>JANEYF010002147.1:0-402237 GCA_029963845.1 Rhamnusium bicolor
TTATATCAAAATTATAATTATTGTATATTAGTTAAAGTCAGTATCATTCACAGACAGTAATTTAACACCATTGTTGATAAAGTTAAAATTATTCCCATTGTAATTTAATATCATCTATTTTATCAGTCACGTTTGAATTTGCAATTACCATGAAATATCATACGTGCTGATTTAGCAAACCATTTATTATAAATACAACTGGCAAACCACTTGCAAACTCAGTTAACAATATATTCTCTACCATTTACAATCTTTTATGTTAACCTAAGTTTAAGTACACAAAGTGTTAAATAATCATTATTGTATTTAATAAATAAAATTTGTTTTTAAAAAGTGAATTTGTGAATCTCCAATACAATATATATTATATATATATATATATATATATATATATATATATATATATATATATATATATATATATATATATATATATATATATATATATATATATATATATATATATATATATATATATATATATATATATATATATATATATATATAAAATATATATATATATATATATATATATATATATATATATATATATATATATATATATAAATAGATATATATATATATATATATATATATATATATATATATATATATATATATATATATATATATATATATATATATATATATATATATATATATATATATATATATATATATATTTAAATACGATTTGAAGGAAACAACTACTCAGCGGGCAAATACCCCGACCTGCATTGAATTACACCTTCAAATCATGATAGATGGAAAGCCAATATCATTTGTCAATTCAACAACACAAAAGGAAACCACTGTTGTTGAACCTAAGTTGTGCCTATCCTTACAACTTATAGCCGTCATGATTACGAGTAGTGACTCAGAAACACGTGTCGACGGATTCATCCTTTTTTGCGGGCAATACCCATTATCCTTTTTTTTCCTATTACATCTCATCCCGCAGTAACCTTCTATACTTTGTTACTCTAAACCCTGGGTAGGGAATACCACGCAGGTAGCTATAGTTGCCTCCGTGGCAATATTGTCTGTTGCCCTGTAAACACGGGGTCTTTCAATTGCAGCCGCAAATGTGCGACTGGCTTCCTGTCAGTGGTTTCCTTAGAGATAATCGAAGAATTTTTGTAGTGAGGAGCATACAAATCTGCAATTTTTGATCATATTCTGGAAATAATTACCAACCTAAAACATACACCCTTGGATAATTAATACTGGCTACTCCTGCTTCAGTAAACCAATAAGCTTGTTGCAACAATAAAGCCAACCCCTCCTTAGATGCAAAAAGAGATCTACTAAAACGGTTCATCAACTTAAATGAATTTGCTCTGTGTTGCAAATCGATCTGATCTTTTCTCATACTCCAATAAAGATCTACGTCATAGTTTTGTAGCATTCTAGATATAACTGTCTTCTCGCATTTTTGTACATAACTCTGAGGTGACTCCCCTTCTTGTTTTTTTTGGTAAATTACTTGTAACCTCCTCTAGAGGAAATTTTTGCTTGGTAAGGGGTTCCACTTTTTCAATCCAGTTTCGTTTCACCAGTTCTCTTCTTATAACTGGCCATCCTCCTGCAACAGTATTTTTTTAAATTAAATCTCTAAGTACATATATCATGTTAAAAATATAAAACAGTTAACAAAAATTTTAATTATCCCTTAAATAAATCTAGTGTATTTGTAATTTGAATAGAATTTGACTTTACGGTTACAAAAGTCATAAAGTAACTACTGAGTTTATCAGAAAATTTTTTATTATAAATAAACAGCAACTTAAATAATATATTAATTTTCAGTTTTTTTATTTATTTTAATTTATTTATTGCAATAGTAATAGCACAATTTTGTAATACAAAATGTTTTTGTAAATCCCTAAGAAACAAGAAGGCTCACCTAAGCACTATACAGTTTTGTGTTGTTCTGCTTGTTTCTCATAGGGAATTCTACCTATTATAATACAAAAGAAAAATGAGCAACATTAAAAAGTAATAACAAAATTTATTATGTGTAAGTACCTAGATAAATAGTACGGAATATGACAAGCACTAAAAAGAAAAACACCAGTAATAAAAACAATAAAAATGAAGTAGGAAAGAAGAGAAGCGAACATGTTGACAACTAGGTTATTAAAAAAACATTAGTAAGAATATTTTGATTCTATCTATATTTACTTATTTTTATTTTTTTTTTAGATCAGTAGGTAACTGATTGTATAGTTTAGTACCAAAGAAGAACACATATCTTTGTGTATGAGTTTTTCTGAATAATGATATATTAATGGACAGATTCTCAACAAATCTCGTTTTCCTTAAATTCAAATAGTTAATACAATTCAGAATTTAAGTTAAAACTAAAATAAAATACATTTATTTCCCATGACAGATACTGAAGTAGTATTTGACAAAAATAACATTGATACTGATGAAAATTATTACACAGATTTTGTAAAATTAAACAAAATAGTTCCTATAGGTTAGTTCCCATACGATTTTGTGAACGTTTACAAAAGCAGAATTTATAAAAAAGGCCAGAGTGGAGTACAGACATAGTTTTTACAAAATATTTTGTACAATATCCATATCATTCAAAAGTAAATTATATCATCTTTCTTCTCACCGTTTTTGGGTATTAAGTTATATCATGTTTATGATTCTACTGCTTTAAATTAGATTAATTAAAATAACACATCCTGCAGGTCAATTGTCAAAGAGTGTGATACCAAAACAAAAGGAAGTGACAAAAATTGGAAACAATTAAAAAAAAATTAAACTTACGATTTTAACATTTTAACAAATACACGGGAAAATAACATTTCTATTTTCGAAGATCATCGCATTGTACTGAATGATCTTTAAGCCAGGTTGACAGACAGAACATTATAGTAAAATACCTGATGAAACACTTTAAGTACATAAATTATAATAATTATATCTGTATATGTAAGGTTTGTTTGTTAATAATGAATTCTATATAAAAATTATCTGTGGCAATAGTCAGTTTAAACTGAGCAGAATATGATTGATGATTTGGATAGATATGAGATTTCTTAAAAAATAATGAAAACCGCAGATATTTTGATAATTAATAACACCGAATTGAAAATAAATACTAATATTACAAAAATATCTTACCTTTAATTGTAAAGACTTTGTGATCTCTAGTTGCACTTTCGATGATTTTTTTTCAGCTGAGCAAGTCTTTCGGAAGTAATGGTACATTTATATTTACTTTCCAGACAGCTGTTTGATCTTTGTGTACAATGCTTTATTGTCTCTTGTATTTCTGCTGTTACAGTTCGAATTTTTGAGGACGAGGGTGCACTGGATATTAGAGAAGTTACATCTATGGCTTTTTGAATATTCTTATGATCTGTAAGGTCCACGGGTCCCATTTTTTGGCAATTTTTTTGGGTGACATTGAAATGTGTCAAAGTTTTACTTTTCCTGGGCAACTGTCTCTTAATGTTGCCCAGGGACCTGTCTCATTCAATCATCGTTGTGTGGATGGCTGTTCTTGTTGAAATGGAAATAGTCGTCTGAAAAACATCCATCCCAAAAAAACTGCCCCTGGAAGAAGTAAAACACATGTTATAGTTATACAGGGCGGATACTTTTTTATTACCCACTATTGGGTTTTCGAACAGCATGGTAAGTACAGGTCCCGCAGAAGAAAAACATGTAGACCGGGCAAGTAACTATTTTGGTGCCCCCCCCCCCAATTCCTACCGAAATTGAAGAAGGATAAGGATAATTATTATGTAGATAGAAAGGAAGGTATATTATTTCATTCAGATATATTTCGATAAGCGAATTAACTGTATTTATTTATGTTAACCGGCTCGGTGGAGTACTTGGCTAGAGCACTCGATGGCAAGTGTGACTACATAATCACTCCATCGCCCTGAATGTTCGAATCCCGCCACCGGCACTGGTCGGTGGGAATGGTTGTGTTCGCATTTTTTTCACAAGTGTAATCCTCGCCCATGCAGCCTCAATTTTGGATTTGGAGGTTGTCTAATCTCTGTGTAGTTTATATTTATGTGGTTATTGTTAATTAGAACGCCTATCTTGAATTTAGAATTTGTATGGACGCCCCTTTCAGTGGGCGCCCGGTTAGCTTGGCGCTTTCGCTTAGTTAAGTAGATATTTTTAAAATAAAAAAAATGCGTAATTTTAGCTAAGGAGTTTCGTATCCACAATCTCTTAATGTAGTTTTATTAGTCGGTTTGGTAAAATTAGTAAAGAAAACCTCAAATTCTCATTTAGTCGACGTTTCGACAAAATTTATTGTCTTCTTCAGGACTACAACATATAACATAAATTATGTATAGATTCTAATAAATAAAGATGTAAAACATTTATACACACAGTATGACTCTTTTTTTATTTTATAGATAATAATTTAAAAATTGAAAAAATTAAAATTAAAAAGTTACATAAATACACAAAGTTATAAGTAACAAAATGAGGAATAAATATATTATTTAAAAGTAAAGTAAGAAATTATTTTTGTTTAAATATAAAGTAATAAAAAGTAATAAAATATTAGATTAGGAAATCATGCTTACTTAATGAGGTCTTTGGTTTTCAGTCAACATAATCATAATCGTCAAATAAATAAATAACGTCGCTTATAATAATAGGATTCTTGGGTCAAACAATGACCATTGGGCAATAAATTAATGGTTTCAATGCAGATCGATATGAAAAGAGTGTAAAGGCAAACCAGAAATGAACCAATATATTAACATGAATTTTTAATACACATGAATACCAGTCCATTATCACAGTAACAATTGAAAGAACTATACTAAAAAATTATTAGTAATCACAAAAAAGACATACTGAATTGTTCTTATTTTCATGTAAAAAGTTAGTAAAAAATGTATGCATATTTATAAACATCTATTATTGTAATAATTATACAGGGGCTATAATTTTACAAAGTTATTATTCTACTCAAATTTTCCGTATCTGTTTTTTTATTAATAGTATTATTGTGTTTGTTAATAAGTATCATCTCGCTAATCAATCGTTTTCTGTAGTTATGTTCATTGTCTAAAATGTTAACATTGTCGAAAATAAACTCATGGTTTAACTCGAAATGATGAGCTGCGAGAGCAGTTTTTTCTTTTTTGTGAATGTGTCTTATGTTACACGAGCATTTGTGTTCCTTGATTCGATTTTTTAATAATTGTTTAGTTTGTCCAATATATACAGCCCCACAACTGCACGGAATTTTGTAAACTACATGTGATTTATAATCTAATATTAATTTGTCTTTCATTGTCGAGTATAAATGCGATTATGTTGACTGAAAACCAAAGACCTCATTAAATAAGCGTGATTTCCTAATCTAATATTTTATTACTTTTTATTGCTTTATATTTAAACAAAAATAATTTTTTACCATTTTACATTTTAAATAATATATTTATTCCTCATTTTGTTACTTATAACTTTGTGTATTTATGTAACTTTTTAATTTAATTTATTCAATTTTTAAATTATTGTTATCCATAAAATAAAAAAAGAGTCATACTGTGTGTTTAAATGTTTTACATCTTTATTTGAATCTATACATAATTTATGTTATATGTTGTAGTCCTGAGGAAGACAATACATTTTGTCGAAACGTTGACTAAATGAGAATTTGAGGTTTTCTTTACTAATTTTATCCAAACCGACTAATGAAACTACATTAAAATGCGTAATTTTGCAGAAATCGTACCGTAAGCGTTTCGTCGTCAGCTGAATTAATTTATAAAGAACATACATCTTTAAATTGTCTATATTCTTTTCTGTGATTCCACATAACACGTTTACAATTTGGTCCTGTTTATACACTGTACAAGAATTTTTATACTATTATTTACACATTTGAAATAGTCTAATCATAGTCAGGTAATTTGTTCATATAGGAATTTTGGGCGACATGACGTAAATAACAGAAGCACACTCACGGTATACTTAATAGGTTTTCCTTCACAAAATGTTCGTTTATAATAGGACCTTATACAATTTATTTCATTTTATAATGACTTTACCATGTAAACTTCTTTGTGGTTTGTTTGAAGAGGGTTGACGCAGAAAAGTGCAGACATAAAATAATTTCATGCAGTTTAAAGAGGGTTGAAAGTTTGATGGGTGTAACACTAACAGTAGCAGTTTTAGGATTGTTTAAGACAGTTGACGTTCTGAACAGCGTACTAATGCACCAACACTGCGAAATTGTTGGCAGTAACAACATGTATAGTCGCGAATCCACGATTGCACTCTTTCTGGAAAGGTTAGTTACTTCGCCATTATTAACGTCCACTAACCGCACTACCCTCAATATAAACTAAGTATTAAGATTAAAAGAAATAAAAAGACAGTTCTCAACCGCAATCGTTTGTAGACTGAATAGAACGATCAAGTAAACAATACAAGTTTGAGGTAGTCGCTGTTGCCATTGTCGCCAAGGTTATGCGTCCCTCCCCACAAATTATATAATTCTTAGCGATTGATGACCTCTCATCGGCGCAGGTTTTACATGCAACAAGTAATGTGTAAGTATACAAAAACTGTTATACCATTTACTTCATTATTATATCGTGCTTTTTTGGAATATAGTATTAGGTTCTTACCCGTCTCTGGGATGTCGCCCAGAATTCCTTTTCATAGATATAATAAAGAATATTCTGATTCCAGATAAAAAACCACGTAGCGTGCAATGGTTCTGGATTAGCCGTATGTGGTGTTGCGATCTTATTTATTTATTTGTAATGACACTCTCTCATAACAATTCCAAGTAACAATTTAAATGCCTATTAGATTTATTTAGTTTTTATCAGCGCTTTATAGTGGCCATATTATAAACTAGTGATTTATGCCAAATTTATTATATGCCAAGTGCACTTAAAGATAGTTTTGTCTTAAAGAATGTTTTAAAACGGTCTTCAAGAACTTAAATCAAACTAAATGATCTTCTAGTCTTTTTTTGGCTTATGACTGACATATTCAAACATTTGTCAAGTCTTCAAATAAAACTATATATCTGTTAAGTCCAAGTTAGGAGGACTGACTGTTATAGAAAATTTAGGACGTGTTGTGGTTTTATAATTGTTTTATAAAATTATCTCGGGGTGGCTGTTAATGCCGGGTTATAAATCTAATATGCTTTGAGATCACTAAGTTTCAGGTCAAACCTTCATAAAGTCAACTACTTAATAGAGATTTAATGAAGCAGACAAAAATCTGTAATAAATCAATCTTAACCATAAAAGAGTTTGGGTCCCTTTGTCCAAAATATAATGTTTTAAAATATCACTATAGTCGGGCCGCTGTAAGATCGCAACTTCCGTCTTAAAGAGTCAAAGCCATAAATAATGTTATTCGGTCCAATTGTCAGCGGCACTCAAACAATGATACAATTTATAATACTCTTCCGAAATTCCACACACAGTTATCTATTTGCTGTTGTACTGCTCGACAGGTAACAAAGGTCCATCATTTCCTTTTTCGCAAGTGAAATAATTTTCCACCTTTAGTATAAACTGACGTACATCTCGAATTAAATGTTTTGCTTTCGACTGATTCATGATTGTTTTAATTTTCACATAAACAAACTAGGATAGGTATTTGAGACAGTCACCAATAATCTGGCCTTCTCTATTTTTGTGCAAATTTGCCAGCGTTCTCTTCGAAATTTCACACAGGATAGTTCTTCGTTGTTGTACTGCTCGTTACCTAATATAATCGTTCTCATAGTCTCCATATATTTATTTTATTACTATGTATGAGACCTGTATACAATATCGAGCGTAAATTAAAGGAGCGTAGCCAGGATCGCACCAGGGTGCGCGCGATATTTTGCCCCCCTCGTGTCACATAAAACAATTTTTTTTTAATTTTGCGGAAACACCCAATACAATCATATCTGGATTTAAAAAACTTGGGGAAGACGCGTTTTTCTATTATATATTTTATATATTGTATAAAAAAGCTCTTTTAAAATTAATTGCATTTTTATTTACTTTGAGGACGCGTGCCGCTCTACCACTTAGTTATGTGAAATTAAAGGCAGGGGAGGGGACTTGCTAGTTGTTACATACATTTATAATGGCATCAAATGAAAATACAGGGTAGTCCTTAGTAAGAAAATTATTAAATTATACATGACTTTAGATAATTTATTTTTTGTCTTTTTTATGAACTAATTTTTAATTTGATAAGGAAATACTTAATTTCTTACATTGTACTTAGTACGAGTGATGTCGAGCATACATTAGATATTATGAAATTAAAGACAATAACGTCAAATAAAATTATTTATTTGGAAATATATCTAAAATAGTATCCAAATCTGCGCCTGTCACTGCACGTAAAGATCAGATTACTTTTATTATACGAAAACAGAGTTCATATACAGGCTGTAACAAATTCACTTCTCACCTACATCGGTCAAATTGGGGCAAAGTTGCAGAATTGGGCGATCAGGAATTTGCCGTTGAGAAATCGAAAGTATCTCTTGTTATTGAGATTTTTTTGAAAAAAAAAGTAAAATTTTTAATTTCTGTTTTTATTTTTTCTTGGCGTTATTTGAAGAGATATCGAAAAACTAAAAACATTTTCTCATTGGCGTTTTTTATAATACGTTTCATCCTTACGCGATCATCAAGTACGTTATTTTAAATACTGACCTGTATTTTTCTATTGCCTTTTTTTGTAGCATTTGAACCTCAGACTACATTGATGTATTGAACTTCTATGTTGCTAAACGTTCCGTATCTGTAAACCATCATCAAGGGAAAAAATCACATTTGATGATGGTTTACAGCTACGAAACGTTTAGCAACATAAAAATTTATTACATCAATGAACTCAGGTTCAAATGCTACAAAAAAACGCAAAAAATACAGATCCGTATTTAAAATAACGTACTTGATGATGGTCGCGAAAAGATGAAATGTCTTATAAACAACTTTTTCCGCTAATTTGTAAAGGATAAAAAACGCCAATGAAAAAGCTTTTTTAATTTTTTGATATCTCCTCAAATAACGCCAGGAAAAAATAAAAACAAACATTCAAAATTTTACTTTTTTCAAAAATCTCAAGAACCGCAAGAGATATTTTCGATTTCTCAAGGGAATATTTCTGATCGCCAAATTATGCAACTTTGGCACAATTTAACCGATGCTGTATCTATCTCTTAACGATCTCCAAGATCCCTCTAGTGAGAAGCGAATTTGTTACAGCCTGTATAACAAAATAGTTGAGTTGACTACATATTTTTCGAATAAAATAAGGCACATTAAACTTGATAGTAAAAATTTAGGAAACATATACATTTTCTCAATTTAGGGATGCGCGATACGGTACAATATTTTCGGGTAGCGGTATTTTTCTTTCCGATCCTGGATATTTTGCGCAGGTCTTACAGTTTACGGTACGGAATCATACGGTATATTTTTGGCCAGTACCTATCGCATCAGATATTGACAAGTATTTTCGTGAAATTGATTGGACGCTCATAGCATGTAGCTGTACCACCTAAAATAGAAGTAGTGTTTGTATGTATGTATTTAATATGTAATATACGTTTATTTTTGTTAAATGAGTTTAAAGTTTTGTCTAAGTTTTATAACTTAAAATACAGAGCAATTCATTTATCAAGCCCACAATTTCACAATAACAATTTACAACTAATAAAAAACTATCTAATAAAAAATCAGTACCCAATTTCACTAATTAACAGAATAATAAATAACAATAATAACAGCTTATCAACTAGATCCTCATCTTCAGATACAAAAATTTATCATAAATTACCATATGTTAAAAATCTTTCTGAGAGAGTAAAGAAATAGTACATTCTTTACTACTACGGATAAAATTAATATTGCTCTCCCGAGTGAAAATACAATAAAGAAAAATTACTTTACAAATTTAAAAGTGAAAACACCAAAAGAATTACAGTCAAATGTCATTTACAAAATACCGTGAGAGACGTTAAAAACAAAAATAAAATAAATACATCATTAGTAGAACACTGCAAATGTTTGAATCACGAATTTAATTTTGATGAAACAATAATAGGTAGGCAACATAATCTTGAAATGAGAAAATTTCAGGAAATGATCAATATAAAGAAGATTATGTCAGTTAATTCAAGAAATGACATTGAGAACTTAAACGCATGTTATTTTAATTTTATTAATAGGTTAGGTAAAAAATAATTATAACTAAAATAACTACAAAACCCAGCAATTTTATCTCAGAAAAAACTTATAATTAATGTAAGTACTTGTTCAAGATAATACCACCACTGCATAATATATAGTTTCACTAAGTATGATACTATGTTGATAAATTAGATTTTTAGATGCCATAAAAAAGTGTATTTAAATATTTTTAATTATTGTTAATATGTTGCGACCTTTAATATCTATTTATATGTATGTGCACGTGTTTTGTGTATGTATGTAGGTACATATATTCTTTTACCGAAACGTCGAAAAGTTGAAAAGTAGTTTTTCTCAAAATAAGGACCTTTCCCAACAAAATTTTTCCAACTTATTTTTACATTTGTTTTTGTATATATGAATATTTTCATGTTGGTGGCAAGTTTTAATTTTATAATGTTGGCAATAAAGAAAATTTTAAAAAACTCTTTCAATGAATGTCGGATCGGATGTGAACCGGTACTTCGTGTATCGGTATTTTTTCGTTCGTTATTGTACCCAACCAGTAGTTTTTAATCGATACGATACGATACGCGATACCGGTACTTTACAATGTATCGCACATCCTTATCTCAATTTAGACAGCCGCCTATAAATTTTACATTTCTCATAATTTGCAATGTCTGAGATTTTAGCTTTCTTTTTCTCTAATACTAATTTCACTCACAACAGCACTTTGTTTACTACGGGAATCTCGTCATTTTCGATTTTGATACGATCCCATAAGAGACTAATAAAACAGTCACGAAATGCAGTAATATGTTCCTCGTTTTCTAACGCGCGTTGAAATCGAATGTATCTTTCTTTGTTTTTTTTTATGTATAAGAATACACATCCGTCACTTGCTAATCAAATCCTTCGACCATAAAACTTTACGCGCTTTTATGGTCGAAGATCAAATCAGCTGTTTATTAGGCGCAGGAATTCGGTCATACGCGATTATTATTCGAACGAAGTCAGTGACTTAGCAGAGAGTAAATTTTCTAAAACTTTTCTTAAATTAAAATCGCAATTAAAAAAAAAACAAATAAAAATAATAGTGAAAACATTGGAAACTCGTAGGTAGTTTATCGTTTTCTAGATTGTTCGCAAAATTCCCTGATTTTTTACGAAATTTATCATATTCCCTGATATTTCCATGATATTTTTAGAATTTTTAAATACCCCTGACTTTTCCAGTGTCTCCAAGTTTTCCATATGAGTCCGAACCCTGATTTCCTCGACTTATTTTGAGACAAAAAGTTCATACGAATAGTTTTGCTTTAGTGATACAGGGTGTCAAAGTTTTCCAAAAATCTCCAAAACTTTTGAAGATGTTTTACTGAAACTTGGTAAAAGATAGTAACACATAAAGGGGCATTCTTTAGTATTTTTCTTAATTCCTATCAGGGGAGTGCACGTGAGTAAGCATATTAATTTATTCAGGAAAAAGTGGTACGCTACTGGACTTTCTCAAAATTGAAAATTTTCAATCAAAATTGCGCAAGAATCACGTATTTTGTTTTTTTTATGAGATGAGTAGTTTTCAAGGCAAATGGAAAGATAAATGCAATAAAAAAAACTGCTTTTTCTTAAATCTTTAAATCGTTTCAAGACATTTTAGTGAAAATTGGTGTAACTTAGTAACACGTGAAGAGGCATTTGTGTGGCAATTTCTTTTAATCTTTAAATGTCAGTCAAAATTCTACTAAAATTGTCTTTCTCTCTTTTTTTTTGATACAACTAAATTGAAATAATCTAAATAACTAATTTTTGAAATTTGGAGATTGTTTTGGGATTTTCTTTTGTGTGGAATAGTTTTTAGTGCATAAAATGAATTTAAAAACAAATTAAGGAGAGAATTATAGACAAAAAAAGAAGAGTAGATAATACATTTAGTGGAAACATCAAAGCAACTGCTGAAAATGACTATCTTAAACCATACCACATGCTTCTGCTTTCCTTCTCAATGATTGATGTACACGCTCAAAGACACCACGGGTATATTATATCCAGCAACCATGCGATTTCTAAGATCGTCTAGATCCTGAATTGGTGTCGTGTAAACGAATAACCTGAGATATATCCCCGTAGAAAAAATTCAAAGCGTTCAAATCTGGCGATTTTGAGGGCTATGGCTTATTTGGAATATTCACTCTCCGACGTATCCAGCGATTGGCATACATGTCATTCAAAAGTTCTAATAGGAAAGGTAACTAATTTTTAAGAAAAAAAGTGGCGGTTGGCTTCAGGTGTTCTGACTGTTACAGGCCTGCCAAGAATATTATTTTTCCCAAAGAATCATGTTTCCATCAGACAAGATAAATACTCGTAAACGTTGCTGGACAAGGAATGTGCGACGGGAAAGACGCTTGACTTAAGTGGCTTCATAGGCAGTACCGTCAGCAAGTCCGTAGACAAAGTGTAATTCTGTCATTTTAGCATTTGTGTTCATTATGTACTGATTTTGTAGAAAGTCTAAAATAAACTTACACAGAGCTGGCAGATGCTATAAATAAGAAACCACAAGCGATGTACCAAACTAACACCGCAAATTGAAATAAAATTAATTACTTACACCAAATTTCAGTAAAGCATCTTCAAGCGTCTTCGACAGTTTTGAAAACACTGTTTTTTTCTCAAGTTTTCCCACCTTGTATTTTTAAAGCAAAACCGTTTAAGACAAGTATTGATATGAACTTTGACGTAAATTACATGCGCAGAAGCTTTTTCTTCCAGTATTGTACTGAGTAAGTTAATTTTTTTTGATAATCAACCCTAGAAGAATTATTCATGTGGCAGTAAGACCCAAGAAGGGAAAGGAAAATTAAGAGAACGTCACAAATTACATTCAGACAATCTTAATATTTATTTATATATTTATTCATTCATTTATTTATTACACTATTCAACAGGTCCTAGGACCCAATAACAGAATAGGCAGAGAATATTACATAGAATACTTTTTCAAAAAATGCATCAACATACAAATTGCACATATACTCATATGCGTAAGTACACATAAATACAGTGCAACATACATATTATACATACATGCATAGATACAAATTAAACAGAATTTTAATGTACATCAGAAAGTATTACCAAAAGATGTTAAAGATTAATAATTAAAGATACATGATTTTAGAGAAGCAATATTGCAGTTGAAAATATCAATATGATCATGTATGTTATTATAAGTGGTACAGTAGCATGAAGTGAAGAAAATTTGTTTATGTTTGTCCTAGGCGTCGCCAGTTTAAATAAATGTGTTTGATGTGAAGTTACTCTGTAAGCATGAAATGTTAACATAATAAATATGTAAGTGCTATTAATGAAATTATTTATCAATCTGTAAGAATTAAGTAAGAGACTTTGCGGCGATGATACCAACGAGAACCTAAAAAAGAAGTTCAGACTAAGGATAACCAATAGGTGGATATGACCATTAATTTTAAATTTAGAATACTTTAAAACCTACGTTGAATATTTTCTATATGTACCTTGTAATATGGGGCCACATTATTGAGGCATATTCTAAATTAGACCTCACAATGGAAATATAGAGTAGTTTGAGACCAGAAGTGATTAAAAGAAATCCTAAAGATTTATAAGATTTATATAATTAATATGACTTGTAAATGACAGTTTTACGTCAAACACTAAGTCAGTGAATGCCTCGGGTCTTGAAAGCAAATTATTTTCAAGTGCATTATAATATGTAATAGTATTGTGTTTAGTTGTTACTGATAAAATAATACAATATTACAGTTCACAGTAATGTCAGTAACAATGTCATTGATAAATATATTAAATAAAAGTGGTCCAAAATTCGATCCCTGTGGGACATTCGAGATCGGTAAAACCTCGACAGACTTATGGCCACAGTATGAAACATATTGCGTGCTATTCTCAAGGTTAAGATGAGAAGTAATTAATAAGGTAGTCTGAAAATCCAAAAATTTGTAATTTTTGTAGAAGAATACTCTGGTCTAGACTATTAAAAGTTTTGGAGAAATCCAGTATAGACAATTTTAACTTGACTGCCATCATCAATTATCAATTTAATTTTATTATACGATAATACAAAAAGTTCAAAAATGTTAAAAAGCTAGTGTAAAAAAATAAACATTTTTGTGTACTTACCCAATATGCAAATCATTTCTTTTCTTTATTTCAAAATTTATTATTATTTTTGATAAAAAAAATTATAAATACATAAAAAATAGACGCTCAGTTCTGCAAACTCACCCATTTTAATGTAACCTATTAACTTCTTTTAAAATATGGCATTGATTAAGTTTCTGTCATGAATATTTATACATTCTCCTATTGTTATAAATCTATAAAATGTCTATATATTATACACGTCACGAAGTGACTGAACTATAGTTTCTGGGTCGAAATACGGTGAACATATGAATGCAACAGTTTTCCAAAGCTCGTAACCTACAAAGGTATTTGGGCCTCTGTGCCTAGGTACCTTTAGATACCAAGGAAATGCACTCATGGCATTGGCGGATCTAAGAGGTGGGGGTATACTAGAATTTTATTTGATTTTATTTTGGTGTTATGCAGATTACGCTAATTTAATTTACCAGTATAAAATACATTAAACCTTAGATAAGCTATGACTTTTTATATACAGGGTTCGGCAGTTAGATAGGATCAGCATTTTTTCTCGTAAACTAATTTAGATGAAAAACATCAAGTTAAACTTTCTTTAATTTTTTGTGCAGAATTCGAAAATGTAGTTGAACTTTTTCGTAAGGCGCACACAAATTAACGGCTTCACGGCAAAAAAAGGCTAAGCGACAATAATTTGAAAATAAGATTATTATGAAAAACGGGTCATAAGAGTCAAGTCTTTCGTCTAACACTTATGGTTGAATTCACCAAAAATTTGAGAATCGTTAAAATTGAAGTTTAAGAGGCGTAATCGATAATTTCAGTTGTGAATAGAGGTTATAAATTAGTAAGCGCTCATAGTGGCACATGCTGATACGATCAACTGTGATTATTTCGACACCCTGATGAGGTATTTTTTTGTTTAACTATTTCTAATTTTATTAAAAAAAAATTGGACCTTGTAACGAAGTGATTTTACCGTTAATAGTTTTCTATTGTACAGACCTAAGTGGGTTTTTCGTTTACTTTTGATCACTGTATACGATAACTTGTATTAATGTTTATTTTAAAAACCGTTTCCAATCAAAGTTAAATTTATTTTGCAAGTCCAGTATTTGGAATAACAATTATTGCTCAAACATAATTATTGTTTCAGATCGGTCAAGGTAATCTTAGTTTGTTTTATTATCCTACTAATAAATCGATTATTGTATTTTGGAAAACGCTTTTTCGGCAAATTCGCGCGCGGCGCGTCGTTCTACGTCGCGAACGACGCGAAAAAGTCTTATGACCGGATTCGCCCCGGCGCGTCGTTACGGCGCGCCGGTCACCGGCGCGCCGAAAATTTTCGATCGTCCGAAAAAAAATAGTAAATATGCGAATTAAGGAACGCGCTTCCGTGGGGGACCGTCGTTGGGCGAGAGGTTTTTGGAAAAAAATGGAGGGGGACTGGGGGGTCGGGGAGGGGGGGCTAAATTCGAATATCGCATTTTCGGCAAAATCGCGTACGGAGTGTCATTCCACGTCGCGAACGACGCAAAAAAAGTCTTATGACCGATTTCGATCCGACGCGTCGTAACGGCGCGGCGGTCGTCGACGTGCCGAAAACGTTCCATCGTCCGAAAAAAATAGTAACTATGCGGATTAAGGAACGCGCTTCCGGGGGGACCGTCGTTGGGCGGGAGGTTTTTGGAAAAAATCGAAGGGGACTGGGGGGTCGGGGAGGGGGGCTAATTCCGAATATCGCATTTTTGGCAAAATCGCGTACGGAGGGTCATTCCACGTCGAGAATGACGCGAAAAAGTCTTATGACCGATTTCGATCCGACGCGTCGTAACGGCGCGGCGGTCGTCGATGGGGGGCCAATTCCAAAAATCGCATTTTCGGCAAAATCGCGTACGGAGTGACGTTCTACGTCGCGAACGGCGCAGAAAAATCGAATGACCGAATTCGATCGGACTCATCGTAACGGCGCGGCAGCTAATGTTTTTTTCCTCGGCGGGGATACCTGTACCCCAACCGGGCGCGTCCCCAGGTGGCGGATAGGGGAATGCCCTAAGTGACACTGGTGTCACCGGGTAGGTGTGAAATAAAACAACACCCGTGGACCAACAGGCTTGCACAGAGGGAAACAACCTCTTCAACAAAAAAAGTTCCCTGGTGCCCAGTGGCGCGGGCCCAGGACCTTAGCCAAAACAATTTATGATTAATGGCAACGAAAAAGGTTAAAGTTACGGAGCAGGGGAGGGATACCCCAGTTCCGGTCGGGGAAGAGAGTAGGAGAGTAGGCTCCACCCGACCGTCAGCCAGCGACTACTCAGTACCCACAGTGGGATGTCAGGCTGTGGAGGGTACTAATACTACTGACACCCTTAACGAGAGAAGGCAAGCTCTCGATCTCCAGGAAACTGGAGAACATATGGAGATTGGGATCAATCCTACTCCATCAGAAATCTCGATTTCATCGGACCAAGAGCGGGAGCTGTTAAAGTCCCCGTCTCTAAGGGCCGGACAATTGAGAACCACAGAGGATGAGGTATCCAAGAAATTGGATGGACTCAACCTTAAAAGAAAACGACTGGGGGGGTGCTGCAAGAAGACGCCTTGGTCGTTTACTTAAGCGAGGAATACCTTACGAAACCGCCTTAAGTAAAGTGTTGGAGCAACAGCCAACCGAACAGCAGCCAGAGCGGGGGGCAACAAACCTCCTCTGAGCAAGCTGTAACCGGTAAGCGTCTGCGCTTCGACGACAGCACACCACACCAGCGGGCAAAAAGCCCCGGGAAGGTGGAGCTGCAAAACTGCTTTTTAGGGAAGCCGTGGAGGGGGTCAGAGTGGGCATAATCCATTCCAACTACCCAACGGAGACTCTAACGAGTACACAGATGGGAGCAATACAGCAGGCAATAATGCAAGCTGTAGAGGCAATCCCAGACGAAGGTCCTCAGGTGAGGTTCCTAGGCTGCACACAACGGCCTGGGTGGCTTCTCATTACCTGTGCGGATGGGACGAGCACCTCGTGGATGGAAAGCGCCACAGAACGCCTCCATCCATGGGAAGGAGCGCGTCTTAAATTCGTGCAGGGACAGGACCTTCCCAAACCTCATGTCTGTTCGGCATATATCCCGGATGACGTCGGTAACCGGCTGTCTTCTGAGGTGGTGCTGAACAGGCTGAGGAAAATGAACCACGGTCTGAACACCCGGGAGTGGAACGTACTACACCGGGAGGATTCGGGCTCTGGTCAAACATGGACGTTCTCAGTAGATGAAGCGTCCATGATTACACTGGAGGGACTGAATTTCAGGCCCTTCTGCGGATTTGGACAAGTCCAATTCCGCCCAAAAGTCAGAGGAGGTAAAGACCCCTCTGAAAAGAAATCGGTGGCAGGAACGCCCTCAAGGAAAAGCGAACTACAATCGCTTCCCAAGAGGAGCGAACAGCCCCGACAAGGAACCCCTGGGAAAGGAAAATCCCTCCCGAATAAATCCCATCCTAAGAAGAGTGGAATTAAACCACCTTCGAAGAAGGGAACGGCGGGGGGAACCTAACCCAGACAAAACCACCTCCAGGAAGCGTGAGAAACATTCACCTTCCGGGAGGAGGAGAAAAAATCCCACCCCCCTTAACTTACCTTTAAACTCACAAACCTAACCCTACCTAACCCAACCGTATCTCAACACTCCACAACTAGTACCCTTATCCTTAATCCTTATCCTCAAATCAACTACCCAATGACATCTTATATTAGGTGTCTGCAGGCGAATCTACAAAAAGCCAGGACGGCCACATACGTCCTCGGCAAAAGATTCAAGGAAGAGCAAATCGACATCGCTCTTCTCCAGGAACCCTGGACAAGTAACACAGGCCGAGTAAGCGGCCTGGGAAATACTTCTGGCAAGGTAATAGAAATCGGCTCTGATGAAAGACCCAGGGCATGTATCTTGATCAGAAATAACATTAACCACTTTGTTCTTACAGGTTACTGCACCCAGGACGTTGTAACCGTCCAGGTATCGATCTCGGAAGGAGGAAGCAAGATGGATATAATCGTCTGCTCAGCCTACTTCCCGGGTGATAGAAATGCAGACCAACCTCCTCCAGCTGTAGTGCGGGATTTAATCGCCTACAGCAAGAGGAACAATATCCACCTGGTTATTGGATGTGACGCGAATTCCCACCATACAGCGTGGGGAAGCACGAACATTAACCAAAGAGGTGAGTCACTTTTTGAATATTTATTAGGTGAAGGACTAACTGTGAATAACATTGGTTCCGAACCAACCTTTGTCACCAGAAATAGGAAGGAGGTATTAGATATTACAATCAGCTCAAACTACTTGAGCAACAAGATATCCGATTGGAAAGTATCTTCTGAACCCTCGTGTTCAGATCATAAACATATTCTATTCAATATAGAAGCTGGTCCAAGACCTGTGGTGACATATCGGGATCCGAAGTGCACGGACTGGGAAGGGTATAAATATTCCCTCCAGTCTCACCTTCAATCCGCTATCACCACAATCAGGAATCGTGATGAGACTGAAATTGCGGCGGAACAGATCCGCAACGCGATGGTCTCAGCATATAACGAAAACTGTCCACTGAAGACAAAAAGGGATAATAGAGGCACGTCTTGGTGGAACAAAAATTTGGATAAAATGAGAAAGGAAGTTCGACGCCTCTTTAATCGAGCTAAAGCTTCGGGCGACTGGGACCAATATAGATCCGCTCTAACGGACTATAACAAAGAAATAAGGAAAGCAAAAAGGGGATCTTGGAGGAAATTCTGTGAGAGTATAACTGAAGTACCTCACAGTACTAGAATCCACAAGATTCTTTCCGAGAGCCGACAAGGGAATTCGGTTCGTTAAGGCGGCCGGATGGCTCATATACGGACTCTGGAAAGGAAACCTTACAGCTCCTAGCACAAAACCACTTCCCAGGGTGCTTGAATGCGGATGACCAACAGCCGTCACCATCAGAAGGCCGATTAAAACGACCTGATAAAAATGATTGGCTGACGGCTAAAAAGGTGATCACAATACCGGCAATTGAGTGGGCCATCGGATCATTCCAACCATTCAAATCGCCAGGAGAGGATGGAGTTTTTCCAGCTCTACTACAAAATGGACTGGAAATATTGCTCCCACTCCTCATTAAACTATTCAGAGCTAGTCTGGTATGGAACTATATCCCATCCAGTTGGTCGGCGGTTAAGGTAGTATATATACCAAAAATGGGTCGGAAAGAACCAAGCCCTAAATCGCTTAGACCAATTAGCCTGACATCTTTTCTGTTGAAAGGCCTGGAGAAGGTGCTGGACGGATATATCAGGGGGAACATCCTGAATCATCACCCCCTCAATATCCATCAGTACGCCTATCAGACAGGAAAATCAACAGAACTAGCACTCAATAACCTAGTCGAGAAGATTACCCAATCCCTTCAAATGAAGGAAATTGCGGTGGGAGCCTTTCTCGACATTGAGGGAGCATTTAATAATGCACTGCCCGACTCCTTATATGCAGCAGTGGCTGCCAGAGGAATTGAGCCTACTATAGGCGACTGGATTCGTGCTATGCTATCAAACAGAACCATAACAACGTCTCTACAGGGAGAAACAGTTAGGTTTAGAGCCACGAGAGGGTGCCCGCAGGGTGGGGTTCTCTCCCCCCTTTTGTGGTCACTTCTTGTGGACGACCTACTGGCTATTCTCACACTGTGGGAGGTTGAGGTTCTAGCATATGCAGATGATCTAGTCATACTAGTCAGAGGAAACTCTGAAGGAGTAATATCAAATACCCTTCAAGAGACTCTGGATGCAGTGAGTAACTGGTGCGACGGGGAACAGATGTCTGTAAACCCTCAAAAAAACAGTAATAGTACCATTCACCCGGAAAAGGAAGCTGGAGGACCTAAGACCTCCCACTTTAATGGGTGAAACTGTTCCATTTGCGGAGGAGGTGAAATATCTAGGAATCACTCTGGATAAATCACTTAATTGGAACTCCCATCTGGAAAAGGTAATCCACAAAGCAAAGCTGTCCCTATTGACATGCCGTCGTATTTGTGGCAAATCCTGGGGCATGGGTCCCCAACAAATTTACTGGATCTATATCACGGTCATCAGACCAATGATAACATATGGATCCATTGTTTGGTGGCCGAAAGGATTACAACGGACGACCAAATCCAAACTCTCTGGACTGCAGAGATTAGCATGCATGACCGTAACGGGAGCAATTAGCACCACACCGTCAGCTGCAATGGAAGTCCTCCTGGATTTACCCCCTCTTCACATATATCTGGAGAGAGAGGCCAGGTGGGCAACCTACAGATTGCAACAAGCGGCCATTAATATGCCGCAGACTAGTATCATGGAGCGGAACAGGTTGTTGGATGACATAGAGAATCACAGCATCCTGGGAATGCCCTCGGATACTATGCCTACTATGACCAACTACGAGCTGACCTTCAACATCCTTTCTCCAGAAAGAGATGAGTGGGATCAGAATAAAGCCGACCTACTGAAGGCAGACAGTTGTTGGTTTACAGACGGCTCCAAAACTCCCGAGGGAACAGGAGCCGGAGTACACAGCTACAGACCAAGGGTGAGGATAGTCTCAAACCTAGGTACTCATGCAACTGTTTTTCAGGCTGAGGTTCATGCCATTGAACTGTGTGTACGAAGGCTGGAATATATGCATCTTACACGCAGATCAATAAAAATTTTCTCAGATAGCCAAGCAGCTATAAAAGTTCTTGGCTCCTACCGATGTAACTCCAAAACGGTATGGTACTGTCAGAAAGCTCTAAATCATTTGGGCAAGAACAACAAAGTGACTCTGGTCTGGATACCCGGCCACTCTGGCATGGAAGGTAACGAAATAGCGGACTCCTTAGCCAGAGAAGGAGCGGGATCACGATTCATCGGACCAGAACCAATACTTGGCATATCTTCAAGTACGGCCAAGATGGCTATCTCAACCTGGGCTGAAAGGCAAACTCTCCAGTATTGGCAAGAGTTACCAGGATTAGTTCATTCGAAGGCGTTCATAAAATACCCTTTGAAATCGAGAACTAAGAAACTTTTAGAGTTAAACAGGATAAACCTGAAAACTCTAACAGGCCTATATACCGGGCACTGTCGACTAAAATATCATCTGCATAAACTCGGCCTAGCGGAAAACGCCGAGTGCCGTCTATGCCTGGAGGATGATGAGAAGGCAGACCACATCTTATGCACCTGTCCCGCTGTGGAGAGGATCCGATTCTTAATATTTGGCAAAGGGCAACTGCTGCCAGAGGATCTGGACACATTCTCACCCAATAAAGTTATCAGTTTCATTAAGAGACTGAACTTATTGGGTGAAATATAATTAGGCGTGAGCCACAATAGGCCTGCTGATGGCCGCAGTGGAGGGTCTACTGAGACCCACTCACAACAAACCTAAACCTAAACCTAAACCTAATGTTTTTTTCGAAAGAGGAGGATGCCTTGCACCGCGCCGAGCGAGCGCGTAGCGCCCGCTTAACGTATGCGCATATCGGAGGTGGATGCGGAGGTTAGGTTAAAGGTTAGATAAGCTTGTTCTCCAGTCAGTGCTCAACTTAGCAACACGCAGCCTCAAATATTCACTGTGCTTCGCCGCAACCAGGTAGTGGTAAGAATTACATTGACCGTTTTACCGTTTTATTTGTATTTCCGTCATTTACCGTTAGTGTCCGAATTTACTGCTGCATTATTTTGTTCGACGTGCCTGATTTTCTGATTTTGCGATTCATCGATAAAAGCGGATTATCTGTCAACAACAAGCACCGAGACTATTCGGTTGGTGTTTTATTTAGTATTGACGTAAAGATAGGACTATTATGCCTCGATCTGTGGAAAGAGTCCCATCTCAGTCGTAGTTGAATTAGTACCGGTAAAATCATTATGCCTCGATCTGTGGATAGGATTTCATCAGGTGTACGCGCAGTGACACTATTGAGGTTTTTATGCCTCGATCTGTGAAAAGAATATCACTAGGTGCCCCGGGAGGTAATGCATGATCCGTTCCGTCCGACAGCCGTGTTCACTAAAACTAACTTGTATAGAAAATAAGCTTGAAGTTGATTTGATAACCGATTACTCTAAGCTATCACTAGCTAACGAAAGTTAACCTCGAATATCTCCAGTCACCCACGCATATCTCTGGTTTAGTAAGTTTAAGAAACAGATTCCAATTAAAGCCCGAGTTAGTAAAATTGATCTTCTGTGCTATATACCTAGACGAGCCCCGGAAATATTCGGTTGTCATTTTTATTTAGTATTGACGTAAGGATATGAATTTTATGCTTCGATCTGTGAAAAAAGTCCCATCTCAGTCGTAGTTGCATTAAAGTACCGGTGAAATTTTTAGGCTTCGATCCGTGGAAAGGATTTCATCAGATGCAAGAGAAGTGACACCAGTGAGGTTTTATGCCTCGATCTGTGGAAAGTATCTCATTAAGTGCCCCGGGCTGTAATATACAACTCGGTCCGTCCCCCACACGTATACAAGAAACCCTAACAAGGAACATTAGGAGCTAATCTAAAAATATAGCACGCTTGCGACTTTAATATATATCTCCTGTCTCTGGACTGACATCCTGCATTTGTGTCTTGATTGTACTCTGTAACCGCTGAATATACCTGCTGCATCGACCGCCTACTGTAATGCCGCCTTAAGCATTAGTGACCGCTTGCTGTAAATACTAGTAGTAGTAGCTGCCGTAACTGTGTTTTATTTTGTATCACCGCTTGCTTGCTTTTGTAGATGCTTGTAGTAAACATTTGAATATTGTCTGATAGTAATACCGTAGTAATATCGTAACATAGCTGTGCTTGATATAACTGATCACAGCTTTTGTATTATCATAACCTCTTGTTTGGTTCCTTGGTTGTTTATTTGTAATATAGATTAGTATTTATGTTACATTAAAACGTAATTGTTGTATTTATTTATTATTGTTTGTTTATTCTTCTGTGAGCAGTCTTAAACAAAATAAAGTAATGTTGAAGTTCTGCCTTTAAAGCAAAGATATAAATAATAAATCTGTTTGTACACCGAGAATCATTTTCGGCACGTAAAGGGAAGTTGTCCATTTTTACGAAACCAAAAACCGTACACACAGACCCCTGCGCATACCATTTCTTCACTGGGTTATGCTAACTTCCATCATATTGCTGATAGAGTAAAGTGTAAAATAATGTTCCTACACTTTAAAACAGGAATTGGCGCTCTTGTACAAAAGGGTGCCAAAGTGCCAAATATCATTTTGTTGATGTTGCGTAGGTCACAACTTAGAATAACACTTTTTATATGTTTTTTAATTATTGGATCTCCTGTAAAATTTTGTAAAAGCTGCTTACGCCTTTTTATCATGACTCCGTCGAAATGCACAACACACTACAACTTTGGTTTCTTAAGAGTGCGTTTTTCACTCATTATCCAACTTAAATCTATAATCGCTGTTAAAAATTAATATTAAAAAACGAAAACAAACGATTCGTCCTAAATACCATATAGATCTAATATATAAAATTATTACAGGCAATACTATGCACTTTTTGTATTAATAGGAAATACATTCATTGCAGTGAATAATATTTTTATTATTCACTGGTTCTGAAATGTTTTGAATAGACCATGACATGTCAGTCAGAGAACGGAATAGCTATTTGATCTGAAACGTCAAAGTTTGTCAGAATTTTCATCGTGATATTTTACCAAAAATTGTTATTGATAGTCATGGAAAAAGTATAGTATTCTACTCGCATGTAATGGCTATTATTCACCAGCCTACCATATCGTAAACCTTCGTTAGTAATAGGCATGATTACATTCTAGTTAAATAAATATACTATTAAATGCACCAACCTAGATGAGTTTTGATGAAGTCTGTTTTCACTTGTAACGAAGTGTTTTTTTCCGTTAATAGTTTTCTATTCTAACCAAAGCGAAAATGGGTTTTTGTTCACTTTGGTACACCCTGTATACGATAATTTGTGTTAATATTTCTTTTAAAACCATTTTGAACCAAAGTTAAATTTATTTTATTTTATCCAGTATTTGGAATAACAATTATTTCTCAAATATAATTGTTTCAAACCGGTTTTTTTCCAGAGCAATCTTACATTATTTATTATTTTAATGATAAACCGTTTATTGTGTTTGTACTAAATTGAGTAAGAGTAAAGTAGTTTAATTGAATTTAGTTTGATTTCAAAGCAAGTTGAAATCATTTATTCATGATAAAGAAATATGTTTCTACTTGTTTAATAATTCACTGAATAAGTTATTAAAATTATTAAAATTTTTAATTTAACAATAAATATAAATGAAAGGTATTTTAATGTTTACATCTTTGGTCACAAATTTCAGTTACAACTAAACATTTATATTATCATAGTCGTTAGAGCAATTACAAAGCCTTAAAACTGTTTTAAATATCTTACCATGTTTAATTTTTAAATATTTATAAGAAATCAAAAATAACTGCCCACTTTTCACTTTGCGAAATTTTAAGCTTGAGGATATGAATATAACATTGAATAAATTAAAATAGAATAAGCATTGCACTGTTCTAGAGTTCCAAGCAAAATAAAAAAAAACTTAATATTCATTTAGTAATTTTCCTACTTTACCCCAAAGTAGAGGAGAGCGGAAGAATCCCACTCTACCAAAAACTTAGGGACAATTTTATATTACTAAAAATAATAAAAATTCGGCTGATGTGTCAGGCGTTGAACATTAAACACCAAAACTGATTAGCGGTGATTCATCTTTTTCTATTTTTAAAATTTCTTTTGTATTTTAATAAGAGGATCTCAGAACACAAATAGATATGAATTGCACTTGATAAGTAAAGGTCCCATCTCAGGTATTCATTTCACGAATATCAGTGACGTAATCAGCTTGTGTGCGAACATATCAATATTTTCATGGGCAAACATGATATAGGATACAAGATAGACAATATCTTAACTTATGTGTTTGATGGGTGATTTTGTAATTTCCAAAATTAAATGAACGCTGAACATTTATGAAAAAACACTATTGCATTATAACAATTATTTTGTGGCACTAGAATAAAAGCACATTATTAATAATTGTTCTAAATGATTTGGAGTTAGATTCTGGCGCCTGTCGTTAAAAATTCATCTCTTGACTGAAAACGAACGTTCCACGTGTGCAGACAGGAGCGTATTTAAAATACTAAAAGTTTTAAAATGTTCGATTGTAAACCAAGAACAGATATATTTTTGAGTTTCATTAGCGCAAGTCTTTAAATAAATATAAGTTTGATTCCTTCGAAGTATAAGTATGCATTAAATATACACTTCTTTCGAGTACTGTTAACCGTGAGAGTAAGTATAAGGACATCTTGTGGTAAATTCTTATTTAAATGTTTTTCTTGACATAAGAATTCTACTCTCGGAATAAAACTACAAACAACTTTGCTGGAAAAATTACACATACTATTAATCCAATAACTGTTATCCTTGATTAAATACTTGCTAATCTCAATGTGAAGTGTTCTAAGGTTGGAACAAGTGAATCGCGCAGTGGTGGGAGGTAGAAAGCTATGCCTTTGCCAAAAAATGACTACATACCTTACCGACTACGCGTCAAAGTGTGTGTGCTGTACTATCGAGCATGTTCATAGATGTTGATTATTATGAAATAATTTATATTTGTAAAGTTATACTTGAAAAAGAAGTATATATGGACATTATGAACTGTGAAATAGAAGTTAATGAGTCTACGATGGAAGAGCCATTAGCAAGTTGGGAATTGGAGTCCTTAATTTCAATATTAGAAGGTAAGTTTAGTAATTCTGGTTTTACTGCATGCAAGCTATTTTAATTACGTTATACTTTACAAGAAATGAATACAACGTCACTATATTGTAGATGAAAAAGGAAGGTATTCATCTGAAGTTTAATGGTTGTGTATAGATTTTCCAAGTTATTTTCCTTTCTGATAATTTTTGCTTGTGTATTATATACAATCTACAGTCAAGATCTGCATTTTTATTGTAGTGGCGTTTTATTATACAATACATACAGGGTGACTGGTAAGTCGGCTTATTCCTTTGAGAGTGGGTTAGTAGAACTCATTTGCAATTGATTTTGAGATCTAATAATTTTTGAGATATTTAATTTTTAAAATAAAAAAAATAATAAAACTTTTTTTAATATTTCAGTTTCCTGCGTATATTACTTTTCGAGTGAGGTTTATATGAAGTCTTAAAAACTATATTTTACTTCCATAAATAATACAAAAAAAACTGGGTACAGGTAGAGCGTCCATTGTTTTCAAATTAAAGTGATACAGGGTGTTTCGAAAATATGTGCCATCGCTTAAACGGAGATTCTACACTCAAAAATAAGACAAATATATCTAATTCCTATCAACAAAGGTCCATAGTTGCTTCGTTTCTGAGATATTGAAGTTTTATTTTTCTTTGTGTTAACTGTAAAAAAATATATACGCCACTGATTTTTTTTAGTTTTTGATGGTCCAATTATGTAGAAAGTTAATTGCCGAAAAAATGTCACCTTTTGACGTTTTTTAGATATCGGCATCATATAGAAGATAAATGCAATTTTTAGAGATTTTTTAAGTCTATTAAAAAAAAATGCTATTAAGTACCCTACATAAAAAAATTACATTTATCTCCTACATGAAAACTTAATCTAACAAAAATCAAGAGATGACTTCTTTTCAGCAATTAACTGTCTACATAACTGTGCCATCTAGAACTAAAGAAGTCAGTTGTGTATATATTTTCTTTACAAAATTAACCGAAAAAAATAATAAAACTTCAACATTCTGCATTTCAAGTACGAAACAGCAATGGACCCATGTTGATAGTGTTAAACACGCTAGCTCAAACGTGCTAACATTCTTCGTTTTAAACTTAATGTTATTTTTGTTTATTTGTTTTTATTGAGCTAATAGTGGACTGTATATTTCTTTTCTATAATTTTATTTTTGATAGTGACATCTTCTGTAACTGGAACTATTTTTGTTTTCTTCTTACAGCTAAATTAAGTAAAATCCATATTTTACTGAACATTTAGTTAATTAAAGAAACAGGTCTGAACTGTACAAGGGTTCATGATATATTGTTTGTCTTTTTATTTTGTTTTAACTTACATGCTAAAATTCTCCTAACATTCATTTCCTGCCTTATCGTTAATTTATTACCTTCAACATGTGCTGTGCCTATGACAGACATATAGAGGTTGAAGTATACATTTATACTAACAAGGGTCCACTAAGTGGACAACTAAAATACGTAAATTTAAAGTAGAGCTAAACCAGAACATTGTGGATGACATTTTCTTGTAAACCACTTATATATAATATTCATAAAGTATGTGAATATATTGAAAGCCATTATTTTGACTTATTTTAACTTATCTTACCAGCATCACAAGATATGAATATTTAATTTGCACTATTTCGCTGTCCTCAAATTATCGCGTAATACTGGTTCACATAATTATTATTTTCGTGTTGGAAACGTTGTCTCCAACAGATAGTAACCATTTGTCTTATTTTTGAGTGAGAAATCTCTGCTTAAGCGATGACACATGTTTTTTGAATAAAATATCTCAAAAACTGTTAGGTTTTGCATTATGCATATTATAGTTAAATCAGTTGCAAATGAACTCTACTAACATCCCTTGAAAGGAATACGGCGACTTACCAGTCATGCAACTTGATGTGTATCTATATATAACATTATTAATCAATGACTTTCTGAAGTCATTGATATTAATTTATTATCAATTATCAGTGTAGGATTAAAGTTCTTTGTTCTTGCCAAGAATGCTAAGCTAACATATTAATTATTATGTATTTTAACTGCCTATTTACAGTTTGTATATATGCATGGAAATTTTGTGAATATTCAAATGTGCTTAAAAATTTCGGTTTCATATGTACAAAATTTGTTATGCCATACCTGTTTGAAAGTTCGAGCATACTTTTCTATTATATAGTTAGCTACAATGATTTGTTTAAATTATTTATACTTTAATAACATAAATAATTGTTTTCTAGGTCAAGAAAATTAACTAACGTTGGACAATTTATTGGAAATTTCAGAACAGATTATAGAACTTATTCCCCAAATCGGAAAGAGAATAAAATTCATAAAAGACTTAAAAGCACAAAGAGACATAATGTGCCTTCCTGTGGTAAATTTGAAGTCTCATATACAGTGTGTTCACGAATGGACTTATACTTGTAAAAATTTTTGTTTTTGGTTTCTTAATAAAACGTCATTCTTTATAAAAACTTCTTCTAATTGTGAAAAGTCCTTAGCTAATCCCAGAAATTCAAATTTGATTTAAATAATTTATCAGTTTTATTTAAATATTGTCTGAACGTTATTTGTGGCTGCGCTTGTGACTTTACGTCAAAAGATTAGTCAGAGGGTGTTTTTTGAAAAACACCCTCTGACTTATCTTTTAATGTAAAGTCACATGCGCAGAGGTTTATTTTTCCAGTAACATACTGGGTAACTAACTATATTTTTCAGATAACGAAGAATTATTCGTGGTAGTAAGTTCCAAAAAAGAAAAGGAAAAAAGATTTATTTAAATAATACAATTGTTGAACGAAATGAAATTTATCCTTGCATTAAGTGGTAAATTAAATAGATCGCAATATTAAATCAAGAAAGAAAAAATCAAATGAAAGTCAACATCAAATATTTATTGATTCAAGTAATTCATCAGTTTTGTTTAAATAATACAATTGTTGAACGAAATGACACATTTCTTACATTATGTGTTAAATATAACAGATCGCAAACATCTCTACTTTTGAACTGAACTGAAATCTTAGATTAAGTATAAGTTAGTATTGAATATTGTTTGAAACTTCCTCTTAGCTGAAGTAGAACCATTATTCTAAAGTTAATAATTAGTTATCATTAAAAGAAGGAGACTAAGATAATGACTTTTAAGAATAACGTTTTCCTTGATGGAAAAATATCTATTCTTGCGGATATATGCTGTATTAATAAAGTTTACTTTATACCTAGAGAGTTGAAAAATACCATTTGATTTGAATTTCTGAACTGGTAAACATCATAGCTACTCATTAATTCGGTTTAATAAGTTATTTAATTAACTAACTTTTTTCATTACCATTTAATAAAGTGCTTTCATCATCAAAGAGGTAATTGTTGTAGTTAGGGATTATTCAAACATTAGATTAAAGATAATAATTTTTAGAATTATTATTTTTTATTTTTGTTTTTTTTTCTGACTTTTAATTTTAACACTCTAGTATTAAAACCGTATTTCTTTATTTAATCTTATTGCAATTCAGTTCACACCAGTATAACACCAGTATAAGACAAGTAAATCTCGAAGTAAAAATTTAAGTAAAACTCGTAGATAAACTCGTTGGAAATCATCATTTTGTAATATTGTTCTACTTCCATTTTGTAATAAACTTACAGTTGGAAATCATATATTTTGTAGTAAATTTAAAACGCGTTTAAACTTTCTACAGTAAACGTAGTTGAATATGTTCATTACTTAAAATTACTAGTTCCTCTGTTTTATTCTGTACATATTTCTTTTATTGCTATTATATTGTGTATTTTATTTAAATTTAAAAATTAAACTTCAATTTTTTCCGTAATTTAAAAAAATTGTTTTGTGTCACAATTAATCAGTTTTTTAATATAGATTTTAATTCACTTTTACTTTGCATTTTCATTTGTTTTCTATAAAAAGGGTTCGTCTCTATAAACCTGACTCTGTGCGGTGAGAGATTTTGTTTTAAAACTTGACTTGGTATAGATGGCGCCCATGGGTAACAACTAATTTGATAACCTATTTGCCACACAGAAACGGGTTGCTAGTGGGCTGATAACCTAGAGAGATTTTATGTAACACCATAAGGAGCTCCTGCCTCACGAAAAAAACCCCCGGCTTAAACTAGATAGTCGCAAAAATGTTACTTCCGTATACTTCCACATAAGTTCAGTCTTAAGGGAGTATATGGTGCAAGGTAAGATATAATGAATAAACATTTTACGCCGTAACATATCACCTGGAAGCAACCCTGGAACAAGAAAAATGTATGAAATCGGTATTGTTGATCACGTAATGTGATCAAGCTATTACGCGCGCAACAATACGTAACACGTTGAAAATCACGTCACGCACGCTCACGCTCGGAATATTTTTAATCACGCACACTCACGAAAATGTTCGTGCTTTTATGGCTTTCATGCTACTCACTCACGTCGTGTCATGTTGTGAGACGACGTCACGATGAAAACACGTCACGCGTCCATTTCTAATTTGGACATAAAAACAAAATTTCGATTTTTTTTGGAATATCTCGGTAGCAGTGTGGTATTTCTAAGTCTTAAAAAACAGATGAGGCGTAAACAAATTATACAACTTTTTTTCTTTTACCAAATTTTTGTATCGCACTATCTTCGCAGATATATAGCAAATTTTCCGAGGTAAGTAGACATTCTGCATTTCAGAGTTAAATATAAGTCAAACAAGTAATCGCAGTCGCCAACATCAGAGTACAAAAATAAAACATAAAAATACAAAAACATAAATTAAACAACCCCCAAATCCAAAGCCGGAGCTGCACCAGCGGGAGTTAGTTACACCAGAGACTATATGTACAGTCTCTGGTTACACTGATGAAAGAACGCGAACACACAACCACTTCCTTCGACTTCGACAGTATCTAAATATGTATAAAGTAATCAATTTGTAATTATTTTAATTCTAATAATAGCCGAATCGATTTTTTGGCCTGAACTCCTTAAACGTTTGCGTGTTTACGTTTAATAATTTTGATAATAAGTAGAATTACTATTATTTTAAATCGAGGAAAACGTGTTGATAGATAATTTAATTGAAAAAACAGGAATGAATTATTAGTGACTGATTTGTTGAAATTTTTATCCGGGTCGTTACTTATTTTTTATACATATGGATGGGGTGAATCATTTAAAATTTTATTTTGAAATTTCTCAATAATTTTGAAAATGTTCATAATGTCAACTTGAAAATTGGTAGCTTTAGGTTTTTTGGCATGACAAATAAAAATTTGCAACTAATTTTAGCGTTACTCATAGAGCGCTCTAGTCATATTCACTGGCGGCTGGTGGATTTAGGTTATGCTATATTTCAGTATGGGAGCATATTTGAAGGCAGGACTACCAGTACTGAATGAAGAAGTTTAGCAGAAAACAAATTGAAAAAAAATTGAGAAAAAAAGTTACAAAAATGCGCTGTCGACCTAGATTACTTCTAGACCATTAGTAAAATATTTGCAAACTATTTTTTTTCGTAATCAGAAGGAAAATTTATCACCCCGTTTTTTTTTTTGGTTTTCGAAAATTTTGATTTTTTATAAAGTTATGACATTTTGAAATTTACACAATGAAAAACTTACATTTCAAAATGTCATAATTTTACAAAAAAATCTAAATTTTCGAAAACCAAAAAAAAACGCGGTGATAAATTTTCCTTCTAATTATGAAAAAAAAAAATAGTTTACAAATATTTTGCTAATGGTCTAGAAGTAATCTGGGTCGGCAGCGCATTTTTTGTAGTTTGTTTTTATTTCTTTTCTGCAAAACTTCCTCATTTAGTACTGATAGTCTTGCCTTAAAATATTGTTTGGATTCCATGCTCCAATTTTGAGATATGGTATAGCCTAAATTGACCAGCCGCCACAGGTTATATTCTACTACCTTGATAAATCGTGGCATATTTTTTTGCCTGTAGAATTATGGGCAAAATTAATCGAAAGTCTAAAAGAGCATCCTTCTTTAAGTAAAATGTGCCTCTTGTTTAATTTCGATATCTCTATACGTTTTCGAGATCTTAAATGTTTCAATGTATTTCGTTTTTATGCAATTTTTAATCCTTAAAATACAAAGTATGCTGGGTAAATCATAAATAATTGATAGAAATAGTACAGACAGAATCGTAATTTAATATTAGTTTTTATTTTCATTCTCTACAAATAAAATAAACTTTTCAAGAAGTTTACAATAAAAGACTAATGAACATACAAGAAATATTATTTTTAATTTGATTTGAAGATCAATTATCTTGAAAACGGATAGAGATATCGAAATTAAACAAGAGTCACATTTTACGTAAAGAAGGATGCTCTTTTAGATTTTCAATTTAATTTTGCCCATAATTCTACAAGCAAAAAAATATATATACCTCGATTTATCAAAGCAATATTTATAATTAGAGCCCTCTATAAGAACGTTAAATATTAGTTGTTTTTATATTTTATACTGTCATTCTTATCTGAATGCGCTAGTATAAATGTTTTAAATAGATAATAAATCAAACACAACGCTTCACATACATTTTATCGTTAAAATTATTAAAAAAATTACTCAAGAATGACAGTATAAAATATAAGAAACTATAGGCATTTATTGTTATTATGTTCGGTTTAAAAGGATGCTTATGTAATACTCAATAATTATTCTATTATTTTTTCTAGAAATGCATAAATACGAGGGAAATGAAATGTCAGATTTTTTACAAAATTGCTTTCGAATCAATGACAATTTCTTCGAACAATATGAGGGGACAGCTAACTCTTTGTCGCCATTCATGGCCACTCTCTTCATGAACAAATTCGAAACAGAAGCAAAAAGAAGAATTCGAGTATTTCCCCAGGGTTTGGTTTAGAAAAAAATACCAGTACTTTAAGATACATCCCTAAGAACTCTCACCATTGTGCTCAGCATAAAATGGCGAGTTTTAATTTTTAGTTCATTGTCTATTAAGCTTTTCACTCAATAAGGAGAGATTTAAAAAAGAAAAGGCATTGATTAAGAATATAGCTGTAACAGATATTCTGTAAGTTTGATGAAAAAATCATTAGGAAATGTAAATTTAAAGGGACACTTCGAAATTCCTCGACCTTTCAAAATGAAAGAGAAAATCCGTAGTTTGTATAGATTCCATATGATCATCGATTGACCTATGATATTGGTAAGATTTTTAAAGATATAGGTATAAGTGGTTCATTCATCGGGAAATAAACTGCAACAATTTTTAGGCAATCCAAAAGACAAAATTGAAACAAATGAAAAGTTGGGGATTTACGAAAAGACTGTAATCAAAAGTATGTTGGATAAACTAGACGATCAATTCAAACTAGATTTAAAGAGCATATGGCCCATCTCAAATATGGTAGAACAGATAAAAAACCACATAAATTAATTAACAAGTCTAATGTTGCCCAACATGCGTTTGAGAACAACCATAAAATAGATAGTAGCAATTTAAGATTAATTAGGAATGTAACAAATACTAGACAGCTGGATGCATTTGAAAGCTTGGAAGTTAGTTGATCAGTCAGTCACGGTTCACCAAACCGTATCAATAGTTTAGGTATAAATAGGATTACACTGTTAGCATAAGATTAGTGTTAATCAGCTCCAGATGATGCCAATTTTGTTGGTGAAATGCGCGTCAAGTGCAGTGTTGGTGTTCTGTGGCAAACCACGTCAGTGTTAGCTTCACATTGAAGGTTCTAACTCACTTCAAGAATGTTGAAGTATCTTCTATTAAAGTAATTTTTGACTTGGTCATTATTACTATTATTTTAGTCTCAACAAATGCTTCTTAGCTCCATTTTGAATTTTACACCATTCTACTAAGCTGCATTTTTTTAAATTACACCTAATCTGTTTTGTGATGACTACGGTTTTTACGAGAGAAAAAAGTTCGAAAAAATTTTGTCTTGGTAGTGGTGGTTGCTAAAAAATTATAATAAACATTTTTCTAACATTACGTTATAATGTTTGTTGGCAGGATTATCATTAATGGTATCTACATCTAAGTCCTTCAGAATAATTTGTGATTTATTTATAAATATTTTTAGCAAAATGAGATCTATTTCTGGATTGTCCGATATGTATAGTGAACACAAAATACCATAAAAATATATGATCTAATTATAAGTATTCTGTTCCAGTTATTTAAATCTTAAACATTTCATGTACGCACCTGCTATACCTATATATGATTGTGATTGTATCTACTTCTTTTCTTATATATCACTAGTCAATTCTATTGACGGCAATGTATCGTGACACCCCGTACAAAGAGTGGTCGACGTCACTGCTTTTGACGCCGCGTCAATGCCATCGCGTGACCTGCGACCTGACACCAACGTCTCTGAAATTACGTTACTATACATAGGCTAACACAAATCGTATTGTTAGGTAAATAGATTCGATTTAATTTTTAATTAAAATTAGACATATTATTATGATTAACTTTTGTTAACTTCATTGAGGTAGGTACAAAAAAAATATATTTTTATTTCTCATGAAAAAATTGTCTGGGTTCAACTAGTTATAATTTTAATTTCAGTTCAGCTCTAGACGAAATAAAAAATCAGTCTCGGCTAGGTGTCAGGGCCGGATTATCCATATATGTATCCCTAGACAAAAGTTGTCTGCCGCCCCGAAGTCCTAATCCTCCATAAAAAATAAGTATAAATACAAACGACATACCTATGTTAAACATAATTAACAAGGTTCTGAACAAAACACAAATAACACAATGAAAAATAAAAGCTAAAATCTATTCAATTAAGCTTTGCAGTGGTGGGTTGGACTTAGTGAGCCCGATTTACAATGGGCATTAGAATTAAGATAAATGCCTTTTAGGTTTATTGTATCAGTGGAAAAATACTTCAACAGAGTGTACATAGATACGTAATTTATTTACAATAACAGGAAATGCCTTACATTGGTTAGTAGTGGCAAGAAACAAAATAACAAAAATAAAATTGATATATTTTCTTTAATGTTTTGAATAAGAAACTAAAATGACTGGTTACGCTGAAATAAGAACATCCCAATTTAATAAAAAAAATTCGATTTAGCTGTAAGAAAGCCAAACGTCTTAAAAATGTCCGTTACTTATTATATTGTGTACCCATAAGAAATAATGTCAGAAAATAAAACAATTTTAAATTCTACCTGCTTTAGAGCGAAACTTTTTGCTGCACAATTTTCTACCAATTTCCAATTTAGAAAATATTTATTTCACATTATGTACATTTTTAAGAACTTAATTAAATGCCTACATTCTGGCTTACAATAAATATATGACATACATTTAAAATAAAACACAAAATATATATATAGCCAATCGGCTTTATAGGGGTAGCTGCTACCAAGTCGCCAAGAAATGTCAATGCAATTTAATGAGATTGTTCTCCTACAAGCTACTAAAGAGCTGCTACCGACGACCGTTCGCTGGTCGCTAATCGTCAGTCGTTTGTCTCCTCCGAGAGCAGAGCAACGTCCCAATTCGCGGCGAATTAGTTTTTTTTTGTTTGTGGATTTAAGTTGTGCATTCTAAAAAATAACTTTCTAGCTTAACTCATAACATTTTTATGTTTTAAGTTGTTAATTAACATAAAAATTAATAGTTAAGTTGTTAATAGTTTAGCTGTTACTTTCATAATACTTTATTTTTTTATATTAAAGCATCTTAAGATTAGTATTTCTGTATACTTAATTTGCAATACATTCACTAACATCACTAAATAAGTAATTAGACAGATTTCAAACAGGTACATTCCTCAATGTTATTGTCAATTTTTCTGATGGTGTTATAGGATCTTTTACACGATTGCAAGGTGTCATTATAACGTCATTTTTTATAAGATACAGGATTCGGTACATAATTAAACTGATCGTGAAATTCGAAAAAAATCTTTAAAATTCGTTTCATTATCTTTTAGATGATTTTTGTATTAAAATTAATTGGAATCGTTCTGTCTGTTTGTTTTTAAACATGGCAGTAGGAGAACAGTACATGTTTTGACGATTTGGTAGGAGCTACCCGGTGGCGGCTACCAACGATCAGCGAATTTGTAGGAAAATGGAAAACTGCTAAAGCAGCGACTGCCATGGCCACCCCGACGTGGTTGCTAGTGCGCAAGAGCTCTTAGCGGATTCGCGCGCGGTTAGTTGCGTCTGCCTAGCAGCTTAGTGGAATATTGTCTTAAAACTGTGACAGCTCACATTTTTTATGCAGCAGCTGTCGATAACAGCGTGATAATAATCACCAAATAAACAATTACACAGTACATTTTATTAGTTTACTATACAGGTCGATGATTAACGTCAAGAATTAAATTATTCGAATTCGGCATTTTTGTAGTATACCGTGTAGGCCGAAAAAAAAAATCGTGCTTTTATTTTTCTTTGTCCAATTATAGATCTTCTGTCGATTTTAATTAAGTTGGCTTCAATAGCTAGCTGATTAAATATAATACAAATATCAAATGTCAAGATGGTCGAAATACTAAAATTCAAGATGGCGGACGCAATTGAAAATACTGTTACGTGTTTGTTATCCCCACAAACACCTATACTTATAGATTCGTTGATTGAAAGTTCAGGTAACACTTACTCACTACTTTATTTACTAATTAGCAATTAACAACAATAGATAAATTAATGTCTTAACTATAATCACAATTAAACACTTATAAGTCTCTTTCTTATTTGTTCTTTACTCGTTCACGTTCGACTTCAGACTGAGTCTCGGCCCACTGTGTGTCTTATTTATACATCCATTCACACGGTCTAGGGCATTCCAGAATATTCCCGGCCGTTCGCATACAATTCCAGTCTCATCTAACCAGTCTACAAAGTCCAGTGGCGTAACAATACTTTCTTTGTGCTTGTTCTTTTAAATGGAAAGTTGCCAAAATGACAGAAATTATGGCAGATTTCGAAAGAATGAACTTTCCTCTGCTTTTTAAGCCTACTAATAGTTAAATTGATTCATTTATTTTGGAGATATAGCGAATTCCAAAAAGACCTACTTGCCATGTTTAAAATCTGAAATAGAGACAAACTTTTAACATCCTGCCTGCCATTTCATTATTTCTCAACCAATTTTAATAAACTTGATCTTGTTACGTAAGCAATAGAATGCGGATGTCCCTCCATATTAAAAGTTGGATTCCTTTTTATTGTATATGATTTTACACTATTTATGTAATCAGTATCCATAAGTGGTTGGATTTTTTTATAAAATGTAACTACAAAAAAAATTATAAAAGTTTGGATTTATTTAAAGTTGCCGCTAATTAATCAAGCAATCAAATAATGCGCCCTGTGATATGGCCGAACCTGTATTGCCATATTTTCTTTATTTAAGTATTGTTTTGTTAGCTGAAAACTCTTTTAGAATATTTGTGATTTTGAACGATTTCGTGAATTGTACATTAATTTTTCACGAAACTGTAGGAGTGGAAGCAGGATTGTTAAGGCGGCAAAAAGAGCAGCAGATGAACTCGGTCTCGCATTCGACACCAGGCGAGGAGGCCGGCGAGGTGCTGATGTAGAGTCAGTCGTTTAACTTCAGCCAAATCGTTTGAAAGCCCGAATTAGAGCGGCCGAACAGGAAAATCTGTTTCGGCAGCACGTCGATAAACCCCAGCATGGTGTCTTCTATAAGAACATAGAAACACTGGGTTTATCGACCAGGCTGACATTCGCCTTTCTAAGGTCAGCCAGGCTTAAGTCGGAGACCGAGGGATTCATTATGGCCTGGCAAGATGGTGTTTTCAACACCTTGGTCTACCGTAGCCGAGTGTGGCGTGTAGAGGTTCCCGATATCAACTGCAGGACCTGCCATCAGGCGTCGGAATCGCTCATTCACTTACTATCTGCATGCCCCATATATGCGATTTCGGCCTACATCCACTGACATAACGCGGCGTTACGAGTGCTATACTATCATCTAAGGTACTCGTACGAGGTAGACCAGACACCAGTGCTGCCTTACGTCCCCGGAGATATTGAGTCCGTTGTCGAGTACGAGAAATGTCGGATTTACTGGAACTACTCGTTCCCGACGGTCAGGCTAATTAAAGCCAACAAGCCTGACAGTCCTCCTCGACCATCAACTCAAGGTGATGTATGTCATCGAGTTCTCGGCACCTGCGGAGAGGAACATCACCTCGAAAGAGGAGGAGAAACGGACCAAATATCGCGATCTCCGGTACGAGTTCCAAGTGCTGTACCCAGGCTACTCGGTAAAAATGGTCGTCTTAATAATCGGTGTACTCGGAGGGATAAAGCCTACGCTGCTCTCGGAACTGAAGACCGTACCGGCCTGCCAAAAAATCAGCCGAGTGGCTGGCAGGCCAAATGCAGAAGGCGGTCATTCCCAAAAAATAATGATAATAATAAATTTATTGCCATGAATTTCTTAGGAAACGTTAACAACGTCAAATTTTAATTAAATAAATAATTGGTATTATCAATGTTTTTAATGACATTAAGCAATGCATTATAAATTTTGATACAATTATAGTAGTAGCCTTTTTCAAAGAAAGTTGTTTTGTACCGTGAAATGCTCAGGTTGGACCCACCTCTAATTATCATATTCTGTTATAAATCACAGTTTTTTGGAAACATGCCTAAATTATTTGTTGTAAATACAGCCACATTAAGAATATAGCGACATGGCATCGTCATTATTTTTAAGTCTTTAAAATATTGTTTACACGAAGTAGACCTTGATAAACCAAGTATAGAGTTCTTATGATTCGTTTTTGTGTTAAAAATACTTTATTAGCATCGACCGAGTGATACCAAAATATGATGCTATAAGATATTCTAGATGAACATATGCATAGTAAAATAGTTTTATGCTATCTACTCTTAGTTGATCTTTAACATATCTTATGGCACAACAGGCGGAATTAATTTTGTTTAGTGTAACACCTAGAAATTTTATAGAATCTATTTATTCGATAGATTTGCCATTTTGGTTAATATATAAGAAACCACTTAGGTTACTTTTAAAATGAGTTAACTCTGTTTTACCTGTATTTAATTTTAACTTGTTCCTTTCACACCAAAGTACCATATCATTAACCATTTGCGTTGATCTTTGTGATAAACTCAACATTAGATCGCAATACAATACAAGATGTGTCACTTGCAAATTGGTACAATGAATTTAGATTTATCTGAGATCCCAAGTCATTAACCAATATGAAAAATGAAATTGGTTCTAATATGGATCCCTGTGTAACTCCCACACATACTCTCTTTTCGTCAGAAAAAGTTATGTTTTTTTCTATTATCATTTATTGATGTAATGCATACTTTTTGTGACCTATTACTGAGATAGAATTGTATCAAATTATAATTTGCTCCTTTATGCCAAGGATGATGTTGTCAAAGCATTAAAAGATGATTAAAAATAAAAGAAACATTGGCCCAGACGGCATACCTGCATTTTTATTAAGAGATTGTGAATATACTCTTGCTCCACCTTTGGTAATAATTTTTAATTTAATGTTAAAGGATGGTTACTTTCCAGATATGTGAAAACGTTCTAAAGTTTTTTAAAAAAGGCGACATATATGATACATCAAACTTTCGTGCCATCTCAATAATATGCAATTTTGCTAAATTGGAATTTCTATTATATTATTTGTGATAAAATCAGCAATAAAATCACTATACATCAACAGGGCTTGATGAAAGGACTCTCTACAACCACCAATACGATTTGTGTTACGCAATTTATTTCGCAATCCATTGACGATCAATCCCAAACTGACATCATCTATACTGACGTTTCCAAGGCGTTCGATAGACTAGATCATACTAAGTTGCTTACAAAGCTAAGTGATGTCGGACTTTCTGAAAATTTGATAACTCTCTTCGGATCTTACTTGTCAAACAGAGTTCAATATGTCACCTTCAGTGGATTCAAGTCTGTCCTATACGTTGCTACCTCTGGAGTACCACAAGGGTCAGTTCTTGGGCCACTGTTTTTTATAATATTTATAAACGACATAATTTTCCGGATAATTTTCCACACAAGGTCAATCATTTAATGTATGCTGATGATTTAAAACTTTTTCTAGAATTCATACCGTTGACGATTGTTGTCACTTGCAGGAAAACGGAAACAAAATTAGTAATTGGTGTACTAAATACAACCTTCCACTAAATCCGCAGAAATGCAATGTTATGTCTTTCACACATAAGTTTATTCCGATTTCCTACGATTATACCATAAATAATAATATATTCCACAGGCCGGAAACACTACGTGACTTAGGGGTTAACTTTGACAAAACTCTCTTTCAATGTACATATTAACACCATAGTCTCGGAAGTCAGTCAGACATATGGGCTCATAGTTAGAAATTCCCGTGACCTCTCAACCCAGATACACTTAAGATGCTCTGTAGTTGTTATGTTGTTAATAATTTAGAATCGGTACAACGCCAATTTTTAAAATTTATGTATTTCAGGTCTGAAGGTACTTTATCCAGCGATCGGTTTTCCGCAAGAAGACCGGTTGGATAAGTACTCTTTAGCTAGTTTAAGCCGTAAGCGAGAATGCATGTCAAATATTTCTTTTTAAAATTATTAATAATATTATTGACGCACCACCATTATTGCCAAAATTGACTTTTAACATTCCCAGAACAATGTCTTGTCACAGTTCTGTATTTTATCTACCCAGCACAAATATCCTAAAATTCTCACCAATCTATGTAATATACGACAACCACAATGCAATCTGCTCTGACTGACATTTTTAATTGCTGCCTCAATACCTTAAAAACATATTACGAAAGACACTAATGTAAAATAGCATGTTCGTTTTTCATTTCTATCAACTCACTGTACAGGGTGGACCAAATTAGATGGGATTTGGGGTTTTCTCTAAAACTATGGCAGATAGACAAAAACCAATATAGGTGTCCTGAGCTCGATTTTCGAGAAACAAACAATGACGCAAACCGCGATCGTTTATCTTTTTCGACTACCGAGCTACAGAGCGTTTTTGGAAAATTGGCATTTTTGGATTACCTCTATATCTCAATTACCACGTGTCGAATTGAAAATCGAGTAACACATTCTTAAGGCACTTGTTTGAGTAGAATCCGTTGCTGATAAGAAGAAAATTAATGCTGCCTCAGTTTTCGAGATATAGACATAACTTGTGTTTTTTTAAATATAACACCCTGTAAATTATTCCATTATTCGATCACAACTTAAATTAACTTTCCAACGATATATCATATGTCATATTTATCTCTAGAAAAAGTGGTTAATTTTCGAAAAATTAAATATATTTGTGAGGAGGCCATGGAAAACTATTAACAACAATAATTTTTATAATATAAAATAATTTTGCCAAAAATAGGAAAACTAAACTACCATTAATATTCGAATTGTCTTCCATTGACATCTATGCATTTTTGACACCTTCTCCTTACAGCATTTGTTGCATTTCTAATCATGACAGGAGTTATTGTCCGAAACGCATCTAATGTTTTGTTTTCCAATTCTTCTATGTTATTAGAATGTTATCTTTATATAATATTTTGTAAATAACCCCAAAGCCAAAATAACACGTATACTAAGCGGCAACATTCTTTCACAAATAGTCGTTTTTTTCTGTTTGCGGTTCTATTAAAATTTTTGTTGAGGTTTTGTACCTGTCCATTTCATGTTTCGACAGCTACACAAAATTTCACTATATAGAATCGAAAAAACAAATAATTATCGTTCACCATAAGTCAAAATCGAAGCTTTTTTATAAATGTATTTCCAGTACCGAATAATTACATTTTTTTGCAATTATCTTAAAATCAAAGCTTTTTTATAAATGTATTTCCAGTACCAAATAATTACATTTTTTGCAATTATAAGATAGATGCAATCTATTGCAAATTCCTGTTGAATATGAATTGTAATGAAAAAATAGACATTGCTAATTAAAAGTAATATAGTTCTGCATCTGTTAATAAACAGAAATTTAATTACAGTTGCTATAATTAATTTAAATTAATTAATATGAATATTTTACTACTTGTATTTTATTTTTGTTTAATTTAGAACTGAACCCTGTTAAAACTTACGCGATGCAATTCTTATTTCACGCAAAGAATAATCAATTTGGATGTAAAATGTATTATTTTCCAAAACCAGAATTAAAAGAACGGGGGGCCAAATTTTGACATACTAAAAACGTACATTTTTTTACTTCCTAAAGATGTACCACATTGGACGTCTTGAAGAAGTCCATATTAGGTCATAAGACATAAAGATCAAATAAGGATAAAAATTGGACGTCTCTGGGACATTGTGTGCTATGTGGGTCTAAGCAAACAAAATAGCGATGCATGTAATAAAATAAGATATTAGGGATACTCGGACAAAGACCACATTTTGAATAAATATCGAGAAAGTAATTAATAATAATTGATTAAAAATGGTTATATATGCCTATAAATACGTTTTAATATTCAAATATATTCATTTATCGTTAATTTTAGGAAAATAGTAGCTCTACGGAAGCATAGATTAACACTTCCTTTGCCAATTTCTGTTTGTTGATATCAGATAAAGAACTTATTATAGCAGAAATCGCCTTATTGTTTTAGTACTACAAATGCATCGAGTTTAACTCGATGACCAAATGCATGCTTATTCGGCGCACTGCCCCCTCTAATATGTACGAAAAGAAAATGTTTTCAAATTCACTGAAAAATAAAAAAGTCATGAGATGTATTCATCTTAAGTGAAACACACCTTATATTAATAAAACAAATTTTTCAATTTTCTGTTTATTTTTTCATAACCGGGTGATGGTTTTACAATTTTTCAATGACGGACTTAAAACAAAATAATCCAAAATGAGGCAATTTTCTAATGTTTAAGTTAAGTATACCTTATACAGCATATCATTTTTATCATATTTTGCATTTGGATGTTTTTGTTATAACCACTAAGATTGAACAGTTCAAGCTAGATGTATATCCTCAAATTTTATATTATAGTAGGTATTTGATATTATCCGGCCGGCGGCGGCCATATCTTTGCCTGTGCGGCCCTGTCTCCGCCGACGCGGTTCTATTTTCCAAAAAGAAGCTTCTTGCCTATCCTCGACTATAAATAAATTCTAACAGGCTAAACCGGTTCTTATGAGGGATGGGCCTTCATAATCTGTGTTGAAGGTATCTTCTCTTTTTTCAAAAAAAAAAAACGAAGTTTCGAAAAAGCATTTCATATCACTAATTATCATTTCTCAGGAATGTCTACAATATGTACTGTATTTGCCGTGTAGACATTTTTGGTAAATACTAAGTACAAATTTTTGGGTTATTAGGTCCAATGTAATTAAAACACTACTGTATTAACTTGCCGACGTTTCGGTATAATTTATTACCATCCTCAGGGCACTATAAGATATAAATAAATTGATTGTAAGTTATTCTATAACTATACGGGTGATAAATTCTAATCCAAACTAACAGTGAAGAAATAATATTGAACAATTAATTAATTACTCTATAACAGATTGTAGGAACCATATACTTATTTTAGGCACTTCAATTCTTATTTAGAATTAGTTATAGATTAGTGATATATAAAAAAAATATAAACAAATACTCACATTAAAATTTAGTGTTTCTCGTGCATAAAAAACATAATGGCAGGAACATACTTCGTAGCTATAATATTGAGTTTATTGAAAAATACTCAGTATATCGGCGCATACAGAAATGAGAAATGTTTATATACTTCTTGAAATGTGTGTTATTCTGGTCGAGGCTGTGATACTAATGAGATTATTTTTTAGCACTGTTAAACTTACTGTAGATAAGGGATAAATAAGTGTTTGGGAACTAAAATGATTGTTTATATAATAAGTAAACAAGCTTAAAGTAGAAAGGAATGAAAGATGTAAATAGGTTGATAATTTTAAAATATGTAATGTATCATAAAGTTTTCATTTTATTAATTAGATTGAAATAACAAGAGTTTAAATTTTCAGTGTCTTTTCTTGAATTTACTGATTCGAATTTTTTAATGTTTATCATTTCTTGAAATTTTCTTTTTTCTAGATTAGATTGTTTACCTATTACTGCGGTTTCGTCAAAGTTAAATTCATGATTTAAAAATTTACAATGTTCTACCAAAGATATGATATTAAGCTTATTTTTGTTTTTGACATCTCTCATATGGTCTTTTTTCCTTGTTTTTAGATACCTACTTGTTTGACCTATATAACTTTTATTACAATTTTTACATGGTATTTTATGTATTAAATTCGATTGTTAAGTCTGTTGGTGTTTTAGTTTTTAGTTTGGTAAAAAAATTCTTTTTTATCGTATTTTTACTTTTAAAAGCTATATTTATTTTGTTTGACATGAGGACCTTTCTTAACTTTTCCGAAAGATTTTTTACATATGGTAGTTTATAATAAAATGTTGGTTCTGTTAGTAAAGGTCTAATTGGTCGACTATTATTGTCATTACTTAATATTCTATTGATTAATGATATCAAAAATTATTTTTGATAAGATACATTTTAATTAGTTGTAAGTTTCTTTCCTGAAATTGGGGACTGGATAAATTTATAGCTCTGTATTTTAAATTCTTAATTATATTAAGTTTAGTTTTAATAGAATGTTGGGAATTGAAATTTAAAAATCTTTCTGAAAAGGTTGGTTTATGGTACCAATAAGTATTCAATTCTCAGGTGTTCTTATAATTTCTGTATCTAAAAATGAAATTTTGTTATTCTTCTCAATTTCAATTGTAAATCGTAACTTTTCATGAAAGCTGTTAAAGATGTACAAAAGTTCTTCGACTTTATCTTTAGGTATAACTAAGAAAATATCATCAACATACCTTTTGAAAATAGGAACATTGAAAGTCAATTTATTTAAACAAATTTCCTGTAGCTGTGACATAACTAGGTCTGAATATTATTATTATATTTTTGGTAAATATTCTTGCTGAACTCTCGAAAAGCCCTTATTGCCCCTTATAAAAGTTATTTTCGGCGACTCTTGCAAACAGTGCAAAAAGTTAATGTCACACACGCCCATTGAATTTATTGTACTATTGTATTTGTATTTGTTCATCTGAAGACTAGGTATTATCATTAAGTTTATATCTTTCGGTCGATGCTATTATTGTACATATTATGCTCAGGCACATTCAGTTTAGTGTATAGTTGGTCGTATATATTTAAGGATAGAGTTACTTTAAAATTCCAATTCAATAAGAAAGTCCATTCTACCTTGTTACCATATTAACTAATATAAATATATTAGTTGCAATATTCTTTGTATATATATTTTAATTATCTTATCATTTATCACTTACTATTTTAAATTATTGTTATAAGGATACTCTAGATAGGTTCTACCTAGGTAGGTACTTTCCTAGGTAATAGGGATGCCAAAATATTTCAAATTTATGTGGTCTAGTTAGTGATAATTAACTTTTCTTAAATTAAATTATGTACAAGTACGAATTATTTTTAGATCTAAAATCAGAATAATCACATTTCATAAGCATTCAGAAACTATTTAATTGAAAATGCAATACCTACCTAAGTACAATACTTTTGTATTGTCTTATATTCTAATATGTTGCTTCTAAAGAACTATAAACTGTAAACAAATGTTTTCTATTTGTGTGATATTTCAAGCAAGAATACAGATTTTATTAATTAATTACTTATTTTTATATCTCAGAAAATGTTTAAATTATCATTTCGGAACGGCTCGTATTCAATCGGATCAATTCCGATGCAGTTTGACAATTCAATATGGCGCCCGGCACTTGGCTGGTGCATCAGATGTGTGTACAATATTGTAATATTTAGCAAAATTTGCGTATTTTCGTGTTTTTGTTATGTGTTTACACGTACATGAACTGCAGTTTTAAACCTCCATTTTGTGATTTTTTGCATCAATTCGTGTGGTATCGTTGGATTAGATAACTTACCTATCACACCTGAGGAATGTTAATTTTTTGTTATATCTGTTCTACAATCGAGTGCTATAATGTTTTCTATAAACTTCATAAGTTGTTAACATTTATTGAAATTAATCGACAGATTTGTGCTAAATGAAGTGTTGTTTATGTTAATTGTTGCTCTTATTTACAACTCGTCGAACTACTAAATAACTGAAGATTTGTTGTCATCCTTACAGGTGAAAGGCCATCGAACTACCTTCAGATATGGCCTTTAATGAGGTAAGAAAATTATTTAGAATGTTTTTAGATATAAAATACAATAGCAATAAGTAGGAACTACATATTTTCATCATTAAATTTTATCTGCCTAGTAGGTTCGTCTAGGTATGCAACTAATTTGGTTTATTTTGATTACAATTCAAAAATGAATCATAGGTCAAATTAGTAATATTTAAATACCTACCTCTGTTAAGTCTTTCGCCAAACCTGTCGCCTCTACAATAGATATATCCAGCAGCAAATAAACCTATGATATTCGGTGAAAGTAAGTTTATAATAAAAATATGGTTATACCTACTGGTATATAACTGGTTTCTAATAGTTGAAATGGTTGATGGTAAATAAATATTTCAAGAATGATTTACAAATAAATACCAGGGTCGTTGCTAAAACACACTCCTACATTTAATAAAACAACACTTTTGTAATATAAGAATGCACTTGGTAACAGCTTTTAATTAATTTTCGTGTTATTGGGTAGGTAGTTATTTTTTAAATGCAATTAAAGAACCAATCACCAATCTCGGAACCAATTTGTTGACTTGGAGCAAAAGAAATGAGTTACCCACCAGTTTGTTCTCTCGTTTTAACAACTGTTACCTTGCTCTGACAAAGAAGACAATGCACAAACCAGGTATAGTTTATTTCAAACTTATTTGCAACATAAAAAACGTCAGCTTTTTTGACGGCAGTAAAGGGATCAAAGAAGCCGACGTTTTCATGTTGCAAATAAGTTTGAAATAAACTGTACCCATCTAGATAATGTCAATTTGTAAGTAAATAGGTACTGTCTGGTCGGGGAAAGAAGACCCGCGGAAAGAATGTGATTTCTGCATTCCATTCACAATTAGGCTTAAATGAAATAAATGAATTTAGTGCATAGCAAATTTTTGTGATCGTTCGTATCTGCACTGCACCTACTCATTGGGAGAGATATTATATTCCTAGTATATGGTTTCGTAGAAATCTGGTGACTTTTTGGCAATATTCTCTCTTGCTGCGCGGGCCTTCTTTCGCCGACTGGACAGTACTGGCATTACTATCACGGAAGTGGTGCTGTGTCTCCAATCAGTTTAGTTCGCCTTCAAATTTTGTTTTCTATTGTTTCTCAAAGTACCTACATTTTTTGAAATGTTTAGGTACCTACCTCTGAGTAAACCTCGGATTAAACCATAAAAAGCTGGAATATCATAGAGAGCATCTCATTCCTAATCTCAATATTTTTATCTTCATTGTTTTTACCTTATTCGTAATATTTAACAGGTATTTTTGTTCTTTAAGGCCCGGTATTTCTATTTTCTGGTAGAGTGGCTGTTAGTTACCAGACATTTAAATTAATTATTACGTCTTTAGTTTTGAAAAAAACTCATCACAGCCAAGTATATTCGCATTCTTCTACAAAAATAGATAAATAGTAACTATTATTTTATTGGTCTAACAATTTTATTCTTAAATTTATCTGTTCGGTAACTTTACCAGGACGTGGATATTCTGGCTCAAACGGATACTTCTTATAAGTAGAGCTGTCCGAGGTCACCTGGCCGACAGAGCCGTCATATGACTCATATGTTTACATCATATCATAATACTTAAATAAGTACAGTAAATGGAAATAAATTTTAACAATAATGTTACATTTTATAAAAATTTGTATAAAACTCGCCCTTTTAAGCAGATTTATGAAGTAGTTTGGTTGTCGTCATCACAAAGTGGGGAAGATCTATAGTATAATAGCATCAGGTATGTTTCTACAGCTGTCTCCGTCAGCGATGTTCGCTTTGGTGAAAAAATATGTTTTGCATTTTGAAAATGACCATTCGACATCTACGGATGTAATACAGGCATAAGTAAAACAATCTGTGAACTCACTTAACGAAGTTGTAGATGCATCATCACAAATTTGTCTTAATTTGCTAAAATCAGGATCTTTCTGTAATACACTCTCGAATTTTTCACTAACGCGATTATTTTTTGCGTTATTTATAGCCTGTAGCTGTGTATTTACGTCGCGTCGTCCACTATTTGCAGCGATTCCACTAACGACAACGAACTATTTTGCAATTTTTCTATTGCGTCGTGTAGTCCTCTATAATTGTTATTAATAGTTTTTAAATCTGTTTCAAGGGAAACGTCTTGAAAGCTTGTCTGGTTTTCCCTAATAGCTGCAGCCTCGTTAGGGTTGAACTGTAGTATCACAGCTTTTATTTGTTGAAAATATTCAGCATAATAAAAAGCCGCTTTCAATCACGTTCTCCAACATGTAAGAATCGGCTCTGGTGGTTCAGGAATACCAGGACACTGTCTGTGAAATGCTCGAAGCCGTTTAGGAGATTTGAGAAAAACTTTTTTTGTATTTGCTATTAATGCATCTACCTCTGGAAAACATTTTCGAATCGTTTCTGCCACAAGATGTAATGCATGCACTTTACACGTAACATGTAAAAACCTACAATTGTCTCTTTGAAAAGAACGGCCTACCATGCGCATTGTCGCAGCACCATCAGTCACAAATATCAATACTTGACTTGTTGAAAGTTCAAATTTTTCGAATGTCTCCAACACCCCGTAATTATTTCGCCAGTACACGCAGTTAGTCTTTTACTAGCTAGTAAAAGTGGAAATGTTAGTTTAAGAGGGCCCAGTACACGTACTATAATATTTATAATAGAATTTTTTTTTACAATCTGTCGTCTCGTCAATACATAACCAGAGCCGTGTATTTTTTAATCCACATTTAATCCTATTTACAATGTCTTCACGAACAGCTGGAATATATCTACATAACGATGTACGACTTGGTAAGTTCACCTGGGGATTGTATTTATTCCAAAACTTCCGAAATGGTTGTTTATCCAGTATGTGTAGCGGAATATTACAGGCTATTAACATTAACAATAAATCAAACATAAACTGAGTTGTCAAAGGCATGCCATTTTTTTATTTTGATGTTGCACGGTGTTGATGACGACGACAATCTGTTTTGTGCCAGCACATAAGTCTTGATTACAAACTTTACAAATTATTTTACATCCGTCATAGAATAAATCCGGAAATTCACCGATAAATTTATTCACTGTGTCCGCGTACGGTCGTTTTTTACCCTTTGGCGCGTTTGACATTATGTATAATTTATAGGTACAACCTCACGCATTAACCTTTCAAATAAAACTGCAGCGTAAATCACTTCTAAATCGGCACGTGTGACGACATCGCAAGACCGTGGCTGTACTCCAGCCACCTCGGACAGCTCTACTTATAAGTTTGTTATTAGACAGATTTTGCAATATTACGTAGATATTTGCAAAAAAGTTAACCTCTTTTTTTATGATAACGTGCACGCCTATGACAGTATTTAAATTTCCATGCATACGTTCGTTAGATGTCAATACCTACATGTCTGTACAGGGTGGGCAAATTTCGATGTTTGTATAGGGTAACTCGGTAACTGTAAGAGATGCAAAAAAATGGAAGACACATTCTCGATCTCTTTCTTTGAGACAAATTCGCTGGCGAAAACAAAAATTTGCTATCGTCTTCTGTTTTCGAGTTATAAACAAAAGTTCGATTTTTCGACTTTTAGACAAATGTCAATATCTTGGTTGTTTGTAAAGTTATGAAAAACAACTTTTACATTATTCAGGCACTTTTTTCTGCATAATACAGTGGCGTAGAAAATTTTTAAAAAAAAATGGTGCAATTTCGAGTTATGGCATAAAGTTGTATTTTTTTTAAATGGGAATCATAGTTGGCTATGGTTTAGTTAAAAAAGGAAATTTTTTTCTCTTTCAAACTATATATCATATGTGAGGTCACTTTTGATGTGTAAGTATTTAATATCGAAAATAATTTTTTAGTAGATTACTTTTGCGTTTTTTTATATTTATTCCAAGTAGGGGTGCCATCTATGACAGTGTTTATCCGTTTGTCAGTAAATTGCATATTAATAATTTTGTTTCCGTCATAATTACTCCCCATTTAATAGTAAAAGTTAAGATGTCTTACGAAAATTACGAGAAATATGATACTAGAATGCTTTAAAGTAATAACAATGTGATATTGCATCCGAAATATATTTCAATCGATATTCAGAAAGAAAACAACCTAATAAAGCTATTTTTAAAAGGTTAAAAGAAAATCTCATTAATTGTGGGTCGTTCAACAAGCCGAGACCAAAAAATCAGATATTTATATCTAATATTATAATACGTTACAATTACAAAATAAAATTCAAATTAAAGTAAATGTTCAAACTGATGACCGTTATGCTCGATGCATAAATTAGACCTCTTCATAATACTCTGAACTGCATTATAAATATGATGATTTGAAATGGAATTCTTAGTCTATAAAATTTTGTTTGAGTTCATTTATGTAGGTACTGGTTTTCTTGTATAATTTTCTTAAATGTGGCCTCAGAAGAAAAAATCCAGTGGCGTTAAGTCAGGTGATTGTGGTGGCCACCTCACTGGTCCGTTGCTTCCAAAATTGGTGTTCAATCTGAAACGGTCCTATTATGAGGTGGTGCACCATCTTGTTGGAGGAACTGATTCCTTGCATCTACTAATTGTCCATAAATTCCTCAATAATTTTCTGGTTTAAAATTTAGTAGTACCGTTGGCTATTAAGATTTTCTTGATATATGTGATATGTAAAAACACGATTGCCACGTAGAGCACACCAAACACTAAAACCAAAGCGTCCCTGAGATCGCACGTCAACGGTACGGTGAGGGTTCATATCAGACCAATAGTACTCGTTATGCCTGTTGAAAATTCCTGCACAGCTAATGTAGACTTCATCTGTCCAAACTACATTTCTAGAGAAGAATGGATCTTGTTGACTTTTTTGACGATACCATATGCAAAACTCCAATCGTCGCTGGAGGTCAGTTGCTTGCAGGTGATGTTGTTTCCTTATTGTATAAGGCCTGAATTTGTGTGCCTTCAAAATACCCAAAGCTCGACGTCTTGAAATCCCAGAATCAGCTTCAATTTAACAACTTGAAATTGAAGAATTTGCAACAGCCTTTCCTATTACAGTTATAGAAGTTTCTTCAATGTTGTAATTTTTTGGTCTTGGCTTGTTGAAGGACCCACAATTAATGAGATTTTCTTTTAACCTCTTAAAAATAGCTTTATTAGGTAGTCTTCTTTCTGAATATCGTATATATTTCGGATGCAATATCACAATTGTTATTACTTTGAATAAAGCATCCTAGCATATATTTCTCGTAATTTTCGTAAGACATCTCACTTTAACGATTACCATGTGGTGTAATTATGACGGAAACAAAATGATTAATATGCAATTTACTGACAAACGGATAAACACTGTCATAGATGATACACCCCTACTTGGAATAAATATAAAAAAACGTAAAAAATAATCTACTAAAAGATTATTTTCGCTACTAAATACTTACACGTCAAAAGCGACCTCACATATGATATATAGTTTGAAAGAGAAAAAATCCCCATTAAAAAAAATACAACTTTATGCCATAACTCGAAATTGCTCCTTCTTTTTTTAAATTTTCTCAACGCCACTGTATTATACAGAAAAAAGTGCCTGAAGAATGTAAAAGTTGTTTTTTTTATAACTTTACAAACAACCAAGATATTGACATGTGTCTAAAAGTCGAAAGATCGAACTTTTGTTTATAACTCGAAAACAAAAGACGATAGCAAATTTTTGTTTTCGCCAGTGAATTTGTCTCAAAAAAAGAGATAGAAAATGTGTCTTCCATTTTTTTTGTATCTCTTACTATTACCGAGTTATCCTAACAAACATCGAAATTTGCCCACCCTGTACAGTGTAATGATTTTATCTTGATAACATTTCTGTCTGATATAAAGTTAATAATATGAACCAAAAACCAAATTACAGGCTCCGTTACTAAGTTTTTTTTTCATCAGAAAAAATAAAAGATCATCAATAGAATATATCTTAATAACATATACATAACTTGTATTTTTTAAATGGAACACCCTGTATATTTTTAATTGGTTAGGTAGCATATTTCATTCTGATTTCAGTGACATAGCACACGTTATACTTTGATTCTCAAAAATGTAAATTATTTATTGCATGATATAGTGTGCCGTGGAAACAAAATGGTACTAACTTTTGACATATAAACAAACAATAATTAAGCACGTCAGTTTATTGAGTTTATTGTGCGTTTTGTAGTTATTTCATTCAAGTTGATTATTATTTTCACAATGGTATTCCGTCAGTTTAGTGTTCAAGAAAAGAGTGTCATGCTTCAAATATACTTCTTGAACACTAAACTGACGGAATACCATTGTGAAAATAATAAATCAGCTTGAATGAAATAACTACAAAAAGTACTATAAACTCTGCGTGCGTGCTTAATTAATTGTTAGTTTACTTATATGTCAAAAATTAGTACCATTTTGTTTTCACGGCACACTATCATACAATAAGAAGTTTATACACCCAACTAATTAAAAATATACAGGGTGTTCCATTTAAAAAATACAAGTAATGTATAAGTACATCTTTTGTTTTTTCTGATGACAAAAAACGTAGAAGGACTCTGTAATTTGGTTTTTGGTTCATATTAACTTTAAAAATAAAAGTTATATCAGATCGAAATGTTATCAAGATAAAATGACCACGCTGTACATGTCACCTAAATTTCAAATTAAATTTTTTTCAACACCACATAAATTAATTTAGAAATAGTTGAAATACAGGACCGTATCCGTGAAAAATGAAACACACTGTATATATGGGTTATATTTTATAAACTCAGATACATGTGTATATTAATGTGTTCAAAAGGTGATCGATTATAATCAGAATGCGGATATTGCCATCTATTCATTTGTATCTAAATTTATGACGACTAATGGAAATTTTAATTGAACTAAAACAATTTCAATTAACTGTTTGAAGGAAACCCCGACCAATAGTATTAACAATTCAGTCATCTCGACACTGGCGCATAGGCCCTAGACAATTAACCTCCATAGTAATTACGGTAATAATTTCTCTGTCACCCCATATATCTTTTCTGTTGCCAATGAGATACAAAATCTCTTATTTTCCTTAGTAAGTTGTATTCACTGAATAAAGCATAACATTTTTTCAAGAAAATAAACCATTTCCTCTTAATATTCATTAATGATAGTCACACATCCTGTGGATTTTTATACAAGATGTTTCAAACACACCACACTCCTGTTCCGCCCAAAAATATTTATAGAAGAATTTTTGGATTTGAAATTTTGGAGGTAAACTACTTATTAGGGTAAAAGGTTCGATTTGAAAAAAAAAATTCTAGGGGCAGTAAATTAAGGGGTGTCCATTTTTATGCATAGCCTTCTTCATCTTTGGATTTTTGTAATTTTAAGTATGAATTTGACAAATTGTAAAAAAATATCGTTTGGTTTTCTTACAATTGCTTTTTTTTTTAATTTCATAATCAGTGTTCGAAATGATCACCATTAGAATTGATATATGCATGAATGCCACTGATTAATGACTTATGGACGACGTTCAAAGGGGTCAGGGTTGTTCAAATTATCTAGTAGCTATTTTGTAAAACATCGTTGTCATTAATTTATTCCAATGGACAAATTATTTTAAATGTTCCCTTAGATAAAAATCTAAATCTAATTCCGGCCATCTTGGATGCCAATGTCTAGGTCTTTCGCAACCTAATGGTGCAGCTAGAAATTACATGGGGGGGGGTCAGGACCGGGCCCCCAAAGGTTGACAAAAATTTTTCAGAAAAATATTGAAAGCTATTAAGCTACCTCATTCATAAAGAATAGATAAATACTAATTTCGCTTATTCATGTTAATATATTTAAAAAAATGATGTTCCGTCAACTGAGCAAATCAAACAGTAAAAAAAGGGAATAACAGTAATGAAATAAAATATTTTCCAAGACATAATACAAAATCCAAACAAAATAATTCTAGAAAAATACGATATGACTAGGTACTAGATTGCTAGATTACAAGTCTTAATCTTCGTCTTAGTTTGGCTAGTTCATTAAGAACTTCCTCACAGGATATGTATATTTTCATTAACATATATTTGCCAGTCCTGTATTTTGAGTGAGAATTCGACCGACAACGTGTAGATTCTTCTAATAGATAATAGGTTTGTTCCAACAGTAGCCTCGGACTGGTTTGAAACCATCAGAAATATTTATCCAGTTAAGTATTAATACAAACATAGTGAGCTTAACGTATAAGAAGCAACTGGGAGAATATTTCTAACGGTTACAAACGGGTCCGAGACTGCTGTTGGAACAAACCTAATATTGGCATAAAATACAAAATGTTTATTTGAAAGGATAATTTCGATACTGCCTTGTACCCAAGCTTGTGCCGATAAAGTACTGCTTTGTGCCGATAGAATTTATATTTATTTATTTTCTAGTTAAGGGAAAATGGCTTGGGGGGGGGGCTTAACCTGCCTCCCACGTTGGCTGCGCGTATGTCGTAACCTATCCGTCTGTTTTATAAGTATTATTCGAAAAGTTCCTGGCAATTAGGTTGAAATGTGGTGGCGCATAAACCACAGGCGGTTCAAGAGGAATAACGTCTCGTAATAGGTGTGAGTCGTTTGTTAGAAAATTTCGGTAGATATCACCAATCAGCCTTAGTTGTATGAAAACTAAAGTATCATCCAAAATGTATAAATTGAATGACCACTGATGCGTTTCCAGAATGATTGTAGGCGTATTTTTATCTGCCTATAAATGATTGCTATGGAAATTGAAGAGCCCATTTATATCATCTATGAGGAGAATCATATTTTCAAAATTTTGCGTACAACGCTCTTTCTTGGCATCGACAAAAATTTCTAATAGGAAAATCAAGTTCGGTAAAAATGGTACAATTTGTAAATTCTTCCAAATTGATGATGGTTCCAGTGACGTGGCTATAGTGTACTACCCCTCCTCCCTCTCTATGTAGCGCCCTTGTAGATGTTTTTTCGTAATCTTATTTTATTGTTTGGTGGTAACTTTTTATACCATCCTTGTAATTACTGTTATTTCCGCCCCAAACATCTGGCTACGCCACTGGATGGTTCACATGTTAATAATTGTTGAAATGTCCACTACTCAGCTGTTCCTCCACTTATGGTGTCCTACTTGTCCTCTGACGTCCTCTGTCAGCCACTCTAATTTAAAATGAACCTAGACGTGTTTGCAAAGATAGTGGGCGTCGTGGTCGAGAGGTAAGGACACTTGCCTCTCACCCTCTTACCCTGGAGTCTCGGGTTCGATCATCGGTTGAGGAGCTAGGATTTTTTTCTAGGTAAATCAAAAGTTAATCCTATCATACTTGAATATTAAGTGTGTTTCCATTGTCTCTAAATGTGTAGCACTCTTCCGTACAAGGAACCTTTAGGTACCTTCAGGAATACAGGAGGTTATATAACCTGCGGTGTTTAAAATTTAAATGGCTTTTCAACAATTTATTAAAAACTCGCTTGTCGCTCATATGACTATCTGTACGATTTGGAAATGCTTTTTGCTATAGACGCTTAGCTTGTGAACAATTTCCAAATACCCTTCCGAACATTCCATGATAAACATTCATTTTTTTTTTAGAATTCTAAAACATGTTCGTTCACTACTCGAAACAAACTATGGCTTTTGTCTGGCAAATTTGTTTTAGAAAACAAAAAGCAAATTCTAAAAACGATCCTAATCGTATCTTCTTTCTTATAGGTGAAAATGTATGTAGAATAAACAAGATTTTGAAGTAACCTATAATTTATGTAAAACTGTTTCTATAAAATTGAAACATGAAAATGAAAAAATATGTTCAGGGTACCTATCTCCAAACTAATACTCCTTGAGTTGAGTAAGGTAATCCCCGGTCATGGTGCCAGGGATTACCTTAGACCAAAAAAAATAACTGGTGGAAAATTGTTATTTTATTATTGAACTACGGTTTCTTTTTATTACGCGAGAAAACAAAATTGCACATGTTCCTGATCCATTGATAGATTTTGACCAGAATAATTTTGACGGGGTCAAAAATCTTTTATTTTCCTGCTAAAACGGTACAAGGCGCGTGGCGCTAGCCTACGAGGATTACCGTTTTTAGGCTCACCAGTTGGCGCCACTGGCGAGTAAGGTCCTGTGAAAAGTTATGTTGTTAGGCGCGGAACAAGTTTATAGGGTTTTATTAAAATCATTTCCTACACCAGTAAATAAAAAAACTTGTTAATTATGCCTCTATGTTGTGCAGTTCCATTTTGTTCGGAAACAAAAGGCGAACATATGTTTCCGAGAGACAAAACTCGCCTAAAACAGTGGTTGGTAGCGATTCGCAGGGATAACTTTACTCCTTCGAAACATTCGTGTGTTTGTAAGGAACATTTTAATTCTGACGATTATGCATTACTAAAGGAGTCTTCTACAGAAAATCGTAAGTAATAATCATGCACATTCGTTGTTTTCATCTTGCTCATGCATGATATAACCTAACTTTAATGACATAAAACACCTCTGATAGGTACAATAATTTCCCTACTGAGTAAGTAAATTACTACTTTCCCTTTCTGCCATCATTATGTTAAATGTTTTTCAGCTAATTTTTATAAAAATTACTAAAAACTAGCATTAACGTTCAGTGGTATGGACCTTACCCTACACTAGCGCTTCTCGTGGTGAAGTCAAACGCAGTAGCCCTCATTGCGCGAAAGCTGCACCGCTCTGACGCGATACGCTTGAGGTCTGTGGTTGTGAAGTGCCACCTCTCCTCTCTCTCCGTTACTTTGTTGAGAGCGGGTGATGTCGCGGAAAGTGTTTTACTGGTTCCGATACACAAATTTATTACACTGAACTGATTCTGCGGTTGGCTCCTTGTGAAACATCATTAAATATTTTAAATATATGAAAGAAATTTGCTTTTTAATGTTTCAAACATATTTTATTAGAAACTCTACACGTGTTTCGGCTTTTTAGGCCTTTGTCAAGAGTACAGTGTCAGTATTCCCTGTACTCTTGACAAAGGCCTAAAAAGCCGTAACACGTGTAGAGTTTCTAATAAAATATTTTTGAAACATTAAAAAGCAAATTTCTTTCATATACTTAAAAAAAAGAAAAAAAAACAAATTTATTTGAGCCTCAGTATACTGAAACAAAAAGAAAACAATTATGAACGTAGGCAACTCTCAGAGGGTGGATTGATGGCAGAGCCTTATAATACTTTTCGCGCACTTCTTTCTCACTGAGGGTAATAGTTTTTGTTTTATGTTAAGATGTCTTAAGCACTGGGGGAATGCCACCTACGCAGTGGCCCTATCTACCTAACACTAATAAATAATTGGATTTAATTAAATTTGAATTTGGTTGATGTCACTAATGTTTATACACTGATTGTCGTTAATAATTGTCTTTGCGCAATGTTTGCTAAAAATAAATAAAAGGGCCTAGCTACCTAAAGAGTACGCAATAAACTTTACAACTCATGATTATCTGTCTAATAGACCGACAGGTTCCTCTCTACCTTATTTTTATACCTAAGCCAAAGAGATTACAAGTAAATCTACGCCTAAGCTACCTACAGTACCTACCTACCGGCCACTTCAGTTTTTAGGCACCTGTTGGTAATTAGAACGTATTTTGAAAACGAGATGAAATAATTATGGTGACCTGCTTTCAATAATATGAACTTTTCAATTAGGCTTAATCTAATCTGCAAAGAAATGAAAGAAAATTCCAGATAAGCTTAACAATGCTGAATATATTCCGAGAATTAAAACAATTAAAATGATTTTACGATAAAAACAACAAAGAAAAAAATGGTGCAAATGAACAAATGCGGGAAAAGCCGCTACAAAGTTTTGATATATCTTACCAATAAAATATAATGCATCCGGGTCCAATATAAGGGAACAAAACAAAAAAAAACACAACACTGCATAAGGGAAGCAGGGTTCACTTGATACGTGGCGTAAAATTTTGCGAAATGAAAAATGAATGAGTTAACCATATTTTGGCGGTGAACGCAAATTTGATTCTGTAATCTTGAATGGTGTTAGCGTGGGTGACGATACTTTTCTTTTTGTAAGCTTGGCTTGGTATATATCTAGGCCTGTCGTGACCGTTGCCAAACTTGGACTTGACTGGGCGATGCCTTTTTTTGTACTCGTTTACAAGTATAATCTGGCGTGTGTTCTTGGTCGAATATTCTAGAAGCTTTTTTTAAGATTGCCAGATGGTTGACAATGTAATAAAATTTCCATGCTGGCCATCCTAACTGTAATGTTTGCTGTACTGAATGTTTGGTGCGTTTGAGTATATTTTATTTATACGAGTTGAATATTGTATTTTTCGGTAAGATATTACGCGATTCCATAAAAAAGCCGTATTTTTTAAGAATCATGCATCCGTGGTGCGCGACATCATAGCGCAATAGCATAAGAACACTTGGGTGGTTAGTAAAAACGGCATGTTTCTACAATATGTCAATCCAGTGGTCAAGTTTAGAATGTGGATGTCATAACAGCACAAAACGTAAATATATAAAATTCATTCAATCAACTGCTGCGACTTCGCACTATTGCGATGTGTGTCGTGCACCCACGGATGCGTGATTCTTAGAAAACACGAATTAATACGCCATATTACTTAAGTAGCGGAAGCCATATTTTCTAAGAACCACGGATCCATGTGTGCCAGATTCTTAGAAAAAGCCGTATTTTCTGAGGATCACACATTCGTGGGTGCGCAACACACATAGCGCAATAGCATAAGGACACTTGGGTGGTTATTGAAGACGGTATGTTTCTACAATTAGTGTTCACATTCACAAGATGGATTTATTAAATATTTACTTCTTTAAAAAAACTAAAAGAATTTGACCAATGTTTAGTCAATTGGCCAAAAAGATTTTGACCGGTCAAAGGCACAACCTTATGCACATGTAAAATCTGATTGATTAAACAAGATGAAACCAACACTACGTTTTTTGTTCAAAATTGATCAGGGATGTCAATTTCGAGACCAAAATGGCAAAACTTCTAAGAGTAAAAAATTTATACTTAGAAATTATTTTTCAGATCTAACTATATGCAAATTTATATTCTAATGAGTAGACTACCAAAATTTAAATATATTTTTTTTTTATATAAATAATTATTTACGATCAAAATAAGAGTCATAATCCCATCAAGTGGTAGGTAATATTTCCCTCCCTCTTCTGCAAAATTTTTTCTTATTTTGGCCCTCGTTTTGGCCTATTAGTTCACGAGAGATTTCGGTTTGTTTTTAAAATACTCTATATGGGTATTTGTGTACTAAAATATTTAATAAAAGTATACATATCAAAAGAAGCCTGCAGCAATAATCAACCTATTTTTTAATTTTTGCTACTAAACTTGCTACTTGCTCTAAAATAAATTAAAAAGATAAGATAATGCTTTAAAATATCTAAAGATTGCAGCACTGTAATTAATTTACTTGCAAATACTTTTTCTGTGTGATTTATCCATTTTAATTTTAGATATATAAAGATGGAGAAATTCTTTTCAAGCCTGTTCCAACGCTGTGGCTAGTATTGGGCCCAATGTTCGTGCTGATAATTGTACTACTCAACGATCCTCACTTGACACTTTGGCGGCGCAGAGAGAGAGAGGCCATATCGCTAGTGTGGGATAGAGACGAACCAAACCGCTTTACATTGAAAGGGCGGGATTTAGATCATTGCGCAATCAACCTCAAGTGCCAAGCTAGGATGGTTTATTTATAGTATCCAAATATTGCGCCCAAGGGCCAAGCATCAGTAGACTCAGCTACGGGTCAATAGATTTAGAGACATGCGGATTTCATAGTACAGTTTCCGCTTGATATAGAAATTCTAACACGTTTTCATTGGTTTATTGTGATTGAGTTGCCATGATACAAATACAATTTGTTCACAAAGTTCATAAGTAGAGATAGCGGTAGAGTACACTAGCAATAATTTTCTCTACTCTACCAATTACGTTTACATTGCATTGGTAGAGCTAGAAGTATAGTTAGTACTTGCCCTTTTACTCTACTGTTAGAGCAATATTCCACTAAGCTGCTAGCCGTACGCCAATAACCGCGCGCGATTTCTATTTACATGGAGTTTACATTACCGATACCCATTGACGCGGCCGCAACTCGCATTATTTGTAGACGCGAGCGACTGAGGTGGCACGCGGTTAGCCGCTAAGTTGGTGAACGCTCTAACTCTAAAAAAAACTAAGCTTTAGGGTCGAGCATCCATCGTGTGGGCGGCTATACCAAATTGGCGCCAATTGTTTTGATGTTTCGTCAAAAAAATCGACTGTTATTTGAAACCTGGTATATAATACTGTGATGTTTAATAATCGGATCAATAACGGCAACGGCAATTTAGTATTTACTTTCGGCTAATGCACTACGAAATTTTGGGGCATATCTTAAGTGGGCAACAAATATTTGATAAACATATTTGGTGATGATATTAGGATTAGAACGTTAAGTATTTTATATTGTAGAAGCGTGGCCCACTTTGATTAGATGAATTAAAAATGCTCATTTATTTATTTATTTCAGTTTTTTAAATTGTGGGTCCTAGATTAAACCAAAATGTCGTCCAGGACGCTTACCATATTTTCTATATGTTATTAAATTAGAAATTGTTGATATATTAAATGTGGAAAACATATTTCATTATTAAGTTCATTATCTTAAATAAATAAAATAAATATTATTTTATTGTAAACAGTTTGAATTTTACATACCATAAGTATTTAGCAAATATTTATATTAGTGACATGCAGGATTCATACATAAATATAAAATTGAAGGCCGCATATGAGTCATTTATAGGTATTAATAAATAAATGAAGCCTAATACTACTGAGATTTAATGAAAATAATAATGTACAAAATTTAAGTTCAATGTCAGTTGATAGGAAATTCCGAGGGAAATTCATATTACGCATGCAGGTATGCCTATGTATATGTTAAATCCTAAATGTAATATTATTTCATTATTTGCTATAAAATATCAACTTATATCGTAGGGCATAGAATCACACCAAACGAAAAAAATACGAAAGTCAATTTTTTCCTCCCAAAAAATAAAGTCATTACTAAAATGTGGGAAATTCATTGCTAGCAGAAATAAGATCGACGTGGGCATGATATGGAATTTTGACTGTTAAAATATTATCATTTTTTGCAGCAAGAGCGAAAATTGGCGAAAATACTGTGGCGAAATGAGCTCTCTACCAGAAACCGCTAGATTATGAAGATCTCAGCTGCGAAATAAAGGAAACTATGGGACATGGACTACTTCTGGGTCATTAAGACACCTTTTAGAGGTTCACTTCACGGGTGAAGGTGCTGCTTCGGCAGTACCCCATAAAGACCAATGCTACCACTTAACTGGCGGCTCACTGAGGAAATGATAAAGGACAGAACGGTAGCCTGGGCAATGAACGCGTTCGATCCCTTCAATGCAGCGGGGCCAGTTGGAATCTTCCTAGTTCTGCTTCAGAGGGATTTGGATATTCGTCCACCACATTTAAGAGGAATATTTGTGGCTAGTCTGTCATTGAGATATGTTCCCCTGGCCTGAAGATCAGCTACAGTGATCTTTATCCACCAAAGCGGGAAAAAGGACAACACAGCTGCCAAATCATTTAGGGCAATCAGTCTCACGTCTTTCCGGTTAAAAGCACTGGAAAAGATAGTGGATAAATACCTGTTGGAAGGTGACCTAGCCAGGTACCCATTCCACAAGAATCAGCACACATACTGGCGAGGGAGGTCCACAGAGATAGCCCTACACGCCGTCGTGCATAAGTTAGAAAGAGCCCTCCATTATAAGGAGGTCATCCTGGCAATATTTTGCGATATTGAGAGGGCCTTTGATAAGGCAAAAACTACTACTATCTACGATACCCTTCGGCCTAGTGGTACTGCTCCAGTACTCAGGGACGGACTGGTAAGGGAAAGGCCCGGTGAGACTTGGCTGGTAGCTGTATATTTCTTTCCATAAATTGTTGTCACAAATATAAAAGAAATATAAGTACATCAACGAAATTTTAATAAGACAACATTTTTGAAAACTTCGAAAATTTAATGATGATACTTTTGTTAGTGGAATTAAATATATACATATTTTTTTAAAACTATTTTTTCTGCTAGCGTATTAGTAATATTTGAATGACCGATAACTTGTTTGAATTAAGAAAAAAAAAATTTTTTTTACTTAAATCGGCAAATTCATTGTTACCGTACAGTAGTTAATTTTTATTTATTTTCCAGTTCCCTTTTATACAGGTAGTCATCCAATTTATTATAGTCATTTTTAATAGATAGTGCATTAGATATTCAGATGATTATTTTCAGGGAAGATAAACAATTATTTATATATTATTTATTTATTTATTATGTTTAGTAGATTTTGTTTGCTACTGTTAAATACATTTTCAAATTATTAAGTAATTTTTGAGCCGTTGTTATTACTACAGAGTAGGTATGTATTATCTATCTTTATTTTTTGTATCATAATCAAAGAGTAAAAGCACTATCTTTGTCATACTCATAATAATCATGGTATTGTATGTACGCTGTCGCACTTTCGTGCATGCATTGTGAAGTATTCTGGGGGCCCGGTAGGAGTTTGCCCACTTCTGCCAATGGCCAGTCCGCCAGTACTGGTCAGTTGGGTGAAATCTGCGCGAGAGACGCGTTAGTGCTGCTTTAAGGGACTCTCAATTGGACGCCGGAGTGAGGGGCGGCTGTCCACAAGGCAGCTGCCTATCACCCCATCTATGGCGTCTAATAAGTAATAATGGATGATTTCTTGAAGCTTATGCAGACGACGGGCTGGTCCTTGCGACGGGCTGGTCCTTGTGACCGGCCGCTTTCTGAATGCAGGTAGCCTGTAGAATAATAAAAAGATGATGCTGTAAAACAGGTTTTAGTCAATTCCACCAAGACAGAGATGATGCTTTTCACGAAGATTAAAAAAATAGGATTTTATGACACCAATCGTGTATGGAAAACCTTCTATTCAAGATAATAAACTTTATGGAAACCGCAGATCGACAACGTCGCCAAAAAGTCGACTGCGACTTTCAAGCAATTGCGCCGGGTGATAGATAGGAACTGGGGCCTCAACCTACGGATCCTCCATTCGCTGTACACGGCGGTCATCAACCCAAGACTTCAGTACGAATTTGTGACCTGGTGGTTGAGCGTGAACAGAGCGACCACGCTCCGAAAGCTGGCAAATGTCCAGAACCTAGATTGCCTAGGAATCACTGGCGAAATGAGGACGACATCAACAGTTGCTTTCGAAGTTCTGCTAGGCCTGCCAACGCTTCCCTCGTGGATAAAGAGTGATGCTGTTGCTGCCTATCTGAGAATGCTGGATTCTGGGAGCTGGCGATATTCAGGTAGAGCTGGAGGAAGGTCACACCGCAATTGCTCGACTGGTGGAGAGGGAAATTCCCATATCTGTCCTAAAGAAATGAAAGACCAGCCAAGGTTGGAAATGAAATATACTCTCATTCTTCCCATCAGGGAGCAGTGGACAGAAGGGAGAATTTACTTCCCTCCGGACAAAATGGTGTGCTACACAGATGGTTCTCGTGTAACCGCCAGACTGTCCTCCGGGGTGGGAATATATCTGGAAGGCAGAGGAGTGCAGGAGAGCTTTACTCTAGGTTCGTACATCACGGTCCGCTTACGACCTACTTGTTAGGCGTCAACTTCCCCCCACAATTACCATTACATTACCATTATCATTTTTAGCTAGAATTTGTTCATTTTGATATGCATTATTTCACTACAAATAAACAGTAGCAAATCTGGAATTATTCCTATAAAAGGATATCTCGGATGCTATACCAACTTTTAAATAAGAGGCGGAAATTGTTCCGTGGAAAACAATTTGTGATAGAAATATCAAGATTAGTTATTTTTATAATTAGAGTGAAAAGTACTACTCAGCGATTGTAGCTTGGCACTTGTCGGCACAGAGAGACAAGAAATATAGTGTGGGACAGAGTGGAACCAAACCACTTTACAGTGAAAGGGCGGCGTTTAGACCACTTCGCATCCAACCTCAATTAAAGTCTGTTCACTTAAAACTTTGCAGTTGTGGGTTGGACTTAATGAGCCCGATTTACAATGGGCACAGTAGCGAGTGTATTGTAAATTGCTTATTTCCAGGCGTAATAAATATATCATTGTGGGTTACTTTTTTATTACCAGGCATAAAAAATATTTCAAGGCATTAGAATTAAGATAAATGCGTTTTAGGTTTATTGAATCAGTGAAAAATATTTCAACAGAGTGTACATATGTAAATTTATTTACAATAACAAGAAATGCCTCTTATTAGTTAGCAGTGGAAAGAAACAAAATATAAAAAATAAAATTGACATACCTATTTTCTTTAAAGTTTTGAATAAGAAACTAAAATGACTGGTTACGCCGAAATAAGAATATCCTAATTTAATAAAAAATTTCGATTTAGCTATGAGAAAGCCAAACGTCTTAAAAATTTCCGTTACTTTTTATTTTGTGTACCCATAAGAAATAATATCAGAAAATAAAACAATTTTAAATTCTATCTGCTTTAGAGCGGACCAAATTTTTTTGCTGCACAATTTTCATACTTCTGCCTTAAACAATGTTATGTTTCTCTCTATCTCAATATAAAGCAATATGCTGCATTTTCAACTGACCTGTGTAAAAAAGTGATTAAATATACACAATATTATACTGCGTTCATTCATATGAGCACATAAAAAATTGTTTACCTGGGCTTGCAGAGCAACCTTTTGTCGACCGCCTATCTTAAATATAACACATATTATTATTTTTAGGTAAGGTTAAGGGAATATATTGGTCATTAACAATTAGGATTAATAATTACATATTAATATTAGTCATCGAAAACACAAATCAAATTATATTAAAACACAATCTACAAACGTCCAACTACTACCGATTCCTATGAAATAAAATAAACAATGAAAATTGATTTAACCGCTATCGGAACTTTGCACTTGTGTATATCTGCCTGCCGTCTGCACCAATCATCTGCGCGTATTTTGTTTCCTATCCTGCTTAATGCTGCAAAGCTTATGTGAACAGACGTGTTTTCCATTCGAGCATAGAAATTGTTGCGAGAGCGGAAAACCTCAAAAATGATCAAAAAGTATAAGAAAATATTCAAGTTTTCTTATTCTCTGTGCCAAAAAATGTTGTTTTGTCAGCTTGACAAAATGTTTACTTGAGACATAGTCATAGAAACCACAACTACTCCATTTTCAATTTTCCATTTTTAATCTCCCTTTGCATAATAGGAATCCATATTTGATCAAAAAACACTGATGCCGTTGAAATGTAATTATCTCCATTAAGTTGAATATAGGCACACTCTTTCAAAATTCTTTGATTGCATTTTGTATCTTTTTGAATAATTCTGTTTCATCCTATGTCCATTATGCCATACAGATTGGGCCAATGTAGGCTTCTTAGTCTGGTAATTTTTTATATTCTGATTCTGATGTTTGGTTATCTTCACTTATAGTGATCTAGATGTCTCACCTATATAAGATTTTCCACACTCATGCAGAATCTTATAACCAGAGATCGGGAGGTAGCAATAAATGACGTCAATTGCATGGTTGATGCTAGGTAATGTGTCACCGTGTAAATATGTTCATGTATACATGAGACCAGACCATATCTTCCAAGATATCTTCTTACCTTGTGGTTATTTTGGCATGTTCGGTAACATCCAAAGTTAATACCAAGAGTGCTGAAAGTATTGGTGAAGAGAACACTAACACACATGTATTTTTAACTGGCGATTTCAAGATTAAAAGTATATTACTAAACATTTGCCACCTTCCAGCCGCAAGCATTGATGGTTTCATATCCACGCTAATCTAAACTTATTTGTTCAGAAAAATTTTTTTTGTTTAATGCTGCCACATCTCTAGGATAAATGTTTTTTTTCTTACTATCGTTTCCGATGGCACCTGAACATTGCTATATTAGTCACTAGTACACTTTTGCAAAAATTGAACTAGACATTTTAAAAAAGTTAAACTTTGTTGCCTTTAATTTCGCACTATTTACATTCATATAGACGTTTTATAAATACTACGTATTTAGAGTATGTTCCAATGACTATGAAGTATTTATTTTCAACATGGGGCAGTGGGCGTAACGTGAGCCACGAAATGCGATCCGCCCATATCTATATATGAATTACTATTGGATACTCGAAAACAACCAGCCCCGTCGGCCAGTAAGTAATTGTTTTTTATAGATGCAAGCCGTCCTGATAAAAACCAATTATTTTTTCAATTTTTACAAAGAAAACATTAATTACATAATACATAAGAATATTGTCTGAACGTTATTTGTGGCATTTTTCCTTTTCTTTTTTGAGACTTACTACCACATGAATAATTCTTCGTCTAAAAAATATAGTCGAGTATGTTACTGGGAAAATGCTCTTGTGACTTTACGTCAAAAGATTAGTCAGAGGGTGTTTTTTTGACAACTAATATGAGACACAAAAATAATAATATAATTCTCTAACGTTTTGGATTGTTTGCGAATGTTTCATTAGGTGTTCAAAATATAACATTATATCTACGTAAAAGTTGTCTCTAGACTTGATCGTTACCACCCGATCTCATTTGAATATTGTGCGGAACTAAATCATAATAATTTATAACATTGATATTTGTGTGTTATAATAACTGTTATAAGTAACGATGGAGTAAAGTAATAATTGATAATGATTCTGCCCAACATAGAAATAGCTGTAAAAAAGAACTGTGTAGACTTCATAACTTAGTGGTTGGTAGTCGAGGGACGGATCCGCTGATGAAGAAACATACGAGGAGTTCAAAATTCCTGAAATCTTTTAAAATTCTTGAAAAAATATATTCTGGTAAAAACGTTTTACTTATTCTGAATGTCATTAGCGAGGTTAATAATAATCAAATTTAAAATTTATAATACGGGATTCGTATATCTCGATTTATGTTTTGCTCGAATTGCTCATAATACATTTTCATGTAACTAAAACTCCCTTTAAGCTAAAGGTTTCTTTAAAATGTTGATAATACGGGGGTTTAAAACAGTGGACAAGTAGTGCAGTACGTTCCCTAATGTTGTTAAAATTAGTTGTTCATATTATTTTTGTTTTGTTTTTTTTATTTTCGAAAAAAATGTTGATGTTGATTCTTAATAAAGTTAATTTTTCCTAAACAATATAATCACATTTGGAATTATTTATACAGGACGCTCAAAAAACTGAGAGAAAATAATATGACGAACAAAAATATTGATTAGTGGACAATGAAACACAACTTCTTTTTTACTGGCATTTCTTTAATGCATTAATTTTCCTTTCTCAAAGCTAGAAAAACACATTTTTTTCTGAATTTTTTCTTTCTATTGTGTTCATAACCTTTGGTACTTGACAATTATGTAATTAATCGCACAATTAAAGTATCATAAAGAAATCATTACACAAAAATGTAAAGTTGTGTTAGTTAAAATAACATGAATTAGACTAATGTAATAATAATAATAATATAATAAATAAACACCACATTAATTAGACAACTCGTGATTCCAAAGTAGAGGCTCCTAGAAGGGGGTTATACTTAGAAAAACGAGGACATATAATCATTCCCACCGACATTACCAGTGCCTGTGGCGGAATTCGAACCCGCAGCTACGATTAAAAATTTTCTAGTCACACTTGCCATCGCGCGCCAACTACGCCATCGAGCCGGTACTTATATTCTTTTAAAACAATTTTTCACGAAAATTCTCTACATACGTTTTGACCTTTTGTTTGAATAGTCTCGAATTTGTTTATTGATCCAAAAAAATGAAACTTTTTATCAAGAGTTTTTTTTTCTCGGAAAATTTTGGAATAACATCTTTCGAAAACACTACTCCTTATTTATAACATCACAAAAATGTAAATTTTTTGTTTGGTGGGATATTCAAAAAAATTCGACCAGACTAAAACTAAGTCAAGACTCATCTTGTGGAAATGTAAAAAAAAATAGCAAAAGGTGTTCAAGATTTAATTCTATGACAGAATACAAAATTTGGTTGAGAAAAAACGAATTTCCTTTTGAAAATGTGGATGGAATTTTTTTTTCTGTTCTAATTTTTTAAATAAATAAAATTCATATTCAATCGAAATATGTTGTAAACTATATTTTTGCATCGGCTATTATATGTAAATATTTCAATATTTTACGCGGAAAAAATTGAGGAAATTAATTTCAAGGAGAGCAAAGTTCCTCTACGCACATTCACAAAGTTAAAATCATTTTTTTGCTGCTCATGAATGCTTTTGTTGTGGAAATACGTACGCGCAAAATATGTAAAATAATATTTTATACGTAGAATGCGAGGTAGAATGTACAGTGCCTCAACAAAAAGATTCTTCCAATTTTTTCGATTGTAAATATACAAACATTTTTGCCGTACTTAAATCATAACAAAATGCGGAGATGAACGAAATATATAATAGCAAGATTTCAACATAGATTTTATAGATTGTAAGTCACAGATTTTAACTGGAATTTCAGCGATATCAAGATTTCAATGAAATTTCATTGTCATTTCAAAGATTTCAAAATTTTAGGAATATTTCATTGATTGCAACTAATAAATATGTATATTAGATATCAAAAAAGACTGGTAAGATTTCAAGCAAAACGTAGGAAGATTTCACCAACGAACCGTCCCTCGGTGGTAGTTCATCAAGGTACCAAATATAATGTTTTAGTGGAGAAAAACATGTTTTAAATATGTATCAGAAAACTTAAAATGAAAAATTACTGAAAAGCGCCCATAATAACGAAATATTCCATTAATTTTGATGACCTCTTTACATATTCAGTTAAAAAATAAATTATAATAACATTCTTTGCCTTTTATGTCTTTTTGAATATCTCAAAGATTCTGAATATATAACCTAATTGTATTATTTATTAGTTGGTGGGTAGTTTGGCAAAAATAGCTTGTATACATTAAAACTAATTTAAATCAATCTTCCTCTATAGATATGTAAATTATTTATGTTACGGTTTGGCACAGGTCCCTATCTATCATTTATTTTATTATTGATCGGTTTGAATATATGCCTGTCTGTCAGTGTTCTTTTTTATTATAAAAAGAATAATAAAAATCTGCATCAACAACTGGGCGAGCTCCATTATCGGTATTCAATCATGTGAGTGAACTATTTATAGTCGGTATACATTTTGCTCCTTGACACGTATATAGCTTCCGGTTTGCAGAAGGCGGAAATAATGCATCCGACAGGTGTATTGGCTTATTTGTTCTGCTAATAATTACGTATTTATTGTGTTTTAATTGAAATGATTGATTCCATAATTTTATAAAATAACAAATTCAATGTACTTGTAAATTTGAATGGTTTTCGTCAAATAAATAACATTTTATCCATGTTTGTCAAGTTTTCAAATTCATCGAAGCATCCTAATGGAATATGTAAGTAACTAACTGAATATATCCGTGATGATATTGATGCATTGATGAATTCAAGAGCATTATGCAGCACGTGACTCTGCGATACAAGTAAACAAATTTTTGCTATTATAAAAATAAATTGATATCTAAACAATAATGTATTTCAAATTATTGGAAACAGGACAATAGGTTAAAATAAACACGCTACCTGGTATTTGTCCTGTTTCCGACAATTTTAATGTGTAGATTTTTCAAGGATATAAATTTCACACTTTAATGTATTTAAGAATTATTACCAGAGCTCGGAATTTAAGTATTGATGACGTCAAAACCAGGATTGGCTGTAGGTTATGTGTCAGCACGTAAATATGTTCATGCATGTAAGACACAGTTTATCTTGCCATGTATTTTTTTTAACGAATTTTGTAATATCCAAAGTTGATGAGGTCAATTTATTATAAAAACTCACTCGAAGAGAACTGGAGGTATTGGGGGATGTAACACTAAATCAACATGCACATACGTATTTTTCACTACCAGTTACCTACAAGAATAACAATGTATTATTAATTATCTGTTTTAAAGGGTCTAGCCGGATAAGCATGTTAAAAATGCCCTTAAAGGAAATTACACGAAATGAGCGTTAAAGTATTTTATTAGTTATAAAAAAATATTTGCTAGAGTATTATTCCAAAAATCCAAGGGGGGGCTGAACTTTTTGCAAAAAAGGTAATTATTTTTAAAAATATGTTGCAACTTACATAATGGATGAAAAATTTTGAAAAAATTCTCGAACATAGAGATCTACCAAACGAACTCAGTAAAAATTATTATGCCGTATTTGGCGCGAAATTCAAATTTTAAAAAATTAACAAAAATTAAAAACGCCCTTTTCACCTTTTTTTTGAAAAGGTGCTACCATGATTTTTTTCTAATAGATGTGCCTTTGCATTACTAATACCCCTAATTTTTTTTTAGAATTTTTGATTTGGTGGCACATGCTGAAAAAAAATAAAAACTTCACCTCACAGCCCCACAAAAAAAAAGTTCTGACCTAGCAACGAGACGAGTATATCCTTATGTATTTTTGATCGCTGATTCCGAATCCGGGGTCAAAAAAAGTCGTACACCCCCAAAAAAAAAATTTAGAGCCAAAAAACACTCCCTGAATATGAGATAACGCTCTGAAAATGATGTTATCATTTTAATCAATCGTTTTGTTTAATATTTTCGGGAGAAAAAGAATGTATTACGATAGAAATAAAGGTAAATTACAGCGTTCACCGTATCGGTATGAAACGCACCCCCATAGAGGGTGAGAACCACCCTCAGCTGCCACCAAACCAATTGATAACGACAATGACTGAAAAACATTTAAAAATGTTTAAGTTTCGTTAGGTTTGCAATAAACTGACGTAGAATTCACGTAATACCCCAAAACTACCCCTATATCGTTTCATACCGATAGGGTGAACGCTGTAATTTACCTTTATTTTTATCGTAATACATTCAATTTTTCCCGAAAATATTAAACAAAACGATTGATTAAAATGATAACATGATAACAACAATAAAGGTAAATTACAGCGTTCACCCTATCGGTATGAAACGCTATAGGGGTAGTTTTGGGGTATTACGTGAATTCTACGTCAGTTTATTGCAAACCTAACGAAACTTAAACATTTTTAAATGTTTTTCAGTCATTGTCGTTATCAATTGGTTTGGTGGCAGCTGAGGGTGGCTCTCACCCTCTATGGGGGTGCGTTTCATACCGATAGGGTGAACGCTGTAATTTACCTTTATTTTTATCGTAATACATTCTTTATTTCCCGAAAATATTAAACAAAACGATTGATTAAAATGATAACATCATTTTCAGAGCGTTATCTCATATTCAGGGAGTGTTTTTTTGGCTCTAAAATTTTTTTTTTGGGGGTGTACGACTTTTTTTGACCTCGGATTCGGAATCAGCGATCAAAAATACATAAGGATATACTCGTCTCGTTGCTAGGTCAGAATTTTTTTTTTTTGCGGAGCTGTGAGGAAGTTTTTTATTTTTTTTCAGCATGTGCCACCAAATCAAAAATTCTGAAAAAAATTAGGGGTATTAGTAATGCAAAGGCACATCTGTTAGAAAAAAAAATCATGGTAGCACCTTTTCAAAAAAAAGGTGAAAAGGGCGTTTTTAATTTTTGTTAATTTTTTAAAATTTGAATTTCGCGCCAAATACGGCATAATAATTTTTACTGAGTTTGTTTGGTAGATCTCTATGTTCGAGAATTTTTTTCAAAATTTTTCACCCATTATGTAAGTTGCAACATATTTTTAAAAAATAATTACCTTTTTTGCAAAAGTTCAGCCCCCCTTGGATTTTTGAAATAATACTCTAGCAAATATTTTTTTATAACTAATAAAATACTTTAACGCTCACTTCGTGTAATTTCCTTTAAGGGCATTTTAAACATGCTTATCCGGCTAGACCCTTTGGAGTTAAACTTGTAGGTATTGGGTCATTTGGGCATGGGAACTTTTTGAAGACTGTGGGAACTTTCGTTTTTATGTATATCCACTCATTTTGACTGTGAGAACTTCTGTCGTCATACGTTAGAGGAAACCGCCAGTAACGTGTTAATTGGTTGCCGCCAGATGTGAACGACCTTGAAATATCTATCCGTACCAACCTCTGTGAATCCCATACTGTGGCCCACGCCTACAACCCTCACACTACAGATCCTGGCCCTAGCACGGGAGCCCTACTATAAGCAAAGCATTAATAAATACACTTGCTTAAGCGATTCTATCTATAAACAAAAATTTAGGAACCAGAAGGGCGTTAGGTACGGGGTTAAAACCTCTACCTCTGAGTAGCCCTTAGCAAGGTACTAAATCAAATATCAACAGAATTTAGATATCTCCAATCGGAAAATATAGTGTGACGTCATTCCCAAATTTGGCTAGTGTGTGAAAAAATACATTTTAAAATGAAATAAAATTCACTTCATCATGTTGTATAAATTTGTTTTTCGGGAATGTTTCAGTAGGTGTTTACAATATAATATGTCTGCATCCACAGATGTTTTTTCTGCTTTGCGACAACTTAAACCTAAATTTACAAAAGGTCTTGATGAAATACCTGCATTTATTATTAGAAACTGCGCAAACGTTTTTGTGCAACCACTTAAAATAATTTTTAATCTAGCAATTAAAACAAGTACATTTCCTAACATTTGGAAGAGATCTCGAATTTGCCCTGTATATAAAAAGGTGACAGAAATGACATTGAAAATCATCGCTCGATTACAATTATTTGCAATTTTGCTAACGTTATGGAAATTGCTATACATAGAGCCATATATCCCCATATTGAGGGACCGATTGTTTCTAGTCAACATGGTTTTATAAAAAACAAATCCACTGTTACCAATTTAATGTGTGTGACAGTACATTTCACATTATATAGGCACTTAGGTTGACGTACTTTACACAGATTTTTCGAAGGCGTTCGATAGGCTTGACCACGGTATATTACTACATAAACTTCAAATTACAGGTTTTTCCCAGTCACTTATTACCTTACTTATATCATATCTGAACGAAAGAACACAATATGTATAGTACCGTGGTCAGAGATCTTCTGATATTTCTGCAACTTCAGGGGGTCACCAGGGTTACATCTTGGGTCTTTTGTTATTTGTAGTATTTATTAATGACCTGGATATTGATGTCTTGTTATATGCTGATGATGTTAAAAATTTTTCAGTTGTCAAAACCCTGGATGACTGTAGAAGGCTTCACCGAAATCTTGAAACAATACGGGGTTGGTGTAATCAAAACAGTCTGCCTTCAGTGTTGGCAAATGTAATGTAATGTCTTTTTTTAGGAAGAAAGAAATTTTTCTTATGACTGTAAACTATACGTTACAATGCTGAAACGTGTCGAATTCTTTAAACATCTTGGTGTTACATTTGACGTTAAACTTACATTTAATAAACATGTTGAAAACACCGTTCTGTCTGCAAGTAAAAACATGGGATTTGTTATTAGAAAATCGGCAGGTTTTACTGACACCCATTTCCTCACTTTACTTTTTAATACTTATTTGTTAAATGTAAATTAGAATATGAGTCCTTAATATGGTATCCCGGGTATGCTACATATACCAAACCCCTTGAGAGTATTCAGAGCTTCTATGGGTTTTTAGCTTTTAAGATTTATGGGGAATATCCACCTATTGGTATTCCCAGGAAGTTCTTTTAAATGGATTTACAGTGGATAGTCTAAATACCCGTAGGAAAAAACTAGCATTAATTATCTTACATAAAATAATTAATAATAAAATATACTGTCCCAAAATAATAAAACAATTGTTATTTCATCCCGGTACACGACATCACACAACTTTTTATCTTCCTGCACCTCGGACAAACATTTTAAAATTCTCCCCTGTATATTTTGTGTGCAATACTTACAACTATCTGTAAGAAGAGTTAGACATTTTTTGTTGTTCTATTACCTCTATAAAGAAATTGAAATTGTAATTGTTTTCTGTCATTTTTTTGGTTTTTTTGTCTTTTATTTATATTTCTCTCTCTCTCTCTCTCTCTCTCTCTCTCTCTCTCTATTATATATATATATATATATATATATATATATATATATATATATATATATATATATATATATATATATATATATATATATATATATATATATATATATATATATATATATATATATATATATATATATATACAGGGTGAGTTTTAAATGCGTAGTTATATTTTAACCCTCAATATATTTCGTCGTGTACAAAAAAAAATTATTTCTGATAATTTTTTTCGTCCTCCAGCAACTGAGATTTTGATAGTCACTGGATAACTTTGTAAACGCCGTTCACAGAAATAACGTAACTGAAGGCAATGCTGCCACTGCCAGAGTTCGTCATCACAATTATCCTAACTCATGAATTGCAAATTTTGAATTTTTTAAAAAATTATTACCATTTTGTCACGGACATTTTGTGAGACGATATTAGTCTTATTTAATATTAGTGTAGACGCTGCACCAAAACAAATGTAATAGTTTATAAAACATTGAGCTCTTTTTAAGAAAGCATGATATCTGTACGCACTGGCCGAAAATAAGAAATAAACTTCAAGGCGGCCAAGGCGCGATTAATTAGTCCTTTGTGGAAAGCGACACTTGTCACTTGTAGCTTGCTCTCAAAATAAAAGGTGTTAAAAGTATCTATTTATCTATTTTTCCTTGTAAAATTAGGTAATCCTGACACTTTTTTTATAAATAAACAGAACTCATCACGTAAGCACCAAATATTAAAAATATGCAATACTTTTGCTGTGTATTTTAAATTAGTATTATTGTCTCAAAATTATGGTTTAGTTTAATATGGTTCATTTCTAAAAATGAATCAAAGTTGAATAATCATTTTAATTGACTAATCATTTTAAAAAGATGCATTTACTTTAAAAGAACAGAAAAGCAGATTTGTTTACTTACCTAATACAACAGTTACTACATGAACATATCATATGGGCTTGATGTTTGGATAGCATTCCGTAGCCGTTTTGCTTGTCTAGCATTTTCGTCTACTTGAAAATATGCCTTTAACATATCCAGCATTAGAATAATAAAATTATTCGCCATGGTTAATCCCTATTTTTCACAAAATGAACCACCAAAGGAACAAATTATAAATAACAAATGTCGGTAACATAGTAACTCAAAACTTCGAATCACAAATTTAATCACAAAAAACTATAAATAACGGTATTAAACACATTTTTGTAAATGCTAATGCAGACAGGTACGAGAACACTCGCGAACTATCCATAACACTGATTTTTACATGGGGTGTAGTGTTGTCAGATGTGTGAGATTTTCACATGGGTTATAAATTTCATTATAAATAGATCATGATGCTTTTCAAAAAAATTTCTATTGACCTAACTAACGGTTAATTTAGCTAAATGAGCATTGAAAAAACGAGTTACCATCGCAACAGAAACAACAGAAAACAAAAGACTATTATTTATTTGGACTTGCACAACTAGCGCTGTTTACGCGAGGTTCCGATTTATAAAGATCTACGTACACGGTATAAAATTTAATTTAGTTTACTCTTTTTTAATGGAAGAACTGACCGAGGTCTGGGTAGACGACCTAAATTTGACTTTTTTATTAACTTTTTGCTAATATTGATGTAAATTGGTAGAAATTTTTAAATAATAGTTTTATTACTCAAAAAAAATGCAGGTACACAAGGGAAAATAATGGTATAAATACCATGAAAATTGTATGTCTGGCAACCCTGATTAGGTGCGTGGTTAGATGTGTGAAGATGATAGGTTACATCTCACCGTTAAAGTATGGAATGATCGTATATTTTGTGTGTAAGCCATTATTGCATTTAAATGCTGCTGTTTAGCATTGTTTTAGTAAAAGGTGACATTAACCCAGAGATGTTCTAGTCATTTAAAAGTGTAACTTGTTTTTCAGCGTTAGAGTTGCGTTTGCAAAAAAAATAGCTGCTATTTTTTTACACTGTTTTCAGATAAAAAATAAAATGATTTTATTAGTACTATAAATTTTGTTTTGCAAACAATTTTAATTTCAATTTTAAATAATAAATTTATCGGTATTAAAATAACCTACTGTAACAAAACAAAAAAATTCTATCCATAGTAATAGAAATCGTCCAAGCCATTGAGCATGTGACGTCAAACCCAATTAGCTAGCACGGGAGAAACGTTTTTCAGCGGGAGCTGTTATGATTCTTTTTCCAAATAAATTTCAACTATTGTTAATAAGACCTCTAATCTATGATTGTAACTAAATTAATCTTTTCCTTGCAATAGAAATAGCGCAGCGCGCTGTGTGACGTCAACCCAATTAACAGTCACGAGACAGTCGCTATGATTCTTTTCCAAATAATTTCAAATATTGTTAATAGCTCAAATGTATGATTTTAACTATTATTAATTTTTTTGTGGACACATCTATTAGCAGGTAGAACAGGTATTGAATTCGATTTCAATCCCAAAGTCGATTCGACTTTTCCTGGGATCATATCGAGATCCAACTCAATCCAACTACATGAGAACGGCTATTGTATTGAATATAAACATGCGCATTGTGAGGCTTGTTTTATAACCAATACATTACAACCTTTTTAAACTTTCCATTTTGTGGCTGAGTGGCTATTAAACTTAATTTATTTAAAATAAAAATATGTAGTGATAAATTATAAAAATTTCAAAACGGGATTTCAAATCATTTTAGATACTGTTCATGAAAACATTGAACGGTATTGAACTGAAGTCGATTTCAATACTCCATGGAAACGTAGTAAATATCTGACATGCCACGCTAATATCGTAGGTCACATTATGGCGTAGTTGATTTTTATCATGTAATGGCCTATCCCGAATAAAGTGCTGTTTTCTCAAGAAAAAATTGATCTTTTTTTATAAAAAATTACGTATACTATCCTCCTAAACGTCCAGAGTATTTTGGAGGAAAAAAATGCAAAGTATTAGGTATGTCCAGCGTAAAAAGTGACAGAAGTGTGTGAAAATACTGCAAACTATTTTCCATCACCTGATTGTTATTGTGTTGCACCTTCAGTATTTTACTATTAGAGGCCAATTAAAATAGTAGAGAACTGATTTATTCCCTGAACCCCTACACATTTCAAATTATTGTAATAGCAGAGGGTAAGTACCTACTTCTTAAAAATAATAATTCTTTTATAAACTTTGAAAAAATGAGATGGGAACATTCCTCTCGAGATTCCCTAAAAAGTTTACTGTTCATCGGAAAATTTGATTTTAGTTGTACGTTCCATATGAAACACTTACAAAAAAATGTTGATTGGTGCAAGAAAAAGACAAAATTATATATTTCTCACATTGAAAGGTATTTCAAAATGTTTAAAAATTATTTCAAATGGAGCACTTAATCGCTTAAGTAGGTAATTATTTCATCCAAAGTTATTATAAATTCGAGAATGAACTTACTGCTAGGGCTCGGTTTTTCAGTCGTGGGTTAGCTAAACTCACACTTTTTAGAATTCGAATTTGTTTAATTTTACATTTGTTTTGGAAGTGGTTATAGCAACAAATATTTTATGGTAAAGTAACTTTTAGTTGAAGTGGTTTGTATTAAAATCTCATCGATTTTTGTGAAAATATAATGCTAGGTAACCTCCAACTTATGTTAACTCACGATTGTAAAATCGCGCCTAGGTGAGAGAATTGCATAAGAAATGCGGCAACGTTGCTTCAGTCCATTAAATCATTTTAGCTAAGATATAGAATGTTTCCAGTAACCAGTAGTTCCAAAACAGTTTCATCGTATTTTTTTGGAAGTCGATAACTCAGTTACACGTGGGAATTAAAAAAAAATCTGTGGTTTAAATATAACTACACATTTAAGACTCACCCAGTATATATATATATATATATATATATATATATATATATATATATATATATATATATATATATATATATATTCTATTTACATTTTTTTTACTCATCTAGTGGCTTTGTGTTTTTTTTGTTATATTATAATTTTTATCATAATGTATTTTTTTTTACTGTATAGTTCTAATCCAGTAATTGGTCATTGTGACTGTTGGATGATGTATCTAAATAAATAAATAAATAAATAAATAAAATCCTTCACTGGGAACTGATACCTCCATCCGAGTCCTAATTACAAGCCCAGCGTCATGATTTGGCCCAACAGATAATATGGTGGTAACTTAAAGGTAAAATCCGAAATAGTAACGAAATAAAGTTTTGCGTTTAATAAAACTTTCATTTGTTAATTTTCCTATGTTTTTTGTTTAATTCTGACAGACACAACATATAAAAAGAAAATGAACAAGGCTGTATTTTTCAAATAAAACTTATATGTTAGATTTATTTCATTTGGCCCATAAGATTAAAATGGTGTTTCGTTTTTCGTACTAGCCTTGAATTGAGACAAAACAATTGCTAGTCGTTGAGTGCTGTTAGTGACCTGTTAGTGGAAACAGTATTCAGCTTAACATAATGGTGCGGGGTAAAGCCTTATTCGAAGATTTACGCAATGTTTATTGTTAATTTACATAATTCTGGTCATTCGGGTGGTAAAATTGCCAATATCTCGTTATACTATACGGAATATTGTAAAATTATACAAACTATAGACGCAGTGGAAGAAAAACCAAATTTAGGCAGAACGTAAGTATAACACCGACCACTATGAGAGCACTAAGGCATATTTTGAAAAAAAAATCGTCGTGCTAATTGTGGTGATTTAACTGTAGAGTGGAATCAAATAACTGGAAAAAAAGGTTTTAAGATCAACTTGTCTTAGGAGTAACAAAGGATTGGGATATAAATTCTACAAGATAAATATTTTAATAGGTAGAAAAAATGTGCATTTTATATTTAACTTTTAGGCGAAAGAAATACCATTGTTAACTACAAAACAGAAAATAAATAGATTAATTTGAGTACTGGTGAGAGGTATGTGAAACTTCTCATATGGGCCAAATGCTACTATCCGACCGACATCATAGATGTGTCTGTGACGGATAGCGACTTCCGAAGCAAGTACCGAGAGCGGCGACCTCTAGCCCAGGTGGACTAAACTACTGTTATTAAATATGATTTGAACGAAACAACTACTCAGCGGACAAATATCCCGACCTGCATTGGATTATACCTTCAAATCATGACAGATCGGTAGCCAATATCATTTGTCAATTCCTAACCAGACCAGACCGGTTTCGAACTTATTAGTTCTCCTCAGTATGCCATAGGTTATGGAAGAGACAAATGATAGTCTCTTCCATAACCTATGGCATACTGAGGAGAACTAATAAGTTCGAAACCGATCTATGTCTGATTAGGACTTGACAAATGATATTGGCTACCGATCTATCATGATTTGAATGTATAATCCAATGCAGGTCGGGGTATTTGCCCGCTGAGTAGATTAATTTGGGCGAAAAATCATCAGAATTAGTCACAGATGCAATGGAATAGTGTTATTTGGAGTGAAAATCCAAATTTGAGGTATGTGTGAGAGATAACCGAAGTAGGGTTTTAAGGAGAAAACATGAAGCATATCAAACAGACTGTTTGCGTCGTAAAGTAAAATATCCGGCGTCCTTAATGATTTGGGGCTGTCTGTCAGCACAAAGCGTTGGAAAAAATGCACATCATAGAAGGCACCGTCAATGCTGTTGAGTACATTAAAATTCTTAGAGACAGTTTATTGCCATCTACTGAGATCTTGAAGCCTAGAGAAAATGGGTTTATATTCCAACAAGATGGCGCTGCATGCCATACCGCTAAAAAAAGTTAAGGACTGGTTGTCACAAAATAATATTGGGTTGTTAAACTGGACATCAAGTAGCCCAGATCTCTCGCCAATTGAAATGCTTTGGCACATTATGAAAAGAAGTTACGAGCTCAGCCCGCTAGAACCATCCCTGAATTAAAAGGTAGGCTGACTCAAATTTGAAACTCAGTCACACCAGAAGAGTGTAAAAACTTAGTTGACACCTTGCCAAAGAAAATTCAAGCTGTAACAAAGCAAAAAGGCGATGTTACAAAGCGGTGACTGTAACTGTTAACATTGTACTATCTTGAGCCAAACAAATTGAATAGGTAGTTATAATAATTTTTAAATTACTGTTCCCTAATTATCTTTTGTGTTTTTTTTTTCGTTAAAACTTTGTCATGATATTTCTAAATTTACTCTAATTAAAATATGAAAGTTAAAATCAATAGATTTTTCTTTTGTGTTCACAAATAAATCTTTTTTAACCGCTGTAACGACTGGGCCAAATGATGTGATTCTGGGTTCGTATTACTCTGTCACCATAACTTATCTTAACAACGATTAAAAAAAAATCTACGAATGATATTCTCAGAATTCTTTTACACCTGGTGTATTATTGTTTATAAACCTCTAAACCAAGATATGTTTTCGTAAATGTGTAAGATTTTGAGATTTTCAGTGAAAGCAACTGTAAAAAAAATTGAAATTATAGGGATTTCATACCATATCATACAACTGTGCCAAAAATCATCTAAATCCGAGAGATCGGCCAACATTTTGCATTTTGTGGTTGATTTGACATGGAATGGCCCATATAGTGATGGATAAATTCCGAGAAAAGATGCATTCGTTTAAAAGATAGTACCTAATAAAGTAGATTACTTACCGATGCGAACAAATGTTCGCATCTGACGAATCGCATTATTATTGTCAATATCGCTCATTGCCTCGGATTTGTTTCACGTATTTACGAATTTAACAGTCAAATCACGCGTTATTACAATTTAAGCTTAGTTTTGTCTTCGTGGACGAGATGAGCAGTCTAAAAGGCGAGTTATTTGCAGTTGAATGCGCATTGGAAGACGAAGAAATAGAGAGAAGCAAAGAAAAAGAGGAAGGATATGGGTTCATAATATAAATATAAAGAGAAAATTGTTTGGAAAATTTTGCACATATTTGTCGATTTAGTATAGGATGATGCACAATTATTATTAATAAACCATCATCCAGTGGGATCTGCAGGATAATCGAAGACAAATAGTCTCAGTAATAGGGTAGTTTGTACTAAATTACGATTATTCCGAGCCGATTCCTGTTGTGACATGGCGCACACTCACGCAGATTTCCGATTACCGTCATTACTAGTACGTATCGCTTAGACGGATGTGATTCTTTTCAACGAATCCTAAACGGAGTTCCTCATGCGATTCGTCCGATGCGAATCAGTGTGCGTTGTCCCGTTAAAAATGAGGGAAATAATCATTTTCGTCCTATTTGTCCGTCCGATGCGTCCACCCGATACGTATAAATGGGCGCTTACCTTATATGTTTTAAATGTTTCCTATCAACTTCCATACAATAATAAAGCCTTTGTTCAAAATGTCAGATATATGCAGCATGTCTGTAGTAATTTGACGGAAATCGTGCCTGATTGTTGTCGTAAATCTTGTAAATTGAGCTGAGTTGCGTAAATTTTACTAAAATTACCACAAAAAGAAATCGAAGGCAGATAAATCTGTGGATCTCGCAGGCCACTCAATGAGGCCTTTCCTTCCAATCCAGTCATCAGAAAATCTTTAAAGCAAAAATTGTGTTATAGGCAATGTATAGTGAGGATGAGCACCATCTTGTTGGAATGTCATTGAATTTTCTTCAAAGTAATGCACGTTGTTCTTGATAATATCGGTCAACATTGATTGATTTTCTGACAAATTCAGGTACATCTCGCTGGTCAAATTACCAAACAAGAAAAAAGGCTAGACAACACGATCACCAAAAATCCTTGCTAGGCATTCTCTGGGTGTATGTATTTTATAATTTCAATGCATCGTAGAGCGCTTAGGAAGCATTTTAGGAAAGAAAAATGTTATTCTTGTTTTATTTTTGCATTTTTTGACGAGATGATTCACCCCACGATGTTTATCGTGACAGCATTGAAGCACCCCGTATAGGCAATATATTTGTAACTCAAATCTATCCTTGACGAATACCTACCTATTTCCTTGTTATCTAAATTTGTTTTATTTTTTATATTATGTCGCTTTTAAGTTATTTTTAACCGTTGGCATTTGGGTGTGTCAACGTTTAAACTTCAACTAAAAATGAAGAAAACATTGTTACTTATATCATATATGACATTGTTTTAAGTTGTTGGGTGGTTTAATCATTTTTTTAAACACGTGTATAATGAACATAAGTGGTCATATTAAATTGTTCGTAGTCAGAATACAAAAATATTACATATAACCTTGACCTTGTATACAACTCAAGCGGTAGTTATGCAAAACATGGCACACTTTTTAAAATGTTGGCCACTGGTTACGGAATGTCATGTTTTGTTTGCAAATCACATTTTCACGCTTATGTTGGCTCTTATATTGGTAATTTTGTGTGTTCAGGATCATAAATAGTAAAAAAAGTAATTACATTACCTTTTTTATTTATTTTCAACAGTAGCAAATGTTAATATATTATGTTATCGATTCGTAAAATCGAGTGAAGCATTTAAATTTAAAAATTTGGAACCTCAAGTTACCTAATATATTTTTTTTACAATAAAACATCTAAATTTCAGTAAAGAAACTTATTTGGTGAGGGTTAAATTTTTTGAAAATATCTTTGTAGACATTACTAATTATTAGCTACAATTACACTTTAAAAGTTTAAGAATTTATTACAATTTACAATTATATATTATATTCTGTATACAGCGTGTCTCAAGACCTTTTGCAAATTGGGCGTGACTAATAACAGAGGGTTATCTCTGCTAGTAAGTGGGTTATTGGGTCTGTTCGCCGGTGGCCAATATTTACTCTAAACAAGACATTTTTACCTGATTTTTGTTCACTAGTGGACAACAACGTCATCGGGACCTTATCATATTTTACTCAGAACTAAACATTTTTAATCTTGCTCCAGACGAGAAGTATTACAAATAAGCCTGGCCAAGCGATGGTAGATTCAGGGTCGGGCGCAATACCAATGCCATCGCGTGCTTGTTTACGATGACGATGACACGACACACTTCAGTTGTTATCTGTCGGTCGATGCATTAGTTGCTATTTCCAGCGAGATCAAAGTTGAACTAACTTGCTTCATGATGTCATACTTAGAGTAAAAATCATAACTTATATTAACACCGGAGAACATATCTATTGTGCAATAAAATACAGTCTAAGTTAGGTCCCTCCTGTTGTCAATAATGCGTGTTTAAGGCGTGTCATATGTTATAAATCGCCGCCCTTACGGCAGACTGAGAGCTCGAGCGGGGCGAGGCTAGTTAATATGTTATTCACGTGCCCACCTGACCCGCTGATAAGGCTGGTTGGTTGGGCTGCGTAGGAATGTGCGCATATGTACAAAATACATGAAGCTCTTGAGACACGATGTATACTCGAGTAGGAATGTGCGATACAGTATTTACACTGAGCGTATCGATACATTACTATACAATTCTCGATATTTTGTATCGATACTTTGGCTAGCAATACATTTGATATCAATGGTTTTTTAGCGTATATTGATGCTTTCGATACTCATGAATTAAAACAATAAATTGTAAAATCTAAATACACTTATTTTATTTTTGTTCTGATTTTATTTAGTAACAAATTTTAAAAGTTAAAATCACTAGACTGCTATAAATTTATTTTATATATTTTATAATTTTAACTTGTAATGACCTCTAGCTTCCAATGACCACACTATAAATCTTCTTGGGTAGCAATAACAGCAGCTTTTGCAAGCAGAAGAGATATCTTTCAAAAAAATTTATTGTTGAGTTCTGCTTTCTGTTTCGTTTATTTTCATGTATTTTATTGTTGTGTTTATGTTTATATTCGTTTATTTTATTTGATTTTTTGTTTTCGGGTCGTTTATGGAAAACGGTATTTACATTGTATGAGATATCGAAATAAAAAATCTCTCGACACTATCTGTTTCAGTTGATGTCATAATCAACCTAATATTCAAATTTCATAATGGTTCCAGTTCCACACTTTACATTACATTAAATTCCTTTCATTAATTTTTCTTTCAGGATGTATCAAGAAAACTAACGACAGTCACACACCAAAATGTGTAATGTAATAATATATATTTTATTCACTACATTTTGTCATTTTTTCTGTGGGAATAAATACAATACCATGATGATGTACTATTTCGAACAAAATTTATTAGTGAAATGCCATAGAAGTTATACAGGCGCTCGAAAATGATAATTTTTGAAAATTACCAATTTTTGATTCGTTAAATTACCGTTACGTTGACATTAGACGAGACATAACCAATAAAAATCATCAAATCGACATAGTTCAAGTTATGTTAGATATTTATACACTAAAATATCAATTTTAGTCACTCTTGTCCATTATCACACTGCAATAGTTATGTGTGACGGTCGTGAGATGTAATGGACGGTTGTGACCTATTGCGTAAGGTTGTTGATATACAGGGTAGGGCAATAGTGCGTTCGACTTCGATATCTCGAGTTCTATGATAGAAACTTGAGTTAAAAACATAAGTAAACTAGACAGAAAAGTCTATAACTGGAAATTGTTTTCGAATATACAGGGTGAGCTAAGACGATTCCACAGGGTCAAGTAACATTTTTTTTAAATAAAATGCCATGTATATCAGAATTTTTTTTTAAACCTCTTTGTGGCCTCCTTTCACTCGTGTATTATTATTGACATTCTCCCAACCACTTGGATGTAATGATTTTTTTTGTTGAAATTATATCATTTACACGTGTATATTAAAAATATCACTACAATCACAATTGTCGATTTTAAGAAAAAAATATGTTAGTACCAGTTATGAGACATCTGGGTGAACACACTCAGCCATTTTCACTTTCAAAAAGTATACAGGGTGGCCAAAAAGGAATTTTAAATTTACAACTTTTTGAACTGAATTTTCTCAATGTTTTCAAATGGAACACCCTGTATATTTTTGGACAATGTAATGTATGATTAAAAAACGTATGTAAATTCCTATGGCTATTTGTTACCATTTTCAATTTATTGAACAATAACTGCAAAATTCAGCAATAAAAATTAAAAATGAGTGTTTTTTTCAAATAATTCAAGTGAAGGTATTATAATAAGCGTGTTACATGTTGCCCATGAAAACATCACACCAGCAACAATCCAAAATTTTAAGGAAAGGATAATAAATGCTTTTAGAAGTATCACTGCAGCAATTTTATAAACAGTAGAAACCTCATTCCAAAGACGCATAGAAATGTGTATCAATTAAAATGAGCAACATGTGGAGCACTTTTTATAATATCTTCTCTTGAATTACAAAAAAAAAGAAAATATTTTAAATTTTTATTGCTGAATTTTGAAGTTATTGTTTAATAAATCGAAAATGGTTACATATAACCATAGGGATGTACGTATAAAAATTTTTCGTTTTTCAATTCTACATCACATAGTCCATTTGAAAAAAATTGAGAAAATTCAGTTCAAATAGTTGTAAATTTATAAATTACTTTTGGCCACCCTGTATACTTTTAGAAAGTGAAAATGGCTGAGTGTCATCAGGCAGATGTCTCATAACTGGTACTAACATATTTTTTTCTTAAAATCGATAATTGTGACTAGTGAGTTTTTTAATATACACGTGTAAATTGCATAATTTCAACAACGAAAATCATTACATCCAAGTGGTTGGGAGAGAGTCAGTAATAATACAGGAGTGGAAGAAAGCCACAAAGAGGTTTCAAAAAATGTTCTGATATTCGTGGCATTTCATTTAAAATAATGTTAGTTGACCCTGTAGAATCGTCTTGGCTCACCCTGTATATTCGAAAGTAATTTCCGTTTATAGACCTTTTTGTCTAGTTTATTTATGTTTTTAAATCAAGTTTATAGCTAACATAGAACTCGACATATCGATGTCGGACGCACTATTGCCCCACCCTGTAGATTACTATAAAATGTAAGCAAGAAAAACTGTTAAGTTTCTTGAACGAAAGAATAAAAATACCTAATCTACTAATGATTTGATAAGGCTGTCAATATAATCAGTGTTATCAATTGTAAACAGTCGGGATTTTAATGGGTAGATCTAATTTGAATAGAATTTCGTCTATACAGGGTGTTTCATTGGGAAAGGGAAATGCGTTAACTGTAGATAAGGGGAGGTTCCAAATAACTCATACTTAATGGGTCTTTCGCCCTTTATAACCGAGATACAGGGTCATTTATGAATTTTACCTATTTCTTTATTGACTCGTAACTTACGAACCACCCTGTATATTTTATTGACATTTGGCACACGTATTCTCCATCAAATGACAAATCCACTAAGGCATTAACAATAAAGGAAATCCAGGTTCGGCTTGACGAAAAACAACACCCTGTATACTTAATTTTTAAATTTTCTTTTCATATTTGAAAAGAGCAATAAACACTGAATTCAACAATGTACTTTTTATTTTTCCACAGACAAGTATACTACTAAAATTTTAATTTCAAATAGTAGTTTATGAGCATTTTGGGGGTACACAATTGAATCAGACGCATTTTATTAATTTTATTACGACATAATTAATGAAGATTACTTAATACGTATTTCTAAAACCTACATAATTTGTATTTGTATGCCTCTAGACCACTAGAAAGTGTAATTACAGGTGCGAATTTAGGGCCAAATAATCACAAACACCATGAAAATGATATTTTAGAATTACCCATTTGGTGGACTTGTAGAGAAGAATAATGAATTAGGATAAATTTGTTAATTTTTCGTCAACACTGCCCTGATTACAGTCTGCTAGACTGTATTCAGACCAGTGTTGCCACTCCTATTTCAATTGTAATAGATCTATTACAATTTAATCATTTCTATTACCCTATTGCCTAAGCCCTCAAATTTATTACATTTCATCGAATTTTGTGATTACATAGTTTTTTTGTAAATTGTGTATTTTATAAGATAATTTAACGGAGAAATTTACTAATACCATATCGTTTGATCGGTTACAACTCACTGAAATTACTGAAAAAGTAAATGCGACGCATTACCAAATAGAATTTTCCCGCCTGCTTCAAGTTACCAAAAATATGTCAGCTGAGCCCCATTGCGCGAAGCGAAGTTAGCGAACATCACCGAGGCAACATAATTAGATCAGCTGTTTATGTCTTCTTTGTGTTTTGTGTTTACAATTAATATTATAATATAATTTTGAATTTGAATAAGTGTTTGTTTTCTCGCGCAATGGATGTTAGAGTTTATCTTGGCAATGTTAATAACATTGGTATGTAAATATGATTGTTTAAATAAAGTGTTCCTATTATGTGAATCCTACTGTATTTTAGATTAGTTGAACAAGTTTATAAGAGTAAAAGTTCACTGAAAACAACTAAATAGATGTCGTTTACGTTTTTTTTACCAGCTGGCGTGTAAAAATTTTCGGGCTATTTCAATTAAAAAAAAAATGTTTTCTTAACCGCCTCTCAAGTCACCGAAGTAACTCCCAGAAATTCCTAGGATTTTGTGTTGAGTAAAGAGAGACGAGGCTATACAATTTATTGTGGACTCCGAACCACATCTGGAGCATCAGACTAATACAGTTCGGTTGACTATGTTTTGTACCACGTTTTCAGTTAATTTTACTTTTTTTTCTCATCTATCACCATCAAGGTCAAATCTATTACAATTTCCTCACAAATCTATTACCGAAAATTTCTTTGAGATGGCAACACTGATTCAGACCCGCCGTTCCACAGCTCCACAGTCAGATACCGCTGATTGACATACTGCATCCGAATTTCCTACGGTCGCCGGTCGCCTCATTGGATAATAAACCAGAGTACAAGGGTCGGTTCCTAATCACTGCTACTAGTCCTATCCACAAGTACCCCCCTACTCTATCCTCCAGTAGAATTAACATTACTTACCCCCGGTATTATTAACATTTTAAAAGGACCTTTAACTTGAAAGGGAGTTTTAGTGACAAGAAAATGTATTACCAGTAATTCCAGCAAAACTTAAATCGAAATATAAATACGATAGCCATTAAACCTAATTTTTATGTTATATTAACTATAGGATTATTATCTAATATTTATATTTTGTTTATAATAAATTTTCTTGTCACTAAAACTCTCTTTAAGTTAAAGGTCCCTTTAAAGTGTTGATAATACTCGAAGTTAGCACTTTTTTTTATGGAATTGTTATAGAAATAAATCCAATATTTCTTTCACATTCTCGGTTCTCCTGAATAGCTGAAGAACAATAAATGTTAGTAGAAAATTGAAATCGCAGACTCAAAAATCAGATTATAATCATGGTTTAATTGTCTAAAAATATTGTCTATATAAATTATTTAGTTGTCTGTGTCTGTGTCTCTTCTTTCTATCATTGGACAGAGTAAAAACAAAAAATATATTAACATCAAATTAATATCAGATACAAAATCATGAATAAACTAACCAGTCAACGAATTAATGATAACATTATTTGTCAGTGCTTCATCGTTAATTCGTACTATACTAATTTTAATGTTCATATCATATATCATTATATCATTATGTATCTATTACTAATACTCCGCTAGATAGATAATGAAATAAACAAATGCTTATCAATAAATAAATAGTGTAATTAATTAAATCCTTATCTTTCAGTGTGTTTGGTATTATATTACGAAAAGGTAATAATAATAAAATATGTACATATTTTTGATTCTGTGTGCCATTCCAGACTAGACCGACTTGAAATATCAAATAATGTTGATTACTTATTTATTAAGTACTGTTTAAAGCTATGGGTGTAACAAAACAACATTATATTAAGTAAATAGAATACCACCGATTATGAAAAAAAATATTTTTATTTTATCGATAATAGGAAATAATGCTATTATATTATTAGGTCGCAAACACATTAGTTGCCGGCGAGCGGTGAGCGGTGAGCAGTGAGTGCGAGAAATATGCAGTTTTGTATATATATTTCAAAGAGTATCGCTTAGTCAATGTGCACACAATCATTAAAAGACTAATGTTAAAAATAATTTTCCGCAACCTTCTAGAAAGTTAACTTTTTTTGGTCAATTTTTTGAATAGAAAATACTGTACAGTCGGCGAAAGAAGGCCCGCGCAGCAACGAAGAGTATTGTTGATAAGTCGCCAGCTTTCTACGAAACCATATACTAAGAATATAATAAGCGATTTGGGGCGAACATAAATTGACATAAATATTTCTTTATCTTGATAATTTGACGTTGTCATGACAATGGGTATGTAAGGGGAAGTGATTATGATGTAATATGCCATATGTCACTTGAGATAATCAACATAACCAGTTCCAGAGTAGTTTATGTCAATTATGTGAGTTGTTTATGACGCGTAATATTGTAATACATAATAAACCTAACTTCCAATTAGGACGCAATGAGTAATTACGAGGAATGGAGGAGGAAAATTTTGACGAACCCACAACCGGGCCCATGACAGGAACGCAAGCTTATCTATGGATCTATGATGTGGATATTGAAATCAATGTAGGGGAAACAGATTTTATAATCTCAGTTAACCTTAAAACTGGTAATGAATTGCGAATAACCTAACCTCAACTGAAGCTGACACAACATAATAGATTATAATTTGCGCGTTTTCGCGAGATAATTCCATTATTTTGAGGGTCGTGGGATGGGAGTGAAATCCGGCGTAAAATAGCATAAATCACATTTATGTCGCCCCAAATCGTTTAATATCTCTCCCAATGGAGTAGGTGCGGATGCAAGAATTCATAAAAATTTGCAATGCATCATTTAGTTCATTTACGCTTAATTGTGAATGAAATGCAGAAATCACATTCCTTCCGCTGGTCTTCTTTCCCCGACCAGACAGTACATAATTACTGTTCTAGCCCGGTAAAGTGACATAAGGGATCGGTAATATTTTTACTGATGCCTTATGTTACTTTTGCTTGACAACAGTGACCTGATAACAGTTAAAAATGATTAATCCAGTCTTCGTTGAAAGTAGGCAAGCGTTTGACATCTGTTAGTTCAATTTTATTTTATTTTAAGACTAGCAAGAACGGTTGCAAAAAAATATTGTACGCAACACACCCGGAGATCTCAGTAAAGAAACACTTTCTGGTCTTGTTACGGAATAGTTATTTACGTAACAAGTCCGGAAAGTGATACTTTTCAAGATTCACCTACGGCTCACGCCAGAAGTATGCGAGTCTAGAAAAACACTCTACGGATGAGTTTCTATATTATTTTTTCAGTAACCATCTAGAATAACAGATCAGGAGGTACAGTTTCTTTATATTTTTATTCACTTTTTAAATTACATTTTTATTCCTTATTTACTTTTTTTGTGGTGAAAATCGAACAATTTTAAATATTAAATGGAAACAATTTGTTACACACATTTGGTATATTTATAGGGGCTATGCTGTTGCGGCCAGAACTTGAGTTGTCTTCTTGTGAGTTTTCCGGTAGGTGTTGATTGTTTTCATTTGATGATTTTTGAATGGTCTGAATGACTTTGTTTTGTGACGGCCCAAACCCCCTCGTATCGTTTATTGTTTATTTTATCCTGGTCACGACACCAGTGTAACAACCCGACCCTCCCTCGTATATTTTAGTATTTAATTTATTCCCCTTTTTCTAAGTCTCACCTGTCGTGAAGCGACAGGTAATACTTAATTAATTAATTGGCCTTTTTCGTGATCGTCTAGTTTTAGTGGTAGGACCCCAAATTTGTTGTGTTATGGCAACCCCACAGGTACGTTTATAAAGTTTGGTATTACTTTGTTTCATTTGTGAGATTTAATTTGCATTAATTTGATAACATAATTTTTACTAATTAATGTGAACACTAATCTGCACTGCACTGATATATGTTTTAACTTTAGATTTATTATTACTAATTTGCTTAGAATAATTCACTTTGGTACCTGAAAGTAGAAATAACTCAAGGAAACTCAAATAACGTTTTCACATCTTTTATTTATGTACTTAGACAACTGTCTATAAGAAATATATTACAGAATTTGACATGAACAAAACCTTGTTACATGTACGGTAGACAACAGTCCACAAGAAATATATTGATATTTAAGCTAGTTGAACCTGCAATGTAACCAAACCTGGTTACATGCGCGGAAACTTCCGCCTCGTAGTTTAAATGACATATGTAGAACTCTACATATGGGTGCAAGAGAAACTTCCCTTGTATATGGTACCAAAGTGTCCCCCTGTCACATGAGCCGGGCAGAGACCGACAACCATGCTTTGTTATTGAATTCGCGAGCTGGTGCTACCATAAAACAGTACCACAAATACAACTGACGCTGGCCAACGAAGATTCGATGCATATGCGGAACTTCGACATATGACGAGCAACTACCCGTATTGTTTTGGGTGTGTCGAATGCATGCCACCAATCAAGGTTTAAACCAACATGAAACGAACTACCCCGTAGATTTGTTAATTTGGCAGACGTCGCTTGTATTGCGGCACGCTTATGGGAGCGATAGCCATAAATCATTAAGCGGTATACACTGGTCATCTGGCTCCGGACCCTCTGTCAAGAGACAAGGTCCGTGGTCAAATAACTGCATGTTATTGTTGTCGACGCCTGTCCGCACCCACCCGGCCGTTACACTCTGATCCCCATACAGGTAGTGAAATTTGATAAAGTGACAGATATTGCAGGTTCAATTGGACATTAATTAATTTGTACATTCTTATTTTGACATAACTTTAAAAAATGAATGAAAGTTTCAACTACTATTACTGATCCTTTCGGAATTAATATCAACTGTACTAATTATTAAAAAACATGTAATGAGCAGTGCATTATAATAGAAAAGCCCTATCTGTAAATCATTTGGTACCACCGGTCAGATATTGTTAAAAACCGCGAAAGCATATAGAGTCGTACTTTGATTAGCGTTGCCATTTCACTCGGAACAAAGAAATTGAATTAATTTCATGACATTTAGTGAGCTCGAGTACATAGAAAATGGCAACGCAGTATAATAATTATTTAAATGCCGTCCCTTCTGGTATACACGGAGAGTTCCGCAGGGCCCACACCCCCGGATTCTTGAGTAACGCCTGAATTACTCGCCTCCATGTCGACGGCGGCGTCGGTGGTTAGTGCATGCTAATGAGGCGCGGCTACCAATGCTAGTTGTAACTCCGAGACAGGGCCACTCTCTTATCCGTAGAACCAAAGCGTAAGCTTGGATCTGTCAGAGTTGACCTGGAGCACAACTATATTACAGAGAGTCGTACAATCTCTTCGTACCCGATGCTTAGAACCAAAGCGTCACGCTTGGGGTTTTCAGAGATGTGACCACGATCGTACGCTGCCTCGCGTATTTATATGATTTACCGTGAGTGAGTTCGTTGTCCAAGCATGCAAGCTAGACGGAGATAGCCAAACACTAAATTTTGCTTTACCCACGAAATTAAATTTAAGATGCATTAGGTGAGAAGTGATATAATGACTCTATGTTTATAGCTTTTGACCCTATTCTTAGTAAAACTCTTACAACCTTACATGTTCACGTCGGTTTGTTTATGTTATCTCTTCTCGGCTGGAGACTGCTTTAAGATTTTGTACAGTTTTGTCAATGTTTTAAAATATGAAATAAATACTGTGTGTTCTTTTACCTAGCTGAATAATTTAGACTCTATAGTTTGAATGCATACGTTTTCTGCCAAAATTATAAGAAAATGGTTTAACCTTTTTATGTAATAATTAATTTGGAATTTAGTGATATAAATGCTTGCAAATAATTTAGTTTTATGTAAAAATTATAGGAAATTTATTCGCGATGAAGCAGCCTAGGGCTGGGGTGCTTCAGTTTTTATGTAACACGACTTGTAGACTTCCAGCCCCCGTCTCTTTAAATTTGTAATATTTCCACCATTATCTGCAAATAACGTCACAGAGGTTCGGTGAAGACAATGCTCAGTGTAATTTTTAAAATTGGGCAGCTTTAAAAATTGGGCAATTTTTTATTCCTAAATTTTCAAAACTGTTGTAACAGCCTGAATTAAACATTTCCCTTTTCTGTAATTTACAGTTTTCTGTGTGGAGTATATGTTGGCCGCAAAGATAAATATTGCCAGTAGAATATAAGATTTTCTTGTTGTAACGTTCGCTCAATGTGTGTTTTGGAATCTGGTGTTTTTACTATTAAAATGTCTTCCTTGTCATCTATATGATCAATAAACATGTTGGTTAGTTCATCCCGTCTGCACGTACCGGATAACCCAATAATTGTTGCTACATGGAAATAAAGAAAAACCAAATTAAAACCTTTTTTTTACAATCATACGCAAAATACATTCCAAAAAAAGAGTGCAAAATTGCGCTTTTTACGAGGAAATTTGAGAACGCGACGAAGTATCACTTTGCGCTCTTAATACACAAATAGCTATTGGTAAAAACAGAGCTTAATAGGCCAATTAAAAGCATTTTTGTCAGAATTGCCTTTATCGTTAAATAGGTTTCATTGTTTGCTTCTATAAAATTGTTGATCTGCTCCCTGCTAGAGACAGCTGATTTTTTGCAATATAACCAACTTTCTTTTTAAGAAATGCGATAACCTTCTGAAACTGGCTACGTTTACATTTTTCTTCACTAACATAGTACATTGTGTATCTAGTAGTAAAAGCAATACATTTCCGGACGACGATGTAAATTATTGGCCAAGGCGTTAAGCCGAGACCAACAAGGATTGAGGTCGGGGAGTGTGCTTTTACTACCAGGTACACATACTATTTTTTCTGAAATCGCAATCAATATTATTATAAATTAAGAAATTTTTTATTAATGCAATCTAATTGCTTATGAAATCGTTTCTTTGTCAATCACTGTTTATTTATTGTTGTGATAAATGTCTGGTTCAGTGCTTACTTTGCTTTAATACTTGTAAGTGCGATACAAAAAATTTATTAAAAAATATTTAAAATGGACAGTGATTTTATTTTATTTTATATAATTTATTTTTTATTTTTTTATTTCAAGTGAAGTTACTGAAAATCTGTCTAATAGAGCTTCTTCTGGAAAGCCTATGACAGGATATGTACCATCTTATTTAAACAACCAAAATTTTAAAAATCTACGCTGCTCTGATTCAACGTTGTTTGTGTGTACACTATAATGTGGAATCCAAATAAGGCACGCATACTCAAGCTTTGAGCAAATGAAACAAAAATATAAAAGTTTGACAGCATCACAGTTGGCGAAATTCTTGCTATTTCGTAAGATAAAACCTAAAGTTTTGAAGCTATCTGTAACAATATTCTCTACATGGTTTGAAAATGACAGCCTTTTATCAAACGTTACTCCTAGGTCCTTAAATGTATTTTGCCTTGCCAATATTTCAGTCAAATAATATTTCAGACATCTTGGTTGTATACGACACATTACATTTTTGGATATTAAGGTTTAAGTTATTTATAACGCACCAAGTATATATTTTTGTAATATTCGCTTGAAGCCTAATATAGTCGTCTAATCCTTCAATCCTGGTGTATATCTCAATCCAAATCATCAACTATGTCATTCACATATATATTAAAGAATAAAGTGCCTAATATAGACTCCTTAGAAACTCCAAATGAAGCAAAGTATTCAACAGACTTATAACAGTGATGATGATGTCCAGGTTTGGGATACCACCAGAGTTAGTAGCAACTGCAAAAAATGTGACTTTAAATTTAAAGTTCTATTTTTTACTAAAAAATGTATGACTTTTGACGGTTCTGACGTCAGGCTCGAAATCGCCTTTGATCTGGTCCATGAGGTCGTTTAACGAGAACTGACATTCCTCCCTGTTTTCGGCTAGGAGAGAATATATACACTCCATACTGTCAGTGATGTTTTTTGGCTCAAAATGCCCTCTTTTGAGTCCAGTGGTCGGTGGAGATTTGTACAGTTTGATGCGGCATTGACTGTGGTACCTAGCATCAGCTGAAACTAGGTCATTTACAGAAGCAAGACGATATATAATTTGCTGTGCCCATTCATCCCCTCGACGCCCAGCTGCTTCAAGCATGGTCGCCCTGACGCTCAGATTTTCAACTGTGTGGACAACATTCAGTCGAGACACTGACAGTTCTTTTTGGAGCTTGAGAAATTCCTCAGTGATTCCGTCCCCACAGAGGAAACAAATTTTGTGCAGGTTACATAATCCTGAAGAGCCGCTTGATCCTCTGGATGTCGATGGTTGAGGAGCTTCATCACCACCACGGCGAACTGACGCTACAACGTTACTTTCAACCGTGTATCTCTTCCGGTATGCGTCGTGAACACTGACTTCATCCAACTCCTTTAGAAATCGTTTATTCTGCAGTAGGCCACGTTTCTCACTCACTTGAATTAAAGAAAGAATTCCGCGTTTTTTCACAACTACAACTTGACCTTCCTCTAGTGTATTGCAACAAATAAAACAACATCCCGGCGGAGCCGACATTATTTCGTTCGCGCGCAAACCTTCGAAACTAAACTGAGAATGACAAGCGGATACGGACAGTTAAACCTTGTAGCATCGAGCCAGCGGAGTTGGACCGAAACCTAACGATACATAACGAGAGAATTGGCGGCAAAATGGCAAAATTCGTTATTTATGTGACTGCACCGTGTTGTAGGTTATATGCATAATCTGTATTTGTTTCGCATTATAGTAAAATTTGTCTAAGCAGATATGAAATAAAGTAAATTTGCAGTGCGTGAAGAAATTAAAACAACTTGTTATTTGTGTGACTGCACTGTGTTGGAGGTTATATGTATAATCTGTATGTGTTTCGCATTATAGTAAAATTTGTCTAAGCAGATATGAAATAAAGTAAATTTGCAGTGCGTGAAGAAATTAAAATAACTTGTTATTTGTGTGACTGCACCGTGTTGTAGGTTATATGTATAATCTGTAACTGTTTCGCATTATAGTAAAATTTGTCTAAGTAAACATATATGAAATAAAGTAAATTTGCAGTGCGTGAAGAAATTAAAATGTAAGTACGTTATACTTGGACATTTTTTATTTTTCCCACTTAGTAGACAATAGCTGTATGATAAGTTTCTAGATGTGTTAGAAAGTTTTGATATTCAGTACTATGTACACGGTGTCTCAAACTCAATGCCCCAGAGATACTATGTGCAAATAAAAACATGAATACAAATTTCACTTGGGGATCTCAAAGCGGACCACTCAAGCACAGTCCAGAGGGCAGAGGGGGCTGCAGTTTTTTCTTTTTTAATCACATTCAACTAACGGAATACACATTTGAAGAATTTCACGTGTGCTTTAGTCAAATAACTCTCAAACCATCGTGAGAACTCAACAGAGTAAATTTACCAAAAATGCAGTTTTCCCATTTTTTGGATTTTTAAGCATTGTTAGGAAACTGTCAGACCTACGGACGTCGTTCTATTCTAAAGTTGACCAAATCTTAAAATTTCACTTTTTTTAGAAAAAATTGTTAATTTTTGTAATTGTAGCAAATTTAATCTACTTTAAAAACGTAAATAACATGATTTATGAAAAAACGCATAGTTTAGGAGATATAGTGAAAAAACCGAAAAAAAGTGTGAACATTTCGCGGTTTTTCGAGTGCTACGATGTTAGCACAGGTCTTTCGAAGCTGCAAACTTGGATATACACTACTGGTAGTGGTCCTAACAACATATTAAAAAATTAGAACTAGCCGTTGCTTTGCGATTTTAGCGATTTCTAGTGTACTATTTGACTGGCCTACACAGCTTACCATTCGTCAGTGTATCTCTCGCACTCCACGCGCCCTCCTTCGTGAGTGACCAATTTTGCGAAGCGGGCGACGTGGGCAGTTCGGTGAGGCGCAGGTGATACGGACGGCGCGTCTAGAGTGTCCTACCGGACAATTTTTCTCGCGGCGCATCGATGCTAATACTGTAAAAATGGGGTGGTCGAACAAACGTAAAATTTTAATGTCTGAAAATGTTTTTTTAAAAGTGCGTTTAAGCGGTAAAAAAATGTGCAAATAAAAATAAATCCAACAGAGATAATTTTTTTGAAACAAACGAAATATATAGAGTTTCATCATTTATATAAAGAGGCATTTAAGTAATTTTTATACTGTGTTGCCATTTTCTACGTACTCAAGCTCACTAAAATTCGTTAAACTAATTCAATTTCTTTGTTACGAATGACATGGCAACACTAATCAAAGTACGACTCTATATCCTTAGGTTTAGCGGTTTTTACCAATATTTGACCGGTGGTACCAAATGATTTACAGATAGGGTTTTTCTGTTATAATGCACTGCTCAATACATTTTTATTAATAATTAGTACAGCCTATATTAATTCAGATAGGATCAGTAATAAGTAGTAGGAACTTTCATGCACTTTTCCAAATCAAGTTAGGTCCAAATAAGATAATGTACAAAATAAATAGTGTCCAGTTGAATCTGCAATATCTGTAAACTTTATCAAATTTCACTTCTTGTGCGAGGATCTTGAGCGGTCAGCTGGCAGATTAGTATGGTCAGGTGTCGATACCACCACATGCAGTCTTTTGAACTCTCTGAGTGATTTGACCAGTGGGTCTTGTCTCTCGACAGAGGGCCCAGTGGCCGGCATCCAATGGGTATCGTTTATTGTTTTATGACCACAGTTACAGTACGCGTTCCGTAAATGCGATTAGCGCCTGCCAACCCCTACACAAAACTCTACAGGGTAGTTCGTTTCACCTTGGTTTAAGCCGTGAAGGCGGGGTGCATTCGGCAAGCCCACAAACAAATGGACAGTTGTCCCAACGAATATTAATTGGCAGCGTTAGTTATATTTATGGTATTGTTGTACGGTGACGAGTCCGCGAGTTAAATTAAAGCATGGTGTCTGTACCTATCCATCTTCTTTGGCAGAGGCCGTTCTGGTACCTCATACAAGGGAAGTTTCTCTTGAAACCATAAGGTTTTACCATATGTTATTTAAACTACGAAGCGGAAGTTTCCGCGCAGGTAACCAGGTTTGGTTGCTTTGCAGGTTCAACTAGTTAAATATCCATGTATTTCTCGTGGACATTTGTCTGCCATATGTAGGTTTCTACGTGCCACTTCAACTATTTGGCGGAAGTTTCCGCACATGCAACAAGGTTTTGTTCATGTCATGTTTTGTAATATTTCTTATAAGACAGTTGTCTATGACAGAAATAAATGTGTTAAAACGTTATTTGAGTTTCCTTGACTTATTTCTACTTTCAAGTACAAAAGTGAATTCTAAGTAATAGTCAGTAATCATAAATCTAAAGCCAAATCTTATTTATACTAGTCATTACTTAAAACATATATCAGTGCAGTGCAGATTAGTGTTCATATTAATTGATATAAATGTAGGTAAATCAAATTAAATCTCATAAACGACACAAAGTAATACCAAACTTTATAAGAGTACCTGTGAGGTTACTATAATACAACAAATTTGGGTCCTACCACTAAAACTAGACGATCACGAAAAAGGCTAATGAATTCAGTATTACCTGTCGCTTCACGACAGGGGAGACTTATCAAAAGGGGAATCAAGTAAATAATCAAATTAGTAAAACCAGAGTATCTATGAGAGGAGATATACGACACAACAATATAGAACATAAACTAAATATACGAAGGGGGGTTAGGTCGTCTTTACACTACAGATTTTCGAAAGTATTAAAATTTTTGTTCGAGCGATCAAAAATTTCAGATTTCAAAAGATTTTCTTATTAACTGACGTCTAGTACTTTATCAGGCCATGCTATAAACAAGAGATGATATATTTACATCTATGGATAACGAAATATCTGCACTATGATGGTCTCTGATTATGAAACGTTATACGATGCGTATCCGCCATTCTTACGTTGAATGACTAATGTACTTTGGACACTTTTTGCTTATCATTGGACCCGAATAAGATTTGTAACGATTGTTTTGTTAATCTGCTATGTAGAGAGCAGGATTGGCGGGAACTCTCAGAAATACGTATTGTGCATGACTAGCTAATCTGTGTAATAACAGGAGTTAAATACATATAAACTTTAACCTGACCATCCACAAGGCCACGGTTGTTGTACTGAATAAATAAAGTGCACATTGAAGCCTATGAATTCAGAGCTTTTAATTAATAAATTTTGCATCGTCTGAATTCATTTACGTTTTACGAGTTTAATATTTTTTTTCCATCTATTCTTATGGTTTTGCCAAAGAGTAGCCATTTTTTTTCGAACCGCTTGAAAGTAACTGTTTTTAGTTTGTTCACTTAAATCAGTTTAATTAAGTTGAAATAATTCACCTATTAAAACTATAAATTTAATATAAACATCCTTGAAAAAAAATACTGGTTATGAAATTTCATGCGACATTTTAGCAGATATTCCCTTTATTAGAAATTACTCAGTGTTAATAAATCACGAAGCTATAAATATAGAAGTAAACATTTATATAAATCAAATTTACATATTTTTATTGCGTAGATATACCTGCTGGTATTATGTAAACGGTAATAAATTTTATATCTGTCTATACTAAAAAATACAAAAATACCTATGTTATACAGGTTGTGTTCATTTTGGCGGAGTTGATGTTATTAACAACGAATTTTTAATTAAAAACATTTTCAAATTAATTTTTTATTCTGTCAGAATCTATTTTCGTCCATTTGTAAAATTTATGTAATTTACTTATATGTTAAACGAGTGCTGATATCACGAAGTACTTAACATAACCTGGATGTCTGATTGTATACTAATTCAATGTGTCATATTACTTGGCCAGGGGCGACACGTCGGGGTCTTGGAAGACACGCAGAGGTTACTCCCGAACACGGGGGAGTAATCTCCGTGGAACTCTCCATGTGTCCGCGAATTGGTCAGGATGGAATTTAAATATTTTGTATATTTTCCATTTTCTACGTACTCGAGCTCACTAAAAAAATTCAGTAAACTAGTTCAATTTCTTTGTGACGAGTGAAGTGGTGGCAACGTTAATCAAAGTACGACTCTATATGCTTGGGTTTCGCGGTTTGTTTAATAGTATCTGACCGGTGGTACCAAATGATTTACAGATAGGTTTTTTTCTTTATAATGCAGTTCTCAATACATTTTTTTTGTTAATAATTAGTACGTTTTTAGTCACTCTGACAAGATTAGGCATCAGTAACTAACTGTTCATGCATTTGTTCACATCAGTGTAACTCAGGTTTGAAAAATAAGACAATGTAAATAATAAATAGTGTTCAGTTGAATCTGTAATATCTGTAACTTTATCAAATGTCACCCCTTGTGAGAGGATCTCGAGCGGTCAGCTGGCAGATTAGTATGGTCAGATGTCGATACCACCATATGCAGTCTTTTGAACTCTCTGAGTGGTTTGACCAGTGGGTCTTATCTCTCGACAGAGGGCCCAGTGGCCGGGATCTAATGGGTATCGTTTATTGTTTTATGACCACAGTTATAGTACGCGTGCCGTAAATGCGGTTAACTCCTGCCAACCACTACACAACCAAACAATTGGACAGTTGTTCCAACAATTATTAATTGGCAGCGTTAGTTGTATTTATAGTACTGTTGTACGGTAGCAACGAGTGCGCGAATTAAATTAAAGCATGGTGTCTGCACCTGTCCATCTTCTTTGGCAGAGGACGTTTTGGTACCTCATACAAGGGAAGTTTCTCTTGCAAACATATGTAAGGTTTTACCTTTCTTATAGACTGTTGTCTAAGCACAGAAAGGTGTGAAAACGTTATTTGAGTTTCCTTGAATTATTTCTACTTTCAGGTACAAAAGTGAATTCTAAGCAAATTAGTAATAATAAATATAAAGTCAAATCTTACTTATATTAAGCATTCTTTAAAAATAGATATTAGGGCAGTGCCGGTTAAGGGTCATATTAGTTGGTAAAATTAGGTAATCAAATTAAAGCAAACAAAATCTAATAAATGAAACAAAGTAATACCAAACTTTATAAACGTACCTGTGAGGTTAGAATAACACAACAAATTTGGGACCTACCAATAAAACTAGACGATCACGAAAAAGGCCAATAAATTAATGAAATATTACCTGCCGCTTCACGACAAGGTAAGACTTATAAAAAAAGGGGAATCAAGGCAATAATCAAATTAATAAAATCAGAGTATATACGAGAGTAAATACTCGACACAATACCATAATAAAATAATATAGGGGGGGAAGGCTGGGCCGTCACAAAATAGATAAAACTTTTTGAACACAGCTTTTTAGCTAGCGAAGGCGACATTTTAAATATTTTTTGTCATTTAAGTACTATCCAATAATAATGTTTTTTTTTTCAGGTATGTCAGAAATTATTCTTCTGGTCAAGCTTCTTGTTAGGTAATGTATTCTGGTATCTATAGAAATAGCTAAATAATTTATTTAGAAATATTTATGTGTTTGTTCAAAGCAACAAATTTAACATTTAAATTGATTATATTTCAACTGAGATCGTTATTTCATTTTATTTATTAATAAGAGCTGTTTTTATGACGTTTATATTGACATGGCTTAGTTTCTAGTCACCTTTCTTCGAGGTCGTTCAAGGAACTGATGGAATGTATCATCCATTTAAATATTTTCTATAAAATATTGCGAAACAAGGATATAAATGATTATTGATAAAAAAATGTGAAAGTGAACAATTATTAATTACCATATGATTATCATGTCACTGATGACTTACGTTGGAAATAGTTTATTTCACAATAGGGTATTTTCATTGATCTGAGGTAAAAGTGTAAATGCTTGTATTTTGAAAATATTTATTTTTTTAGCATTTTTGATGCCCAAAAAACTATATTACATAGCACTATAAAATCGTTATTTCAATTTGTAATTAAAATTTTTCATAATTACGTCACTAAGGGCAAACTAGGGAAATTACCAAAAATTTGTTGAATCACTGGCAAGATTCTATTAGTCTGTTGTGATTCCTGTTTTAGCATTTTTGTTTTGCGTATTTGTTTTAAGACATTCTAAAAAACGTACACAAATATGGAAAAAAAATTATGGAGAAGCAAGATTAGATAATTTATCAGATATATTTGTACAATAATAAACCAACTAAAAATGGGGTATGGGTAACGTTCGCAAATATACGCGAACGTTCTCTGAGCACGAACGAGAACGTTCCATAGCTTGCATCACTAATGATTCCCAATTGTATAGCTAAGGCTTTCCCCTAGGGTTTTCACAATATGTACCAGACCCTGTTCCTGTTTCCGTCCTGGATCTGCCTGTGAACCAGGTCAGTCCTATGTTGAGAAAGTCTGATATACCTCCCTTCCATAGCTCTTGATCTGGTATAATCACCTCTAAAGAATTATGGAAGGAGTATTTCGGAGCCATGTGGTCTGACATCATCTCAAGAATGAGTCTGCCACAGTGTCTTTGATTCTTCATGACTCGTGCGAGGGCTGTGACTCGTCAGCTCCCCAGAATTTTGCAGTCTGAGGAGTCCTATCATCGCTTCCTCTTGTATTACTATGTGGAGTGGGGGGAGGTTTAACAGGGCTCCTATTGCTGCAAACGAGCGTATTGCCTCCGTTATACCCAAGCACGCCTTTGTACCTGGCTTAATTTGTTTGAAGCTATTGCTTGCATCACTTGGGCCACCATGCCAGTGCTGTATATGTAATTGATGGTCTTACAATGCAAGGTTGAGTCTCCAGGTTTTGCCACAGATTCGTCTAATTCCTCACGCATCTCAGAATTCCTCATAATTTGAGGAATTCCTCACAAATTGGCAACACTGATCGCGACGATCACAAGCTGAAATTGTACAAATATCACGAATCGTGTTCGTTGCAAGCTCAGCTCGTGCTCGGCACACCATATGTATACGCGACTTACTTATCGGACAAACGCGGGTATTTGCTGTTATCAGGGGCGTCGATAACTGGGGAGAAGGGTAAAGATACTTTTATTACTTTACTTTATATAGTCGATGTATTATATTAACTTACATCGATGGAAGGTCACGAGCGGTGAAACTCAAAGGATTGCCGAAGCCCCAATAAATAACCATGTTTGGGTTATACATGCGTAATTAGTGCTATTGATACTTGATAAGTGTTTAAACTAAATATTTTAAAAATAATAAGACTAGGGGACTTGGAGATTTGCATTGCAAGTGTTAAGACGTGCATTCGTTTCATATTTACTTTATTAAATAATTTCATTTCGAAATTTGATTTAAATGAGTCGAATCTTTTTCCACCCTTACAATATTTACTTGCCTGAAAGTTACCAAAAATACGATAAAAATATTTACGTACCTTCTCAGATTCTAGGGTTATTTTTCTTCGGTTTATTTCGGAATCACCCTGTATAATTTAACCGTGATTGCCTTAAATATTAAATACATTGTTACCAATGATGCAATAAATTCCAAAGCTAATTCTATAAGGTTTTATGTCAACTTCACAGTACACAGCTTCTTTGATTTAAAGTATTCATAAAATTGAGTCATAAATTTAAACATCTTAGGAATAGATAGCAATTTCAAACAGCTTTGCCAGTATAAAATAATTTTATATTTATTTGATATATTATGGGCACTTATAAATGCAATCATGTTTTAAAACGTATAATAATAATAAATGGAACAAACGACTTATCTGTAGGAATATTCTTCTGTAGGAGTTCTTATCAAACGTTCGAAAGATCGTCCTGTTTCTATTTCTTACAACATTATTCAAGTTTCTGTTTGGTTCCTGTCTTCTTGCCAGTCCATTTTCTCTAAAAATCTGATGTACTTTCCGAAAAACGCCTGGATGTGGATGTCTTGTATTCGGGAATCACCTACGGTATTCCACTGAAGCTTCAGCAGAATTTAATCTAAATATTTTGTAGCCAAAGCCACCTAATGTTAATAAAATTATGTTGGAGATTAAGTAATTGCAGTGTGTATTGATGTTCCCAATATAACTTCAGTTTTACTCGAAAACCGTGCAACCTATGAAAAAATTGTAGAACAGTTTTTCTTCTTAAAATATCTGAGGATTCCAAAAATGGTGGAATATTGCCATTAAGACATTGGCGTGTTATTATTTTTTTAAGAAAATAGTAAAATGCATTCAGTAAGTACGCCACTGGTGTATCTATCAACATGAAAATTGGCATGTTTGTAGAAAGCAATTCACAAATATATCCTCCACGCAAAAAATGATTCTTTCTTTCCATTTACAAGATAATCGGAAAAAACGATTTTTTTTAGAAACCTCAATATCTCGAAAACGAAGAGGTTTGAAGAGTATGTTCATTGAAAATATTTTGCTTAAAATGACCTTCTCTATACGCTGGTGAAGTCCTTCTTCTCATTAAAATGGATTTTTTAGCGAATTCCGTAATATCCAAAGTTGATAAAGTAAATCGAAGAGGATTGGAGGTATTCTATCTATAAAAAAATTATAAGAACCAGAAGGGCATTAGTTACGAGGTTGACACCCCTACCGCTGAGTAGCCCTTAACTAGGAACCAATCAAATGTCTTTACAGTAGAGGCGTAACTAGCAATTACAGCGCCTATGTCTAGCCAACAAAAATCTATTCGATCTTTTAAAGAATTTTTTCAAAACTTTTTTTTTTGTTTTTTGTCCAAAAGGACTCAGACTTTTGCACAGGATAGATGGGCTGCCAAAGTCGACAGGGTGAAAGTGTTTTTTTATTTATTTTTTCCATATCTCAGTTTATATGTCGAGTGAAAAAGTTATATGTGTGAAAAACATAGTGTGACGTCACCCTTAAATTTGGCTAGTGTAAAAATATAACTTTTTGGTTTTTTGTCATACGTTTTTGATGAAACTTGTTTACGTATTAACATTTTAAAATGAAATAAAATTCACTTTATCATGCTCTGCATAAAAGCCGTCACTGGGAATCGAGCTTTATTCATCATTGATTTAACATAACCTAAATAAATTGTCGTCGAAACACTTCACAAATGAATTATTTCAGGTTTTCACTGATTACAGTTAAAACTAGTTTATCCAAATAAACAATTTGATAAAACTAGTTTCGACGAAAATTCCCAGTTAAAATCCGAATTCTGGTTTGCACAAAAGAATTCAATAACATCCATTTTGACTCGTTAAAACTAGTTGCCACAAAAGTTTATGGTAACTTCGAGTTTTAACTAAACTGATGCACAATTAATCGTGTCCAAATAAGCTATCCATCAAATAAATTTAATGGGAGATGGAAAATATGGCTCTTAAGAGACCAAGTTTGTATGTTATATTTAAATATAGAAATATTTTTTCGTATACAAATATACTTAGTTTTTGTAATGTAGTTAAATACACTTTTTTCCATGTTCCATATCAAAGTGTGGCAAAATCGTCAAGAAACTGTACAAAATAACTGGGTATTAAAGAGAGTGCATAAGGTCAGAGAACGTCTACGACACGTTGGTCTGACTCTTGAATTCATATATTTCCAGTTGTTTTTCCGTCCGCAGTCTGAAATAGCGTCTAGCCTGCAGAAAAAGTATGTACTTTAACGGTAAATATATCATGTAGCTTCTATTAACAGTGTATACTTCTAACATAATGCATAACAAAATTACTAGATATTTTATAAATAATTCATTTTCTTTGTGTTAATTTTTTAGTTATAATTTTTAAGATCTGTATAAAATGGAATATTTAGTTGCTTTTTATTATTTTAAGGAAGAAACTGACAATTTACAGTATTCTTAGAATTGGTCTGACATTAACAATAAAAAAATGAGAACAATTTCAACAAAAAAATGGCGTTTTGAATTACTTGTTATTAAGGCTGGCATTTTGCTGTAAATACACAATGGCTTGTATATGGGACACGACACACGTGTATTTTTAACTAGTAATCACAAGAGTAAACGTATATTAGTAATATTTGTTGTAAATATTCGGGAGTTAATCTCCAGTGCCTCTCATTAAAAATCCATTTGTATTTGAGAAAGACCGTTCAACGTCGACAGATGTAATTGGCGCATACTTAAAATATGTGAACTTTTTCAAAGACTCCAGATTTATGTCTTGTGTAGAAAAGTCTACTTCTTTGCCATTTAAAAAGTCATCTTAGGTGTGACATCTGCCACCCCGTAGACCGATGCCCGGGGAAATTCAAAAACAAAAAAGTTTTGACAATTTTTTAAAATGTTGAATTGATGTTAAATACGTGAAGCATAAACTGACAAAACCAAAAAGTCCTTATAACAGGTGAAGGGATGTAGGTATAGAAAAAGTAAATGAAAAAACACCCCCAAATTATCCCCGTCGACTTTGGCAGCCTGCTGCCCTCTTCTTAAAGTCTCAGTCTTTTTGGACGAAAAACAAAAAAGTTTTGAAAAAATTCTTCAAACGATCGAATAGATGGTGAATATGCAAAGCATAAACTGACAAAAAAAAGTCCTTCTAACTCGTGAAGGGATTCAGATATCGAAAAAAATAAATGGACAAACACCCCCAAATACTCCCTGTCGACTTTGGCATTTCTGCAAAAATCTTAGTCCTTTTGGACGAAAAACAAAAAAGTTTTGAAAAAAATTCTTTCTAGAAAAAAAAAAATAAAATAATTATTGGGTATTACAAAAGCATTCTTTCAAACCTAACATGACAATGATAATAAATACGTATATATTTTTATTTTTTATACTGACATTAGGCATATATAATGAATCAAAAACAACACTTCCAACACATTTTATCATAGAAACTATTAAAATGTATTGGAAGTGTTGTATTCGATTCATTATATGCCTAAAACTTTTATACTAGCACATTCAGATGTCAGTATAAAATATAAAAATATATAGGTATTTATTATTATCATGTTAAGTTTGAAAGAATGCGTTTGTTATACCCAATAATTATTTTATTTTATTATTTTTATCAAAAAAATGCATAAATACGAAGCAATAATATATGAGATTTTTTTAAAATTCTTTAAAAGATCAAATAGATATTAAATATGTAAAACATAAATTGACAAAAATCAAAAAAGTCCTTATAAGTCGTGAAGGTATGCAGATATCGAAAAAATAAATGAAAAACACCCCTACACCCCTCTGACGACTTTGGTGCACCTGGGAGGGCACGTCTTAAAGGGGCAAACATTTTTTTTGTGTCAAATCAAAAATTGTTTATGATGAGGATATATGTCGAAAAGAACTCTTGAAAATTTCTCGTAAGATTGACTGTTATTGATAAAAATGGTTTAAAATTAATATCAATCAATTAAAAGATAGTCGGTCTCAGCAGTACTCCTTCATCATATCCAATTTGAATAGAATGAAAGACAAATTATTTTATTTCGTTTGTCTCATTTCTCATTTGCCTTACATCTCATTTGGCTCATTTCGCAGTTTTCTTAATTGTCTCATTTATCTCATTTTCTCAATTGCATCATTTCATTTATCTCATTTGACTCATTGTCTCGTTTGTCTCAATTTCTCAGTTGACTTATTTATTTCAATTGCATCATTCTTACCATTTATATCAACTGCCTTAATTGTCTCATTTGTCTCGTTTTCTCAGTTGCCTCATTTGTCTCATTTATTTCATTTGTCTCATATTCTCAGTTGTCTGATTTGCCTCGTGTCCCATTTATCTATTTTGTCTCATTTACCTCATCTTATTTATCCTGTTTATCTTGTTTATTTTGTTTATGTTTATTTTAATTGTTTTATATAAGCAAATAAAATAAATGGAAGCGGTATTTTCAATTAAAGTAATTTATTTCTTTTATGGCAAATTGCATATTATGATGATGAGAAACTACCGCCGAGGAGCACCTAGCCGCAACCATTTTTTGCTCTACTACTGATAACAGATAATAATCTCTTAAATATTTAGTTTTTTGTCAATGTGATCGCGATACAAAAAATAATTTTCATAAACATTTATAAATATTTGACAAATTGTCTTGAAAACTGGTCATGTATATTTGAAAATATTTTACTTGAAGGCATTTAAAAAGAGAATGTATTATAGATGAGGGAAAAGCGCAAGAAGACACTTTTACAAAGGTAACACTAAATTGGCACAATAGCCTTGTATATTCTGCAGTAAATGTACGGGTCTATAAATCGTAATTAAATTGCAACGAAAGGCATCACTACAGCTTTGCGTCAATCGGTATATCGCTATTGCATCAGAATGTAACCTTTGGGAGATAAAACTTCCCTACTGCAGACAAAACAAGAACACGTAGTTGCTGGAGAAGTTTAGTTTAAGACGAGTCCTTTGCCAGAATAGTTTGAATTTAAATGAACGGAGGATTTCGGGGTATTCTACCTTAATTCCAATTAATAATTTTAAGTGTCCTTTAACGAATTTAAATCAACTTCCAAGTTTAAGACGAAACAAATCTTAATATGTGGTACATACATTTATACAGTTTTCGTCAATTTCCTGTAGAGCGCAGCACCTCCCAGTGCCATTATTTCTGATTATAAGGTTTTTTTAGAAAGTTTAACAGGAAACTTATTAACATTTTTGCATATAACTTCTACAATTTATATTTAAGAGGATAATTTACGTAGTGTTATAAGAGATTCAATTTATTCGGTTTATTGTTCAAGATTAATATTTTGCACATATACTAAATAAGATTTACAGGAAACAACTACTCAGCGGATAAAAGCCCCGACCTGCGTTGAATTAAACCTGCAAGTCTTGTTTGGTAGCTAAGAACATTATTTGTTAGTTCCTCACTAGACATAGATCGGTTTCGAACTTGTTATGTTCTCGTCAGTATGCCATAAGTAATGGAAAAGACAAATAATAATAGTAAACCAGACTAAGCACATGTTTAAAAAATCTGACATACTATTGCTTAGTATTGCATTTCTAGAAAAAAACTAAATAAAATAATTATTGGATAATACATAAACAATCTTTCAAACCTAACATGATAATAATAAATACCTATATATTTTTATATTTTACAAAGAAGGTTTAGTGCCATATCCCCCAAAAAGAAACAATTATGCAGCTGCGGACACGTGTTTCGGAGTTATTGCCCCTCATCAGCGTAGCGTATCTAAGGAATTGGATCTAGGATGGAATAGATCAGGAACAAGAACTAAAATAAGGCTGAAAAGTACAGTACACAGTACTCAATTAGTGTCTTCATGTTCCCATGTGCCATATTTGGGGCCTCGATGAGCACAGTCAACACACAGAGCCTTATGTGCACTGCTCATTTCCACCTGGCACATACAAATAAAACAAGATAGCTTTATTGGGGTTCAAAATAAAACAATCATTTATCTCAATTATTAGAAGTTTGTTTTTGATTTATTATAATAGCATATACCTAAATCTTTTATACTGGTGCATTCTACTTGCAACCGTGAAAAAAAATTCGAAATATTTGTTTCTACAAAAAATAAAAACGTGACGAAGTAGATGATATATTAATAATTATGTGAATAAAATACAATTTCTTAATTTTCAAAAATAGATTAAAAATGTACCTACAAATATATTCTTAATAGACATAATATTAAACATCAAAGTTTAAGAATTTTCAATTTTTTTATATGTCCAAGTAACTATATATTCTACACGTAGTTTAAATTTTGTATGCTCACGCTCTCAAGTAACATTTTATCTAGGATCAATGTAAATTTGGAAGTTCTAGTGGAACTGATATGAAAGATATGACCTTTAAAAACACCTCTGTTTTAAGTGTCTCAATAAATGGCTCATATGTAAGCCAGTATTGTGACATTACGGTTTATTGCGAATTGCAGGTAATTTAATAACACTAACGTAGTTTTCCACGAAACACCAAAACACTATATACTGCACTCGACGCGCGTTTCGCCAACCAAATTGGCATCATCTGGAGATGATTAACACCAGTTTTAATCATCTCCAGATGATGCCAACTTGGTTGGCGAAACGCGTCGAGTGCAGTATATAGTGTTTTGGTGTTTCGTGGAAAACTACGTTAGTGTTATCTTCACATCAAAGGTTCCAATCCACTCCAGGAAGGTAATTTAATATAAATTAAATATGAACTATAATGATTCTTTTCAAAAAGCAAAAGATATATTGTCCAACTATTCATGTATTTATTTAATTGTTTATTAAATATTTCATTAACTGCAATGTTCATACCACCGTGATATAATAAAAACAAAAAGACATACTAGGGTTTACTTTTGTAATTTCTTCAATTCGAGGAATTCATTTTACTTTGCATAGTTGCATATGGTTAGCCTTTAATTTGACTTCACCATGGTTGGAGTTGCTGATTATCCTTCAACTCTACTTAGATGTCAAAAAATTTAAAAAGCTTTTAAAAACTTTTGCTCTATGTTATTATTTGTTTCCTATAATAAAGTCGATTTATTATTATTCTTTAATATTTTTGGTAAATATATTGTTACGCCACTGGACTGTGCAGAATGGTTAGATGAGACTGGAATTGTACGCTAACGGCCGGGAATATTCTGGTCTCCTCTAGATCGTGTGAATGGATGTATAAATAAGACACACGGTGTGCCGAGTCTTAATCTTAAGTCGAACGTGAACGAGTAAAGTAGAAATAAGAAAGAGACTTATGTGTTCAGTTGTGATTATAGTTAAGACATTAATTAATCTATTGTTATTAATTGTTAATTAGTAAATAAAGTAGTGAGTAAGTGTTACCTGGACTTTCAATCAACGAATCTACGAGTATAGGTGTTTGTGTGGATAGCAAACACGTAACAATTTGGTGTCGGAAGTGGATTGGAAGAGAAATTTCTGGAATATTCGAAAAGGTTCTACATTGTTCTTTTCAGAAATTAGTGGTAACACGGAGAATTGCTACTGGACAGTGTTTGGAGGACTATTTCTGGACTGAATAGTGACTTTAAAGTGGATTTTCGAGAAGTTTCTAGAACATAAGATTTTGAAATAGTTGCAAATACGCGAGTGCCGCTAGTAATAACGTGTTGTAGACTGAGAAAAAGGGCTACTAGTGCAATTTCGGGAAAATTCTAGAACATTCTATTTGGAAACTACAGGAGATACGTGAATTGTGTCGACGGGAACGTGTTGTAGACTGAAAAACAAGACTATAAGTGACTTTTAGTGACAATTCTAGAACATTCGATTTGGAAACTACAGAAGATACGTAGACTGTGTTAACGGAAACGTGTTATAGACTCAAAACAAGACTTATTAGTGATATTTCGTGAAAATTCTCGAACATTCCATTGGACAATTAGTGGAGATAAGTGAATTTTGTCAACACAAAAGAAGTATAGACTCTAAATAAGACTTTCTAGTGCTGTTTCGAGATTTTCCTGGAACATTCCATTAACAAAATAGATGTGATTTCAACATTTTACAGACTTTATAGTGTAATAAACTTTATTCTGAAATTGATTTACGTGTCGTGAGTTAATGCCAACAACAAGAAGTAAGGGTCAAATGAAACAATATAACGTAGGGGCTCCTTTTGAGCGAATTGCGATCGACGTAGCTGGTCCATTCCCCGTGACAGATGATGGGAACAAATACATCTTAGTTGCCATGGCCTATTTCAGTAAGTGGCCTGAAGCTTATGCCATACCCAATCAAGAAGCAGCCACTGTCGCGCAAGCTGTGGTAGATAATCTAGTATGTCGATTTGGCGTGCCCCTAGAATTGCATTCGGATCAAGGAAGAAACTTTGAATCAGGGGTGTTTCAGAAGATGTGTCGCTTACTGGAAATTCATAAAACAAGAACAACAGCCCTACATCCACAATCAGACGGAATGGTGGAGAGATATAATAAAACCATGGAGGAGCACCTATCCAAAGTGGTTGAGAAACATCAGAGAGATTGGGACCGTCACTTACCTCTTTTCCTTATGGCCTACAGGGCCTCCATTCATGAAACAACAAAACAGACGCCGGCTCGCGTGATGTTTGGACGTGAGATTAGACTGCCATGTGACTTGGTGTTTGGCACACCAGATGAGGAGCGACTTTCCATAAATAACTACGCCGATGAAGTTGGTGAATGGCTAAGGAACATTCATGAGCTTGTACGAGACCGAATTGCCATAGCAAGTGATCGCATGAAGGCTCGTTATGATCTTAAGGCTAATTCAGGAGGGTACCAGGTGGGAGAGTTGGTTTGGCTATATAACCCACAACGAAAGAAAGGCAGATCCCTGAAGCTTTACCACCCTTGGGAAGGACCTTACACTGTCGTCACCAGACTAAACGACGTTGTATATAGAATTCAGCAAAGTCCAAAATCCAAGATGAAGGTGGTGCACATAGAGAGACTAGCCAAGTATGCAGGGAATAATGAATTGCCTGATCGGGACGTTCAGGCTTAAGGAGGGGGCAGTGTTACGCCACTGGACTGTGCAGACTGGTTAGATGAGACTGGAATTGTACGCTAACGGCCGGGAATAATCTGGTCTCCTCTAGATCGTGTGAATGGATGTATAAATAAGACACACGGTGTGCCGAGTCTTAATCTTAAATCGAACGTGACGAGTAAAGTAGAAATAAGAAAGAGACTTATAAGTGTTCAGTTGTGATTATAGTTAAGACATTAATTAATCTATTGTTATTAATTGTTAATTAGTAAATAAAGTAGTGAGTAAGTGTTACCTGGACTTTCAATCAACGAATCTACGAGTATAGGTGTTTGTATGGATAGCAAACACGTAACAATATGTATTAAATCAGAGAATTAGAGAAGATATGTCCTATCTCTCTTTGGTTATTGATATCCATTTGAATATAAAATTTTAATAATGAACAAATCACTTAAAATTAAAAAAAAAACAGTTTTCTTTTAGCTCTTATGACAAATTTCTGCGAACCGTTTGTCCTTATCTAATTTAAAAGAATCTGCTAATTTCGAACAAGTGTAATGTTTGTTAAGTAATTTTGCATGATGTGATATTTGATCTGTAACAACAATTAAAAATTCTGTCTGGACTTTTCCACTGTTAAAATTAAAACAATAATCGACGCAAAAAATTTTGCAGAGCAAAAATTATAAAAAAATGTAAAAGCGAATACTCTTTTACGTTAAAATTATGAACTAATGACGATCTGACAGACCATACCGGCAAGGCAGCAACCTACTAAGTTTTGTATCTAATAATCAAGAATTATAATTTATTACATTATAATAGACCAATGGGTTAAAAAAATGAGGTGTGAAAAGGTACGTTCGCCGATTTTCTATATTTTCCTCAAAACTCAACAGAAATTATTATTTCTTATCACTGCTGATGCAAGTTATAGTCAAATATATCAAACCGTTTAGAAGATATAAAAATATTTATTATTATTTTTACCAATTTAAAATGCTGTAGCCGCAAAAGGCTGCGCGAAAAACACTGTGTGTAATTAAATGTTTCAAAAAATCCTTGGGCCTAGGCGTAGCGATAAAGAAGCTTGAGGGGTAAAGGAGGAAGTACCCCTCTAATTCCAAATGTTAAAGTGGAGCACACCAAATATTATCAAAATAGCTGAAAATTTAAAAAAGATATGACAAAATATGTTTTCACCAGGGCTGACTGTGAACAGCAGTAGCTCCTTAGAAATGCATTTATATATATATATTGCTAAATTGGGTTAAATATCAACTTTATTTAACCTCCAAAATCTGTGAATAAGACATTGACATACGTTTGTACGTTTTTTCTAGAAAGAAACAAATAAATACCTAGAAGGAAATATAATATAATTTAAGCATCTTTATGGTCGAGGGAAAACGATCATTATTCTTATAGTTACCCTAGCAACCGAGATAACGTCGAATATTCTGTTAAAAACTTATAATAACGAGCTTAATTTGAGACACAACACAATGGTTTTAGTTTATTAATATTATATGTGATAATTTTGACCGCGAGACAAATTACAATATCCAAATAGTCTCAAAATGCAAAAGGGTTTTGTATGAAAATATGAGAAGATAATATTGCCACTGGAATGTATAGACTGGAAAGATGGGACTAGAATTGTACTAGAAGGGCCGGGAACGTCCAGTAATGTTCTAGACCGCTTGAATAATAATAATAATAATAATAAAAATAACACTACATGTAATTACAACCCCATTTATCCCTGAAGGTCTGGAATGGCTTTGTGCGGGAGAGGGTTACACATTAAGAGACAACAGACACACATCCAATATCTGAGTATACTGGGATTAATTTCTCTTTCCAAAAAAATCCCAGTTCCTCGACCGGGAATCGACCCGGGACTTCGAGGTTTCGAGGCAAGTACGTTACCTCTAGACCACGGAGCCATATAATGGTTGTATACAGGGTGGGGCAATAGTGCGTCGAACCTCGATATCTCGAGTTCTACGATAGCTAGAAATTTTTTAAAAAATTGCAAGTAAACTAGATAAAAAAGTCTATAACCGGAAATTATTTTTGAACATACAGAGCGAGCCAAGACGAAATTACAAGACCAAATGCCTTTTTTTTAAATAGAATGCTATGTATATCAGTACATTTGTAGAAGCCTCTTTCTAGGCTCTATTCATTCCTGCATTATTATTGGCTATCTCCCAACCACTTTGATGTAATGAATTTTTTTGTTGAAATAATGCCATCTGCAGATGGATATTAAGAAAATCACCACAGTCACAATTATGGGTTTTAAGAAAAACTTATGTGAATACCAGTTACGAGACATCTAATTAATGTTTTTGAATCATTTTTATTTCCTATAAATGTACAGGGTGACCAAAAATTAGTATTCAATTAAGAACTTTTTAAATTGAATTTTTCTCAATTCTTTCAAACGGAACACCCTGTATATTTTTCAACGATGTGATGTAAAAATGAAAAACGAAAATTTGTTGTAAGTACTTCCCTATGGCTAATTGCAACCATTTTCGTTTTATAAATAAATAAGTGTTTATTTTTCAATTAAGAACTTTTTAAATTGAATTTTCTCAATTTTTTTAAATGAAACACCCTGTAGATTTTTCGACGATGTGATGTAGAAATGAAAAACGAACATTTCTTGCAAGTACTTCCCTATGGCTAATTGGAACTATTTTCATTTTATAAATAAATAAGTGTCAAATTCAAGAATAAACTTAAAAAAAGAGGTTCCCTCAGATAATTCATTAGAAAAATTTATAGTATGTGTTCGACGTGTTGTCCATTTTGATTGACACACGTCTTTATGCAATTTTGAAATGAGGCCATTTAGTGGGACCATTTCCATTGAAATGAGTAAATAGTATTTAACCAGTCCTTTACTGTAATGTTTTTTTATAAATTTTTTTTGCTGTTTTCGTTATTCGACAAGCAATAAAACCTCAGTTTGGTATAAATTGTCGTGTATAAAGGAGCATTTATCACATTTATCGGTCGTTAGTTACAATTTGTATTGAATTTAAAATATTTGGAATTTTACAATATGAATTTTAATAAAGCGGAACTTGTAGACATGACTTTTGTTTTGGGCGAGTCAAACAGAAATTGTTTACTTGCCAATAGAATTTATCACCAACGTTACCCTGAAAGAAGGCTTCCTGATGTTAGCAGCTTCCAAAACCTTCTCGATAGATTTCTGGAAACTGGAAATGTCGAATATAAAAAAAGTGAAAGAATAAAACGTATTGTGAACGAAGAAAATGAGTTTTCTGTGGTGCTGGCAACGGTTGAGAATCCCCATGTTAGTCAAAGAGAAGTGACCTCATTAGTAGGAATAAGTAGACGGTCTGTGGGTCGAATCTTAAAAACAAATAAGTTGCATGCATATCATATTCAAATGCACCAGGAATTATCTGATGACGATTTTTAAAAGCGCCTACAATTTTGTAATTGGGCCAGAGGTAAAATGCAAGTTGATGTCAACTTCTTCAATAATGTTTTATTCACTGATGAGGCAACTTTTCATAAGAATGGATTTGTTAATAGGCACAATTTCCATTATTATGCTTCGGAAAATCCTCACTGTTTTATGCAAGTTGATAACCAACACAGATGGTCTATAAACGTTTGGGGAGGAATTATTGGAGAACATATAATAGGGCCACATTTTATTGATGGTACATTGACTGGAGCTATTTATCATCATTTTTTGGAAAACTGTCTGCCACAATTATTGGTAAATCTCCCTGGAAGAACTCGAAATAGGATGTGGTTTCAGCAAGATGGTGCTCCACCACATTATTTAAATGCAGTTAGAGACCACTTAAATAATACCTACCCTCATCAATGGATTGGAAGAAATGGACCCACTAAATGGCCTGCTAGATCCCCAGATCTTACAAAAATTGATTAATTTTTATGGGGATACGTGAAGAAAATTGTTTATAGGGACACATCAACAGTACAAAATATGAAGGAAAGAATAATAACTGCCTTTAGATCTATCACACCGGCAGTTTTAGCAACAGTGGGAACCTCATTTCAAAAGCGCATAGAGATGTGTGTCAATCAAAATGGCCAACATGTGGAACATTTATTATAATTTTTTCTACTGAGTTATTTGAAGAAACCTATTTTTTTAAGTTTATTTTTGAATGTTGTAATTATTGCTCAATAAAACGATAATGGTTGCAATTGGCCATAGGGAAGTACTTACAAAAAATGTTCGTTTTTAATTTTTACATCACATCGTTGAAAAATATACAGGGTGTTCCATTTGAAAAAATTGAGAAAATTCAATTTAAAAAGTTCTTAATTGAATACCAATTTTTGGTCACCCTGTACATTTTTAGGAAATGAAAATGATTCAAAAATATTAATTAGATGTCTGGTAACTGGTATTCACATAAGTTTTTCTTAAAACCCATAATTGTGACTGTGGTAATTTTTTTTAATATCCATCTGCAGATGGCATTATTTCAACAAAAAAATTCGTTACATCAAAGTGGTTCGGAGATAGCCAATAATAATATAGGAATGAATAGAGCCTAGAAAAAGGCTTCTAAAAAATGTACTGATATACATAGCATTCCATTTAAAAAAAAGGCACTTGGTCCTGTAATTTTGTCTTGTCTCGCCCTGTATGTTCGAAGATAATTTCCGGTTATTGAATTTTTTATCTAGTTTACTTATGTTGTTAAATCAAGTTTCTAGGTATCATAAAACTCGAGATATCGAGGTCCGACGCACTATTGCCCCACCCTGTATACAGGTTGGGGCAAAAGTGCGTCCGACTTCGATATCTCGAGTTCTATGATAGCTAGACACTTGGTTTAAAAATACAAGTAAACTAGACACGGAAGTCTATAACTGGAATTTGTTTTTGAATATACAGGGTATGCCAAGACGATTGTACAAGGTCAGGTAACATTTTTTTTAAATGTATATCAGAAAAATTTTTGAAACCTCTTTGTGGCCTCCCTTCACTCCTGTATTATTATTGACTTTTTCCCAACCACTTGGATGTAATGTTTTTTTTTTGTTGAAATTATACCATTTACACGTGTATATTAAAAATATCACTACAATCACAACTATCGAGTTTAAGAAAAAATATGTTATTACCAGTTCTGAGACATCCTTGCGATGACACTCAGCCATTTTCATTTCTTAAAAGCATACAGGATGGCCAAAAAGGATTGTTAAATTTACAACTTTTTGAACTGAATTTTCTCATTTTTTTCAAATGGAACACCCTGTATATTTTTGCACGATACGATGTAGGATTGAAAAATGAACATTTTTTGTACTTACATTCCTATGGCTATTTGGGACCATTTACAATTTATCGAAAAATAACTACAAAATTCAGCAAAAAAATTAAATATTAGGTTTTTTTTTTTCAAATAATTCAAGAGAAGGTATTATAATAAGCGTGTTATATGATGCCCATAAAAACATCACACCAACAACAATCCAAAATTTAAAGGAAAGGCAAATACATGTTTTTAGAGGTATCACTCCGGTATTTTTATGAACAATAGAAACCTCATTCCAAAGACGCATAGAAATGTATGTCAATCAAAATGGGCAACATGTGGAGCACTTTTTATAATATCTTCTCTTGAATTACCAAAAAAAAGTATATATTTTTAATTTTTATTGCTGAATTTTGCAGTTATTGATCAATAAATCGAAAATGGTTACAAATTGCCATAGGGATATACGTACAAAAATTGTTCGTTTTTCAATTCTACATCACATCGCCCAAAAATATAATGGAGAAAATTCAGTTCAAATAGTTATAAATTTAAAAATTATTATTGGAAGTGAAAATGGCTGCGTGTTATCACACAGATGTCTCATAACTGGTACTAACATATTTTTTCTTAAAATCAATAATTGTGACTGTAGTGATTTTTTTAATATACACGTGTAAATAGCATAATTTCAACAAAAAAAATCATTAAATCCAAGTGATTGGGAGAGAGTCAATAATAATACAGGAGTGGAATGAGGCCACAAAGTGGTTTCAAAAAATGTTCTGATATACATGGCATTCTATTTTATAAAAATGTTAGTTGACCCTGTACGATCGTCTTGGCTCACCCGGTATATTCAAAAATAATTTCCGGTTATAGATTTTTGTCTAGTTTATTTATATTTTGATATCAAGTTTCTAGCTCATAGAACTCGACATATCGAAGTCGGACGCACTATTGGCCCACCCTCTATAAGGCGCGTGGTGGGCTGAGAAGTCAGTCTTAAGTTGAAAGTGAACAAGTAGAGAAGAGATAAGAGAGAGACTTTAAGTGTTTAATTGTGATTATAATTAAGAGTCAGTCATTAATCTATTGTTGTTAATTATTTATTAGTTAATAAAATAGTGAGTAATAAATGGACTTTCAATCAACGAGTCTACTAGTATAGGTGTTTGTGTGGATAGCAAACACGTGACAATTTGGTGTCAAAGGTGGGATTGAAAGAGAAATTTCTGGAATATTTGAAAAGGTTCTACAGTGTTCTTCTCAGGAATTAGTGGTAACACTGAGAATTTAGCTACTGTACAGTGTTTGGAGGACTATTTCTGGACTGAATAGTGACTTTAAAGTGAATTTTTGAGAAATTTCTAGAATATTCGATTTAGAGCTAGTTGCAGATACGCGAGTGCCGCTAGTAATAACGTGTTGTGGACTAAGAAAAAGGGCTATTAGAGCAATTTCGGGAAAATTGTAAAACATTCTATTTGGAAACTACAGGAGATACGTGAATTGTGTTGACGGGAACATAAGCACGTAATAATAATATATTTTTAAAATAGCACCATTTTTAATTAAAAACGAAAAATGTTATTTCTTCTATATAATGGCGAATGCGCCGATGTCAATTTATATAATTATTGTGTTAGGGTTAGGTTAGGTTCTTGTGAGTGGGTCCTTGTGGGCCCTCCACTGCGGCCATCAGCAGGCCTATTGTGGCTCACTAGAATATGAACAGAGGAAATAAATAAAGTCTTAATAATCAGTTAAATTGATATAAAATAAAATTAAAGTGTATTAACCCTGAAATGAAATATGTCGCTTGTTTAATAAGATATTTTTTATTTGTTTATTTTTTAAGTATGATTGACAGACACAGAGCTGGCAAATTACTGTAAAGATTCGCGACAGAATAAGAGAAACTGCTATTTTAACGAAGTTTTGTTGTTTTTTTAATCTTAATTCTTAAGTCACCGGAGTATACCCTTGAAAATCTAGGATTTTGTGTCAGGTAAAGACGGGCCTACAGTTTATTGTAAAGTCCGAACCACATAAGTCTGTTTGTAACAATATGTAGTAAATGAGAAGATCTAACATATCTTGAATGCCGAGATTCGAAATAATTAAGAACATAAGGAGGGTAGAAGATATTTGGTGAAAATAAACAAGAAAATTTTATTTTTGTGATTATTTGGATTTGATTAGTTGGAAGTAAAGATGTATGCGGGTAATATTTTCATATTATTTCAAACTACAAATGAATCGACAGCCAGAAATTTAAAATTTTTATATTATAATAAAAATATGTATTAAATTTAAGCTGAATATTTGGTTGCCTGTTATATGTATATTTTCTTTAGACTTAGTGGGATTGAGGCAAAAAATTAAAACAATAAACTGTTGTTTAAAAAAGTCGACGTTACGAAATAATTTATTTCATCTTTTGGACACTGAAATACGTCACAGTGGTAATTTTACGAAGAAAAAACGTACATATAAAATTAAATTATACACTTTTAACAATTTATTATCATAGAAAGGAGATTAATTAACAAATTGTAAATTCACGCAACATTCATTGAAAAGAAGAAATTACATGACAATAGAAATGAAATTAAAATGGGAAAATGTAATGTAATTTAAAAAAGGGTTAAAAACAGAATTAGTACCTAAAGATTATGAAATTTATTATTATTATTATTTTTTTTTTGGTAAAAGCAATCATAAACTTACAAAAGCATATTAATTACATATTTGAATTACTAAAAATTTGTACTTACATTTATAATCGTTTGTTGTTGTCAAAATAAAAAAAAATATAGTAGATAAAAACATTACTGATAACTACAGTAAACGGCAGTAGTAGCTTTTACCTTGAAAACGTATTTATGAATGGGCAAATCCGTACACTATTCAGTGTAGCCGCAGTCAGTTTTGTAGTATTGTAAAATCAGTGTTTACTTCACCGTTTACTAGTGGGCCGCAGGCCCAACATATTAAAATTGTGGTAGGGTATTAAATGGCGGTCATTCGCTAGTTCTGATTGGCAGACAGATCGTAAACAGTCCAGCTTACGGGTTGCCGCGATCTAACTTGTTCTGCCAGAGGCGTCACATATAGGAAGCAAGTGAATAAATAAGAGAAAGACGAATCACTTACAATGTAAATGTATGTATCATATCAAAGTAACCATTGATTGAAATAATTATTACCTCATGAAAATGTATAAAATAACCAAGAATTGCTATAAATTGAAAAAAAAAATCAAACTAAATAAAACGCAACAAAAGCATTGTTAGTTTTTAAAAACAGTTAAGAATATAAAAAAAAATTACTACACAAAACAGAACAATAACTGAATATTAAAAAACCTATATCACAACAAAAAATGGAAACAGAAAACATAAAAATAAATAGTGAAGCTCGTAAAAAAATATAACATCAGAACAAAAAAATATACATATACAGTGTGTCCCCCCGATTGTGTTTGCAATAGGTGATATGGACCTCAAATTTAAATTTTTTTTTTGCAATTTGATGGTTCATCCCTGGTTATCTGAAAAGATATTTTTGGTGTACTTTTGTTTTATTTTTAATCACGTAGGCCATGGTAGTTAAGCAAAAACTACTTTTTTGTTATGTTAAGCACATTTTCTGTAAAGACAGCAAAATGTCAGTAAAGAAAGATATTCAGATTAATAAGATATACTTGTATGCAACATTTTAAGATCCGCTTATTTTGATGAATTTGACCTTTTTTCTAATATAACCGCATTTTACGTTAAAATAAATTACCTAAATAACTAAATAATTTTTTTTTCCAAAATCGACATGTGATGTAAAATGACGGTTATTATACAGAAATAAAACTTAACAAAATATTACTAACTCCAAATTGTGTAAAAACTATTATAAATAAAACAATATCAATGTCTTGATGTCTTTAAAAATGAAATTAAAAAAATAATTTTTGAGGTATAAATTTTAAGGAGTTATTACTGCTTAAGGCGGCGTTAGCACGCCTTCGTCGCAAGGATAACCAACAGAAAACTTTAAATAGCTATTAAAATGTTTCTATTGATGTGAACGAAAAATGAGAACACGACATGATTCATCTTAAATACTTAAATACGTAATATATAAAATTACCGACAATACTGGTAATACAAACATTTTATTTGGTGTCATTTTATGAAACTAAATAATCGCATTTCCTATTAATGAAAAAATATGCATCAGTATTGATTGCCTATATGATTATACAGGGTGGAGCAATAGTGGGTCCGACTTCGATATGTCGAGTTGTATGATATCTAGAAACTTGATTTAAAAACATAAATAAACTAGATAAAAAAGTTTGTCACCGGAAATTATTTTTGAATATACAGGGTGAGCCAAGACGATTCTACAGGGGCAACTAACAGTTTTTTAAGTGGAACGCCATGTATATGAGGACATTTTTTAAAACCTCTTTGTGGCCTCCTTCCATTCTTGCATTATTATTGCCTCTCCCAACCATTTGGATGTAATGATTTTTTTTTGTTGTTGAAATTATGCCATTTACACTTATATATTAAAAGAATCACTACAGTCACAATTATAAATTTTAAGAAAAATATGTTAGTACCAGTTATGAGACATCTGTGTGATGATACTCAGCCATTTTCATTTCCCAAAAGTATACAGGGTGGCCAAAAATAATTTTAAATTTACAACAATGTGAACTGAATTTTCTCATTTTTTCAAGTGGTATATTTTTGGACGATGTGTCGAAATGAAAAACGAACATTTTTTGTACGTGATTTATTGAACAATAACTGCAAAATTCAGCAATAAAAATTAAAAGTAATTTTTTTTTTGTAAAGCAAGAGAAGATGTTATACAAAGTACTCCACATGTTGCCCATTTTGATTGACACACATTTCTATGCGTCTTTGGAATGAGGTTTCTACTGTACTTCTAAAAGCATTTATTATCCTTTCCTTTAAATTTTGGATTGTTGTTCTTGTGAGGTTTTTATGGGCATTATGTAACATGCTTACCTTCTCTTGAATTATTTGAAAAAAAAAACCCTCATTTTTAATTTTCATTGCTAAATTTTGCAGTTATTTTTCTATAAACTGAAAATGGTGTGAAATAGCCATAGGAGTGTACATACAAAAAATGTTCATTTTTCAATCCTACATCACATCGTCCAAAAATATTGAGAAAATTCAGTTCAAAAAGTTGTAAATTAAAAAAATCCTTTTTGTCTGTATACTTTTAGGAAGTGAAAATGGCTGAGTGTCATCACACAGATGTCTTATACTGGTACTAACATATTTTTTCTTAAAATCGATAATTGTGATTGTAGTGATATTTTTAATATACACGTGAAAATGGTATAATTTCAACAAAAAAAAAAAATCATTACATCCAAGTGGTTGGGAAAAAGTCAATAATAATACAGGAGTGAAAGGCGACCACAAAGGGGATATATTTTTCGTAGGAGCTCTAGTTTTTGAGATACAATGTAACAAATTTTGGTCTGATAAAATGCAAAATTAATGAAATAATGGATACCAAAATTGTAGTTTCTCACTCAAATTAGGGTCTAAATAGCCGTACTGGGTATTCTCCATGACCATAAAACCCAACTTTCCTGCTTGCGTAACCCTCATGGGATGCTGGCCGATAGTCGCCGATGTCTACGCTCGCATTTTACTACAGTTCGGTTTGGTATTGAGTTTTCGTGATTTAATACGTACTTTTGAGGGAGCTTAAGCAAATCTACGTTTCACTCAACAAGAGCTGTATGATCTCATTAGAGACCCCAGCCTTTCAAATTATTTTCTACAGATTTAATAAAAATAACCAACTCTATTCAGGTACTAATATTACATTTTATCGTAAAAGAGAAAAGGATCTGCTGCCCTTTTTCTCTCAGGAAAATAAGCTAATATTCTGTAATGATATAAATGGCCTCTTAGAGAAAATGGGTTTGTCAGAATACAGACCAGGCGAATGGCTCATTTCTATTGATAGTTCAAAACGAAGTTTGAAATGTGTCCTTGTACACAATGGTAACAAACATGGCTTTACACCTATTGGACATTCTATCAGGAGTATGAGACAATATCGCTAGTTCTAAAAAAAAATCAAATATGAAGAACATCAGTGGGTGATTTATGTTGATCTAAAGATAGTAAACTTCCTCCTTTGACAGTAAGGTGGTTATACGAAATATCCCTGTTTTTTATATCTTTGGGACAGCAAGAATGAGCACTGGATTAAGAGAATATGGCCTGCAAGAAAAGTTATGGTTGAAGGAACATACAGCGTCATCAACAAACCATTGGTTGAGAGAGACAAAAGCATCCTTCCACCCCTTGCATATTAAACTCGTTTTGGCTACTTGCCACATAAATTTCTTGGGATTAGCACGGAAAAACTGAGGGCCGGAATTTTCGGTGGTCTTCAGATAAGGCAACTTATAAAAGATCCACACTTCACAGAATCAATGATCGAGGTTGAGTCTAATGCCTGGTGTTCGTTTGTTTAAGTAGTTAAAAATTTTCTTGAAAAGCATAAGGCAGAGGGTTACGTTGAATTAGTGGAAGAGATGCTTTCCAACTTGAATAAGCTCGGCCGTAACGTGAGCATTAAGGTTCACTACCTCCACAACAGCATAGATCGTTTTCCAGAAACTCTAGATGATTTTAGTGAAGAACAGGGGGGAAAGATTCAACCAGGGTACAAAAACTATGGAAGAGAGATATCAAAGAAGATGATATATCCATATATCATATGGCTGACTACTGCTGTAGTCTTCAGTGAAACCGTTCTGGTAAACCTCATACAAGGAAGTCTATAAAATAAAGTTTTTAAGTGATGATTGATCAATGTATAATATGTCTATGTTATGAAATAAATACCTTACTGTGTATTTTCTGACTATTTTGGCAAGCAGTTGTAGTAAATAGTAATAACATGATATGTACATAGGTTAAAAGATGATATGATTTTATTATCTATTTATCGATTCAAAAAATTGAGCAGATATACCGCATCTAGATCTAATAAAGCAAATCTGACAGTATTTCTTGAATTCTGCATCCCAAAATTACCCAGAAACACTTAACAAATCACTGGCAGCAATATGTGTGTCGGCTTGTGTTATAGATAGTTACATATACATTTTTTATTTTTTTAGTCGATTAGTAATATTGAAATATACAGTGCTTAAATTATCAGTATCTGTTCTTTTGTTCACGCTTTTGTATTTTTTTTTATATTGATCATTTTCCTTGTACAAACACAGACCAAATTGCTCAAATTTAACAGCCAGGAATGCAGAACAAATATTAGCTGTGACGTGACCATGTATGCTAATGTGATGGCAGACTTCAGTCATTCTGAATAATACATTGTATCAAGCGTTATGTATTTCATTATTCATTTTATACTTTTGCTTTTATTTGTCTACGTATGTCCTTCTGTCAACCCATGAGGCAGTAGTAGCTATCGGTTCTGGACTGTGGATTAGTTTTCTGACCCTGGTTTATATTGTGCATATTGTGTTGAAACTGTTTCATCTTGAGACTCTATCCAGATTTCGATAGCTATCTTGTTCATAGTCAAAATATTTAGAGCTGATAAGAACTCTGAACAAGTGATATAAAAAAAGCAAGTAACACGTAAAAAAATTTATTTGATTTGGTTAAAAAAAATACTGTGAATAGCTTACAGTGACACACAGTGATTGACAAGAACACACACCTACTAGCTGAAAATATCTGATGTGGCCAGCACATAACTTTCGTATACCAGTATATATCATCCTGATCTAAGCGAATCATTCTATTTAATTCTTAACTTACCGCAATTAAATTTTAATAGCGTACCGTGAAATGTTTCATTAAAATTTTTAAATAATTATCAGCGTCATTAGATACTGTCAATAGTAAGTCATATGTTTTAAAAATTTCTTCTTACTGACATTGACATTTTTGTAACTAAATTAGACATTTCAAATGTCAAACTGCCAAATTTATTCGAACCCCATTTTATGAGGTCAAATGTGTACAAAATTTCAATTTACTCCAGCTTTATTGTACTTTGAAAATATATTATTTTCGCTTGATATAGTAGATATGATTTAAAATGTTTCGTCAAGAATGCATTTGTTTGTAGTCAAATACAAAAAGTTAGGGTCCCGTGGATCTCCTTTCAGCTGGCCGATTTTGCTCATCACCGAATTTATCATTTTCTTTGACCTTTAGAACATGTGTACCAAATTTGAAAGCTTTATCTCAAAAACCGTGGCTGCTATCGCTATACTACAGATATGTGGACAGATGTTTTTTTCATAAAGTTATGTTTTCATTAAAATTCGTCGAGATTCGTCCAGAAATGCAATAAAATTTTTTAAATTTTTTTTCTCGAAATTGTACCTTTTTTTTAATTTCATCCATTAAGTCACTTCTGGTGGTACCACATTCACCAAATTTAATGTGTCACCTAAAATGTTGTTGAAAGTTTGGGAATTCTCCCATTAGTATTTTTTGAGTTATCACGGATACACACATACACACACATCCACACACAAACACATCCACACACGAACCGATAGACATCATTCGGAAAATAGTCATAATAGATTCAGGAGGGTTCAAAACGTATATATCAATCAAAATCTGGTGGTCGAAAAAAATCACGATTACTATACTTCCTTATATTAGGTATAAGAAAGTAAAAAAGGTGTTTGAAAAACAACATACGTCCAAGAAAGTTTTCCCTGCAAGTAATACAGACCCTTTGTTAACTTCACTACCCTCTACACTTAAACGGTATGAGCTTGCACATTTAAGAAAAAAATGACGCTTATCCTATATTTGAGTACACTAGAACTTTTTTTTGAGAAATCCAATTCCTTCGTCGATATTCAAACTCGGTACTCCTAGCCTGAGATACAAGAACCCTACTATCCTTTTTACTATGCGTACTTATGAAAACTGTAATCGACTTTAATTCAGTCAAATTGTTGGTTTTTATCCGATTCGGTGGTCGAAAGATAAGCGCACTTGCTTTGCATATTTTCCCACGCCCCTCTGAGCTTTTAATAGTTTGCCCCAAAAAACCACTTGGGCATTTTTGTATTGTTTTTTAACACGCTTTTATTAGCCTCACCTGTATGTTTGTTTGTAACCGACTCTTTGGACTCGATTTTGACCCACTTTAAACGGACAGATTTAATTGAAACTTTGTACACTTACGAAGAACCGGTAACAATACAATAATTTGATAAGTTTATATCATTATCCTGAACAGGATCGCCAGAATTAAATAATTTCCTTTCCTCACGTATCCTCCGCGTGAGAGCAAGAGGCTTAATACTGTAAGTACATTCCGTGATTCTCAGTTCGGTGGTTGGCCGAGCGGGCTAAGGCACAAGTCTTAGTCGACGCGAAACGACGGACTCCTCGGGCGTGAGTTCAAATCCCATGGCTGAAAAAAAATATATTTTTTTTTTCAGAAGTATCTGTTGGATCGTAATATGTTATAATATCAGCATCAATAAGCAATATAAATATAGTTTAAAAAACTAAAAAAACACGCTTTCATAGCACATCAAACTAAAAAGTGAAAAATAAATATAGTTTAAAAAAAACTAAAAAACACGCTTTTAAAGCACATCAAACTAAAAAGTGAAAAATAATTATTAATATAAACTGAAAACAATAATGAACGAAAAATACTAGTATTATTGTGAAAAAAAGCGTGGGGCGCTTTGTGCCATATTTTTCGTATATCGAGCAACCCACGCTTTTTTCACAATAATACCAGTATTTTTCGTTCATTATTGTTTTCAGTTTATATTAATAATTATTTTTCACTTTTTAGTTTGATGTGCTTTAAAAGCGTGCTTTTTAGTTTTTCTAAACTGTATTTATTTAGCTTGGCATTATTCCTAATAAAAAGTATATATACAATATCCTCCACACACGAAGAAACTATGAACAATAATATTGTGTGTTTGTCTTCAAATACACTTATAAACCCCTTCCGCACAAGGTTATTTTAAGGATAGTGGATTGATTACCTATGATGTTAAATATTTAATAGCTTTAGAAAGAGTCTGCGTATTACCAACTTTTCTTACTCTGTCTGTTACTTGTCTTTACGTTTCAATAAATTTATCAACTTTTCTGTTTTCAGTTAAACAGCACACAAAAAATCCGTTATAAAATAATTTATGCTCTTTGCACTGAATACTAATAAATAATGTGGCATTTATTTAGAATAAATTACAATATCTTATTTATATGACTTAAGAATACGATACGATACGATACAATTTATCGAATAGAATTTCTTACGAACTCCTATTTGCATATTAACAACATTCATTAAAAAACAAGTAAAACATAGTATGTTGATACTTGTGCAATCAAATATCCTTAGTTTTATCATACGACTTTGTGAGATTCTAAATATACTGTCTAGTTAATAACAAACGGTATATGGCATGCAAAATTACCGCTATATAAAAAGAACAATAAAATGCAGATAGAATCGGGCGCGGCATTCATCCGTTCCTGCTTAGAGGAACTGGATCAAGTGCCGATTGTATGCTAAGTAGGGGTTGGAGTCACTTCCGTTATACCACTTATATCAGACTATATTCAGGCATAAATTTCTCATTAGGCTGATCTAAATATTCAGAGACACAGTAAATTACTGCGTTTAGAGATGTGTAATGGACAAGAAAACATATCGAACAACGTGCTGATTGAAATTTGCATTCAGGTTGTTTATTTATATTTAACCCGTATTAAAATTTTCATTAGACTTAAAGTATTACTTTGGCATTAGCAACTCAGACAAGTTGTCATCTCCGTTAATGAGGTGGCAAATAAGCAACTAAACTAATTTGAACGGGTCTTAGCCAAACCAATCTGATGTGTTATAAGTAGAGCTGTCCGAGGTGGCTGGAATACAGCCACGGTCTTGCGATGGCGTCACACGTGCCGATTTAGAAGTGATTTACGCTGCAGTCTTATTTGAAAGGTTGATGCGTGAGGTTGTACCTATAAATTATACATAATGTCAAACGCGCCAAAGGGTAAAAAACGACCGTACGCGGACACAGTGAATAAATTTATCTGTGAATTTCCGGATTTATTCTATGACGGATGCAAAATAATTTGTAAAGTTTGTAATCAAGACTTAATGTGCTGGCACAAAACAGATTGTCGTCGTCATATCAACACCGTACAACATCAAAATAAAAAAAATGGCATGCCTTTGACAACTCAGTTTATGTTTGATTTATTGTTAATGTTAATAGCCTGTAATATTCCGCTACACATACTGGATAAACAACCATTTCGGCAGTTTTGGAATAAATACAATCCCCAGGTGAACTTACCAAGTCGTACATCGTTACGTAGATATATTCCAGCTGTTCGTGAAGACATTGTAAATAGGATTAAATGTGGATTAAAAAAATACACGGCTCTGGTTATGTATTGACGAGACGACAGATGGTAAACAAAATTCTATTTTAAATATTATAGTACGTGTACTGGGCCCTCTTAAACTAACATTTCCACTTTTACTAGCTAGTAAAAGACTAACTGCGTGTACTGGCGAAATAATTACGCGTGGGGTGTTGGAGACATTCGAAAAATTTGAACTTTCAACAAGTCAAGTATTGATGTTTGTGACTGATAGTGCTGCGACAATGCGCACGGTAGGCCGTTCTTTTCAAAGAGACAATTGTAGGTTTTTACATGTTACGTGTAAAGTGCATGCGTTACATCTTGTGGCAGAAACGATACGAAAATGTTTTCCAGAGGTAGATGCATTAATAGCAAATACAAAAAAGTTTTTCTCAAATCTCCTAAACGGCTTCGAGCATTTCACAGACAGTGTCCTGGTATCCCTGAACCACCAGAGCCGATTCTTACACGTTGGAGAACGTGGTTGAAAGCGGCTTTTTATTATGCTGAATATTTTCAACAAATAAAAGCTGTGATACTACAGTTCAACCCTAACGAGGCTGCAGCTATTAGGGAAAGCCAGACAAGCTTTCAAGATGTTTCCCTTGAAACAGATTTAAAAACTATTAATAACAATTATAGAGGACTACACGACGCAATAGAAAAATTGCAAAATAGTTCGTTGTCGTTAGTGGAATCGCTGTAAATAGTGGACGACGTAAATACACAGCTACAGGCTATAAATGACGCAAAAAATAATCGCGTTAGTGAAAAATTCGAGAGTGTATTACAGAAAGATCCTGATTTTAGCAAATTAAGACAAATTTGTGATGGTGCATCTACAACTTCGTTAAGTGAGTTCACAGATTGTTTTACTTATGCCTGTATTACATCCGTAGATGTCGAATGGTCATTTTCAAAATGCAAAACATATTTTTTCACCAAAGCGAACATCGCTGACGGAGACAGCTGTAGAAACATACCTGATGCTATTATACTATAGATCTTCCCCACTTTGTGATGACAACCAAACTACTTCATAAATCTGCTTAAAAGGGTGAGTTTTATACAAATTTTTATAAAATGTAACATTATTGTTAAAATTTATTTCCATTTACTGTACTTATTCAAGTATTGTGATATGATGTAAACATATGAGTCATATGACGGCTCTGTCGGCCAGGTGACCTCGGACAGCTCTAGTTATAAGTTGATAAAGACGGTGAAATTTTACACTGTCGTAGAACAGAATTTACCTATTTTTACTTTCTTATACCTAATATAAGGAAGTATAGTAATCGTGATTTTTTTTCGACCTCGAGATTTTGATTGATATATATGTTTTGAACCCTCCTGAATCCATTCTGACTATTTTCCGAATGACGTCTGTCGGTGCGTGTATGTAGATATGTGTGTGTGTATCCGCAATAACTCAAAAAATACTAATGGGAGACTTCTCAAATTTGGCAGTTAAGATTGTCAATAACATTTTAGGTAACACATTAAATTTGGTGAATGTGGTAACACCAGAAGAGACATAATGAATGAAAGAGGAAAAAAGGTACAATTTAGGGAAAGAAATTAAAATTTTTTTATTGCATTTCTGGACGAATCTCGACGAATTATAATGAAAAAAACATAACTTTATAAAAAAAAATCTGTCCGCATGTCTGTAGTATCGCGATAGTAGTCACAGTTTTTGAGATAAAGCTTTCAAATTTGGTACACTTGTTCTAAAAGCCAAAGACAATGAAAAATTCAGTGATGAGCTAAATTTGCCAGCTGAAAGGGGGTCCACGGGACCCAAACTTTTTTGTATGGGGCTTTAGAAAAAAATATATTCTTGATGAAAGATTATAAATCATGTCTACTATATCAAGCGAATAAAATATATTTTCCAAGTACTTAAATAAAGCTGATGTAAACTGAAATATTTTACACATTTAGCCTCATAAAATGAGGTTAGGATGAATTTAACAGTTTGACATTTGAAATATCTAACTTAGTTACAAAAATGTCAATGTCTATAACAAAAAATTATTAAAATATATGACATGAATATAATTAATTATTTAAAAACTTTAATGAAACAATTTCAAGATACGCTATTAAAACTAAATTGAGGTAAGTGAACAATTAATTAGAATGATTTTTTTGATATATACTTGTATAAAAAAGTTATGTGCTGGCCATATCAGATACTTAAAAAAATATTTCCAGGAAGAATATTTTTGACATGAAAATGCTGTAATGTTTTTACCAGCAACACTAAGAATCAAAATTACTACTACTTAATAAATATTACAAGGCACAGATATGCGCGAGGCATCAACATTTATTGCACCACAATTCACAAAACACTGAACTACAAAATACAACAATTTTCTGAAAAATACTTTTTGCAAGAGTGTACTGATGTAAACACTAATAACAAGCGTTATGCGAAGGACGGCCCCCACTCTAAACAACCCTGTCCCTTTGCGCATCTTTATCTCACTTCCATGATATGTTTGTCAAGTAGTAGAAGTCTGGAATCAATCGATTATTCGTGACAATCAATAGAATGCATAGTTTGGTTTTATTTGAAAGGATCTTTCTTTATGTGCACTATTTGCATGTTGCCTGTAATGTGTAGCATTACCAGGTACAGTTAGTCAACCTATTCATTGGAGGTCAAACAGTAACTGCAAACGATCCTGAGATTCTGTGACGGGACTGAATAAATCCAGCTTGAATGTCCTGGTTACGACGAGGTCGGAGGTCGAAGACTGATTCACTGAATTGAAGTTTTAATAGGTTACTGTAAATCTAGGAGACACCTATTACTGATAGATATTGAGGAAGCTTCTATCTGCCCAACATGCAAAGGACACGAAAAACTTTCTACCATTTTTTAGCCGCCCAGAGTGAACAGTTATGAAGACTAAGACACGAATTCCTTAAAAGAAAATGATAATTATTCTTGTTTGATGAAGAAGTATGTCTAGCCGGTTGGTATTTGCAGCGACCGTACTCTTAATATGTTTATAACCCATGCGGTCCATCTAGTACACCCCTTCTCTCTCCGTTTCCTTTTGAATGTGAGTAGTAGGACTTAAGTTGAGACAGGCTTTCATGCTGACTTCCGATTACCTCATCATGCTTCGCAATTTTTAGTACAGCTGCAGGATATTGTCCTGGTAGCTTTTTCAGAAGTAGTTGGTGAGGTAAGAGCTCTGCACTGATTATAGACATGTCTACCAATAGGTAGTTAATTTCCAAGTTATAATTAATTGTATGTGGCCACAGGCGTGAAAACTGTGTGGGCGAGCAGGACATTCAATTGCAGGAGACAAGGACAGATGTTTTTGCTTTTTGAGAGTATTAAATAAAATTGTGGTTATTCAGTGATTTTACCGTAGCAACTGCCGCACAAATGATAGCCACTCCCGACAACAATTGATATAATGAATAAGATTTGCAGAAAACAACTACTCAGCGGACAAAAGTCCCGACCTGCATTGAATTAAACCTGCAAATCTTGTGTGGTAGCTAAGATCATTTGTCAATTCCTCACTAGACATAGACCGGTTTATAACTTTTTATTTTCTCGTCAGTATGCCATAAGTAATGGAAAAGACATAATAGCAAACCAGGCTAGCCTACAGAAGACTAAGCAAAATATATATATATAATAATAATAATAAATTCATTTATTTATCTAAAGAAGATAGTAAATACAATTAATACACATAGTGACATAGTAGACGTATGGTTTCAACAAGACAGAATAATATAATAATACAAAAAAAAGATACAATAGTAAATAAAAACGTCATTAAAAATAACTTAACTAAACAATAATTGCATTGAGAACAACTTAACTACTCGTAGGTTACTAAGAAGTATTTTTCTTTAAATATAAAAGTTGAGATTTAAATTGTTGAACAGTTTTACTGGCCTTAATTTCATGAGGAAGAAGATTGAACTGTACAATTCCCTTATGGAACAAACTTTTCATAGTACTACCCTTAGTTGTTCTTTTTACATAAAAATTATTTGTAATTGCCGTACGAGTATTACGTAGGTGTACCTCAGTAACAGGCAATAACTGTCGTACTAGATAGTCCGGTAAAATATTATTAATCATCTTAAAAATAAAAGTCATAGTTTGGAAGTAAAGAAATTGTTCAATGTTAAGCCAGTTCAATGTATCTAGCATCCTTTGACTACTTGAGAACCTGTTGCATCTTAATATTACTCGCATTGCCTTATTTTGAAGAACCTGCAACCTACTAAAATTTGTACAACTTACATATAACACTGAACTGCAATAGAGAAAGTGAGGCAATATTAGTGTATTATAAATTGTTAACTTTGTGGACATTGATATAAAAGGAGCAACTCTACTGAAGAATCCTATCTTTTTGCCAATTTTTTTTGACATGTATTCAATGTGCTTATTAAATTTCAATTCCCGATCAATTACTAGACCTAAGTATTTTATTTCCTGAACAAGCTCAACTTTTTCATTATTTATTAGAATATCAAGATTTAAACTGATAAATTTGTTGTACAAATAATTATTACCCACAAACATACATTTAGATTTCAATTCATTTACCTTAAGTTTATTGATTTTAAATTTTTCTGTCAAAACCTTTAATTCTAAGTTTACAGTAGCTACCATCTCTTCAAAATTAGTATTTTCATAATAGATAAGGGTGTCGTCAGCAAATAGATGGATTTTACATTTCCTCAACACATTTCCAAGGTCATTTATATAGAGGATAAATAATAAGGGACCAAGAACACTGCCTTGAGGGACTCCAAAGTTATTTAGTATTTGCTTAGATAAATTCCCATTCACTTTTGTTATTTGGTACCTATTAGTTATATAACTTTCAATCCAACTTAAGACGGTGTGATCAAATCCGTATCTTTTTTAGCTTTAAGAGTAGTATTTTACGGTCGATTGTTTCAAAAGCTCGCTTAAGATCTACGAAAACAGCGCATATTCCGACCCCTGCTTTATCCAATGACTCCTTCCACTCAGAAATCACTAATTGTAATGCCGTTTCACACGAATGTTTTCCACGAAAACCCGATTGGTATGTACATAGGATGTTATTTGAATTTATGTAACTAATTACTTGATTGTAAACTACTAATTCCAAAATTTTTTCGCAAAATGGCAACATATTTACTGGTCTCAACTGCTCAGCTAAATTTGTATTAGGTAATTTTGGTATTGGTACCACTACAGATTTTTTATAACATTCAGGCATAACACCCTTTTCTAAACTTAAATTAATCAGATTTAGAAAAGGATAGCCTAGTATATGGAACAGATTTTTCATAACATCAAGACCGATTTCATCAGTGCTATATTTTTTTCTTTGATTGTTAATTACTTTTCTCAGATCTTGTAATGTTATTACACAAAACGATGTCATGGTACAGTTTACAACCGGTATAGTGTCAGTGATTCTATCAATATCTACATGAAGTGTTCCTATGCTAATAACAATACTTTCAATACTACCTACGTAATACTGATTCAATACGTCCGCTATATTGGCATTATGTATTACTCCATCGCAATTCAAACTTTGAAAGATATGTTCACCTTTCTTATTTCCAACTATGTCTTTTAAGTTTTTCCACATTAACTTCGGATTTGCTTTATTTTCGTCAATATTTCTTTCATAAAATACTGTTTTTGCTTCCTTTATAACTTTTATAGTATTATTTCTAGCGTGCTTATAGTTATTCCAATCTTCATTCTCATCTGTAAATACAAATCTTTGATATGCCCTATTTTTGTTGTCAATTGCTTCCCTACATTTTCTATTGAACCATCTGTTTTCAGCTGATTTTAATTTTACAATTTTTTTAGGCGCTACAACATCTAATGAATCTAATATATTAGTTACAAAAGTCTGACCTACTACGTTTACATTTGTACATGAATATGCCCACTCTTTTTCAATTAACAAATTCGTCATTTCGTTAAAATTAATTCGGGCTCTAATTTCCTTTGTTTGAAACTTTATTGATTCCCTGGCCTTTCCAATTTTTACTTGAATTATTGAATGGTCTGTTATTATATAATTTTGTTCAACATATGCATTTATGGTGTAGTCATTGCTAATAATAAGATCAATTATGGTGCGAGAATTATTTCGCACTCTAGTAAAGTTTTGTATAAACTGTTTCATGCCATGATTCTCAATGCCCTCTTTTAAGTCGCTTTTTTTACATAGTCATTTTTGGAAAAATCTATATTGAAATCACCTGTCAAAATTATACTGTTTCTGTTATTTTTTTTCAACATAATTCTCTAACCATTCTAAAAACCTATCAATGAAACGTGACACGTTGCCATTTGGGGATCTATAGACAGCAGCCACACTGTGAGCCACATAGTGAGTGATAAGTGTATCCCTCAAATGATCTTAGCTACCAAACAAGATTTGCAGGTTTAATTCAATGCAGGTCGGGACTTTTTTCCGCTGAGTAGTTGTTTCCTGCAAATCTTATTCAGTATATAGTTTAGCCCACCATGGTTAGAGGTCGAAGCTCTTGGTACCTGTTTACCTTATTCCCGTTTTTCGAAGATTAAAGGAACACATTTAATCCCGGGTAAATTAAAAGTGAATTTAATCCCCCCGAGGATTAAAAGTGAATTTAATCCCCCGAGGATTAAAAGTGAATTTAATCCCCGGGGGGATTCAATGATAAATAAATAAGTGTTACCATAGAAATGATTTTTTTTTATTTAATAGATGGACAAATTCAACACATGCCCTCGGCATGCTCTCACAATACCCAAGATAAGCACAACTTATAATATAAAATTCGTGAATACATTATTGTTAATTTTATTTTTTTTTACAAGAATTTATTACCTTGATTCTTGATCATCAAATAATTCGCCGTCTGTAGAATTAAGAATTGATTAACTTGATATGTTGTGAGTATTTTTGATTTCTTAGGCTTGTAGCTGTCATTTTTCCTTTTAAAAAAAAATATTAATTTCAGAAATTTGCTTATGCCAACTTCTGACAACTGACATCACTTTCATCAATGAATATTGTGGTAAAAAGTGAAACTTTAACGTATTTTGATCTCCAGAAAATACGCTAAAAACTCATTTTCCGTGTGTTTTGTATTTTTTTTCTGGTTACACCACTTATTATCTTCATATTGTTTTTCATTAATTTTTCTTGACTTATAGCTAGCAGTAATTCGAGTGTGGCCTCCTCCGCAGCCTCTTCAATTTCAAGAGGGTTAAAATGGTGTAGAAACTTTCTAAATTATTCATGTTTATTTATTAATATGCAGGATGTGCATAAAATAGTATTGTAGATCACGGTACTAAAGGATCTTTTAATCCCTTGTGTGCCCTTGCGTCGCTTGGAAAATTAACTTTCAGAGTCGGGATTAAAAGGCGTCAAAGAACCAACAAGCAAACAACATCGGTTAAGCATCCTATATTAGGTAGTAACAAAGCTTTAGTCCTAGGAGGCTTGCTGATGAGTGATGACAGAGTCAAAACATATGGGAGATTTCCACGAGAAGATTAACATAGATGTATTCAAAGAATGATTATTATCTTATCACTAATGCTGGACTTGATATCCCAGAAATATCGCTTTAATTTATTTTATTGCGTGTTTAATGAGGTTTTATTACTCCGCAGTATTAATGGATGGACTATAATTTGTTATTAGATAAAAGTGAGGAAACCAATTTACTGCCACAATAAAAAATATGCAACAAATGAGAGGTTAACCTTGTCGATATAATAAGGTCAGCAGTACAGAATCCTACATTTTTTAAAACGACATGACATTGTGATTAATTTTTTTCATCGAATATCAAATCCACATGGATACGTGGTGATATTAAATTTTAAACTAGTTTTGTGTAATGTGGTAGTTAGTAGTAGAATTTATTCAACCATGACTACGGAATTATAAACATTCTTTGGTATTGTAAGCATAGATAATGTGCTTGCTATCTGTCCTCTTTTTCCAGTTAACTAGACTGTTGTATAAGATCACAGATACTGAATTACAATGGATTTGTTTAGGAAAACGTGAAAGTTCGATTCGATAATAAAATCGATTTTGTAATCAATTGAATTATATTCTCATTCAATTGTAAAATGCACTTTAGATAGTTTCATTGCATTAGGGGCAAATTTGGGGGCCCTTGGAAGACCATTTTGCATACAAATAGATTTATGTATTATATTTATATATACAGGGTGTTCCATAATTGCATGGAGATTGACCCTGTATTTCGAAAAGGGAGAGAGCAATAAATCACCCATACAAAGACCGGCCATAGGCGTATTTATCTACTACTCTCTTCACATTCATGGAAATTATACCGAAACGTTAGTGATCTTGCTACAAGCTACAAATACCTTGCGAGCTTAAATTTTATGTGCACTTGCAGAAGACAACGATTTACCACAGATCAGCAGAAACAAGCTCTGGGAAGTTCTACGAGAGTTGATTTTTTTTTTTTTTTTTTTTTTGGGAAAAGCAAAACAGAAATTCAGTTTTTATCGACAAAGACAAAATAATTTGTGGGAGAAGAGCCTACCTAAGATTAATCGAAAATTGTTTGCGGAAGGAAAGAATATTTATTATCTGGATGAAACTTGGGTAAACGTGGGATATACTGTGACGAAAGTATGGCAAGATAAGAATGTGAAAAGTTCTCGGCAAGCATTTTTTTGTTTTGAATCGACTGTTAATGAGTTGATGGCACCTTCAGGAAAAGAGAGACGTTCACGCATGTCGGTGGTAACAATGGTTTCGTGGAAGGTGGTTTACTCCCATTTCAGTCTAAAACAGGTGGTTAGCATGAAGATACGACCGCAGTTGTTTTCGATGAGTATTTTATACTAATGTTGGACCTTATACTTTCGTATTCTCTAATTGTAATAGATAATGCTAGTTACCGCTCCCGGCAGGTAGATCGGGCACCTACGACTTTCTGACGGAAAACCAATATACGTAATTCAATACGTGGATGTTTGGCTGGCTCCGGGCAAAAGGAGTCGGAAGAGAAATATCTACAATTTTATTGGTGAAATAAATTGTTATTGAATTGAATTGAATTGGCTATCCGAAAAAAGTATTGTTTTTGAAACTCATATGGTAAAAAAGGGAACTTTTGGCTATTGTCAATCTTAATAAAGAGCCTTTAAAAAAATGGCAGAAAATCGTCAAATAATTACTTCGACCACCACCCTACCATTGTAAACTTAACCCCATCGAATTAGTATAGGCTTAGATAAAAGGTGAAGTAGCTCGAAACAATACCACATTTAAATTAAGGGACGTTGAATTTTTGAACAATTCCTTAAAACGAGTGACTGCAGATAAGTGGCAAAGATGTATAGACCACGTAATTAAAGAAGACGCGAAAATGTGGGAGCTTGACAACCTTATTGACCGAAATATAGACCCTATTAATATTACCATAGGAGCCGAAGATAGTTCGTCAGAATATTCAGAGGACGAAGTTTAAAACATGTTTTGGCATTTTACGTACTTATATATTATATTTGTTATATTTTATTGTTATAGATTGTTCAATACTTCACTTTTTAAAATAATTCACTTAATTGAAAAGTGAATGTCACTCTATGTGCCAACATTAAATATACAAAATAAATGGTAAACAATTTTGGTGATGTTATGTTTTAAAAATCTCAAATAACACATTAGTGTCATAATTAACACAGTGCTGGATAATGATATCAAACATAACACCAACATGTCGCTAATATTTTTATAAAATAAACATCTTTACAAAAATGAAATAGTCCTTATGTAAGAGAAAAGTAAGTATTTGTGGACAGAACTTTCAAAATAAATCTATTTTATGTGATATAAACGTATATTGTTTAATTTATCCAATTATTACTAGTTATTACTTTTGCTGTCAATGATTTCATTAAACTACGAAAAACCCCTTAACACGTCTATGATTTCACAGGCTGGCTTGAACACAGGATACGCTTGTAAATGAGAGAGATCAAAGATACAGTTTAGAGAGGCAAAGACAAGGACAGCTCGCTTTGCACCGAGTTTTTATGACCCCAAGCAGGTAGTAATGTACCCATGAGCCGTCTTAGTAGATAACCCATATAAAATACAAAAAAGTGTTTAAAATTATAAGCACCCTGACCATGTTTTGAAGGATTTCCATCTATAATGAGCTTTTATTCCTCTCTGTTTTTCCAAGGAAAGTATAAACCAAAATAAGCTGTTTTAATTAAACTTTCAAATACCTATATCAAAATGCTTTAAAGTTGCCAACAAAAAAAAAGTTTTTCTAAAATTACTTGGAAACGTTTTAAGCAATTTGGATAAAATTTGGCGTTGTGATAGAACATTATAATGGTCATTTTCTAATGTTCATTTAATTTTTCTTAGAAACACAGACAAGTAAAAACTATCCCCATACTTGAACAAATTGACTAATATTTTTCCCGTGTAGGCTACTGTAGATTTCTGAAAAAGCATTCAGATTTTCAAAAAAATTTTTTATATTTTACCTAATTCGCATAGAACCAAATCGGTGAGATGTAGTGGTTGAGCAGACCATCTCGCATCAACGTCTTTCGAAAGGGATGTTAAAACTGTGGATTCCATGTATATCCGATATGAGCACGTACAAGATCCCTACCCCATGACAAAGTGGTGGTTCGACAACATTTTCAGGTTAGGTGTGCTTATGTCTTGGCGTGGGTGATTGGCCTTAGTAGTGGAAATAGGCCGCTGTTAAATAATGATTAAAAAATAATAAACATTTTACGATTTCGGTAGTAATTTTAATAATGTGATTGAATATACAATGTTACTTACACAATATTTAATAATTTACATAAAATAAGAATTTCCGTAATTAAATATTTCTAATTTCTAATACTAAATGTACATTTTAATTATAAATTTAATAATAAAAGCTGCACATTCGCCAGGATATTGTTATCTAAGAAACCGTCATCTTTTTATTTACATATAAAACAAGTTGTTAAAAGTAGCTTTATAAAAGCAGCATTCCTATGATATTACTTATTAGCGGTTTTAACTTTTGCATCCTCACTATTATTAGTCAATAACCCTTAATAACAAAAGCTACTAAAATTATTTGGGGGTATTAGGTAATAGTACTCTTTATATGTATAGCCATAACCAGCTTAATCCAGTAACCTACTCTGTGGAATCAAGAAAATGTATTATTGTAGGATTCTGTAATTTTTTATTTGGTTGTATGGTAAGCTGTAGCTATTATTAATCATTGAACTAAGAACTTGAACTTGTAAATGTCAGTTTGTTGTCAAACTGACAGAAGTTATTTGCTGCCAGATTCTGATCACTCGATGTGTATCGTATTGAGTCAAAAGTACAGGGTTATTCATTATAAATTACCCACCCCTTATCGTCGTTATAATTGCCTATAGAAAAAAAAGTTTTAAATAAAAGTTGTGTGGTTATGACTGAATTTTGTTAAAATGCTATCAAAAGTACAGTAGCGTGCAAATTTCAGGGGATACAAAAAACTAATATTTTTTTAAATGGGATACCCTGTATATTATTAAATTTTTGGAATGATCCTTTGTTCCTGATTTCAAAAATATACCATATGTTACCCCTACCATATATCGTTTTTGAGTTATTAAACGTCGAATATCTTAGTTAAACTAGTTACTGTAAACATGGAAAAGTTAACATTATTAAAGTGAGCTATGAAAATGAAAACTATTATGTTTGATAAGTGACATTTCTTTAATGAAATAATCAAAATAGTTTACAGTGAGGAAGAAAAAAACCAAATATTTATACAAAATAGATAACAAAGATTTATTTAAGAAATTTAAATATAAATAAATGATAACTCATAAGAAATGTTCGATGTGTCCAATATTATTGTCAATGCATAATTGATAACGTCTTCTTATATTTATAATTGCACCGGAAATGGCTTCATTATTTACATTCATATTGTTTATTTCAAGTCGAATCCTGTCTAATGACTTGAATACTATTATTATTATTATTGACAATGTCTTTTAGAAATCCCAAAAAAAAATGAATCCATATGTGGCCATTTAATAGGTCCATTATTCCCTATCCATATTGGGAATACATTATTCAAATGATCTCGAACGGGTAGGACACTATGCGGAATTGCCCCATCCTGCATCCAAATCATATCATCAAGTTCGGCTTTCGGAAAATTCTGCAAAAGAAGATTTTTTGCTTCTGGGTTATTTCCAGATAGGTAACTCCAGTTAAAGTATAATCATAAAATATAGCCCCAACAATTTTGTTTCTGAAAATTCCACACCAAACGCTAAAAGTTTTTCTTCCTGATTTTGTATTTGTTTTACCAATCTTTTTTTGTTATGCTTATATTCCCACGACCTTCGATTTTTCCTATTAAAAACTCCTGCCGTAGAAAAGGATGATTCATGAGTCCATAATATTTTAGTAAAAAATCAAGATCTTCATCCAACTTACCTAATTGATCGACTGCATTATTTATACTACATTCAGAATTTTCTAAAGAATAATACAATGTTTCTAAAAGTCTATTCGCGAATAAATATGGATGGGCTTACCTTCGAAATGAAGCAGTATATCTACCTGTTCTTCCTGGTTTGCTTGAACTACACGCTTTTTTCTACTTAAACTGGAAGTATTATTCACCTTTCGGTAAAGATTTTTGAACGTATTTTCTGATGGTGTTGGACGATTTGGATACAACACCCTATATGTTCTTTTTGCTGCACGTTTATTTTTATTTTGTATATAACAAAAATTTTTTTCAAACAAAAATGGTATATGGTAGGGGTAACATATGGTACATTTTTGTAATCAGGAACAAAGGATCATTCTAAAAATTTAATAATATACAGGATATCCCATTTAAAAAAATATACTATTTTTTGGATCCCCTGAGATCTGCACGCTACTGTACTTTTGATAGCATTTTAACAAAGTCAGTCATAACCACACAACTTTTGTTTGTAACGAAATTGCAAGCTATTTCATTCCAGTTTGTTGTGTTCCGTGAGGAATTAAGTTGCTGCTAGTCTAGTCCAGATGGCGCCACTGATTTCTACTGGAAAAGTCGGTTTTGCAGATTTTTGCACTAAATATCTATCTATCTTTATTGCTCATACTCTACTCTCAAATGTCTGTCTCTTTCCAAACTATAACCGAGTTTAGGTGGGAGGACAGAACGAGGCTTCCTTCTTCTCACTAGGGCAGCCAGAGACAGTGGTTGTCTCTGGTGCCGCGTTCTGATGGAAACCATCTCTAGTTCTGCGGTCTGGTAAGATTGATATGTTATCTGGTATTATCTTGTGATTGTATGCTCATCATTATTTAAAAAGTTGCTATATTGATTTGAAGTACCTTTGAGGTAATTTTCATAATAATATTGTACCGTAATTATCTTAATTTACGCCTTGGGCGAATTTGCTTTTTGGTGATCAGTTCACCTTGCTTGTTCTTTGGAACAGCCATTATTAATATTGATTAGTATCAATTTATCGTGCCTTGCTGGCAATTTATCTAATATCTCTTTGATATTGTAATAATTTCGTGTGTTAATTTAAACTAACTTTCGGTTATTGTAAATTTTAGATTTACTAGGCAACGGATGTCGCCATTTTGTATCGTAGTTAGTTGTTTTCTGTCTTTGTATCTTGATGTTTTAGGTCACTTAGCTACGTTGGTAGCGCTCTCTAAACAGTGGTGACTGGTGACATTTGGAGATTGGTACACCTGGGTGGGCCAAACCTATTTGTTTATAACCTGTGAAAATTGTGAAAATTATCTAATTTGGTGCATTTGTTTTGTGGTGGATTATTTTATACCAGTGCATATATTTATCAACCAGATCTCAGTAACGTAAGGTTTTTCTAAATTTAAAATATGGAATGCTTACTTGAACGTTTTCTTAGTATTGTCATGAACGCTGCTCTAGTGGAGCTTTGCATAGTTTTCTGGCAAAAATACCTGCCTAGTTATCTGGCACTTGTTTAACTTTTAATTATCTAAAGTAAACATATAGTCAAGTATATATCTTTATTTAACTTTATCTACAATTCATTAGAACCTCTCTCCGAGGAACATGAGTATATATTTTTATTTAACTTTATCTGCAATTCATTAGAACCTCTCTCCGAGGAACCAATAAATGATTTATTTTAACGTTACCTTTAATTTGAAAAACTCATATTGTTTTATATTTAGCAAATATTTATTTACGTTATCTTTCTAGTTGTCTGTCTGTAAACAGACATTCTAAATTCTATTTTCTTGAAGCTTCACTTCTTTTATTACAAAAATATCTTAACATTTAGTGAATACCTATTTCACTTGTTTATTATCGTAGCTACACCTAGTTTATTTGCTGGACTAGTATTTTTTCTATTTAACGTAACTTTTATTAATACCTAAGTTAGTTGAAGTCTTCAACTTCCTAACCTATTGTAGGATACCGATCCTAGTTTGTTTAGTTTGCAATTTACTCGGTAAATTTGTGTTAACTCATATTTTGTCTACGTAGCTGGACACTTCAAAAGTCAAAGCTTTTAATTTTGTTTTGCCTCTAATACTGATCTCATAAAACTCTCCCCTTTTTATGTAAATACCTGGACCAAGAGAAGAGGATAACTGGTGGATCGAACTGATCATTATATACAGGGTGGAGCAGAAAAAACGTAATATTACACAACTGGCATTTTTTTTCTCAAGGGTAACTGCAGTACTGACAGTGGTTAGTCAAATTGACACCGAACCCATTAAGAGCCTAGCCGTTGGTGAATTCTTCGCTGGACTAACCCCTTTGAAGTTAAGTAAGATCCTCGTCCCCAGTTAAGTTTATTTGGTCAGAAGAAACGTTGTGCGAGATCAGGCATCTCATTTTTCATTATATTTTTTTTTTCTTTCACCATCATTTTTGGATACTTTTTGGTCTTCAACCACCTTTAATTTTTTTATAACTTGTAAATACTTGTACATCACATATACTAGTCTTTATTATACTTTTTATTAAAATAAGATCTTTTTTATTCCACTTCCTTCCCAACCGAATTCAAGTTTTAACGCTATCTTTACCTTTTAAAGTAAAATTTTAATTAATTGGTACTTGCAAAAGTCCTGGCGCCCAGCCTAGATTTTGGTGATAACTCAAATTAATCTAAGCCCTTATTCACGACCTGCTTACTGAGCTACCGGTCAATAAGTACAACCCCCAGCTTATTGTGATATGCCAACAATTGGACGGGGGGTGTTGCACTAAATTGGCGCCCAACGTGGGGCTTGGCTATTTTTTGGCATTTTTTTTTTTTTTCTTGAGTTGTCACTGAAATTTAGTTTCGTACCTGTTCTTGAATTCGGGGAAGTGAATAAAATATTTTTTTGACCAAACAAATCATTTGCTGACTATTAACATTATTATTTTAACTTGATAAAAATTATCTTGAAAATTTTTGAATTTTGAAATTTTTATTTTTCTCAGTTGCTGTTATCTAATTGAGATATTGCTTTATCTATAATTAACTATACCGGGTACTTGTGTAGTACATACTTATCAAAGTTTCATACCAGTAACTGTTTGAAATATTCTTTTCATATTGTACCGTATCTTGACTTGTGTTATATCTTATCTATTTGCATATTTGCTTAAATATTTTTACCAATTACCTCGTATAGTATTTGAGACTGACAGTTGGCTTACCTACCTACTTTGCTATAACATTTCTTATCTTATCGCTTGCTATATCTATCTTTCTCTAAATATCTTTTTCAACTTGTAAATCCAAGATGAAAACAAAGGACCTTAAGCCCGATCATACAAATTTAGACTCTGATGACCAAAATTCTCAGCTTTCTAATTCTTCGGATTCTGAATAAAAACAACTACCGATTATCGATATCTTTTTCTTTTTTCTGGCTGCATCTGTATCTTTTTCTTTTCTTTAGATGCAGGGTTGTAGGGTGGGATCTATTCACACTTGTTGCAGGTGTGTAGCATATGTTGTCTGGCTTCACAGGTCGTGTTATTCACAAATTTGTGCCAGGTTGCTTGATGATATGTGTTGCGCATGTGTAATGTAGTGTTTAACTCATTGACATTAACATCGTCATATTCTTCTCTTTTCTCTAGCTTATCTTTTCTCTTACTTTTTTTATCGTTATCTTTTTTTCATGAGTTCTCATGGAGAACTTTTATCTGGCTGCATCTCTCTCTTTTCTTTTCTTTAGATGCAGGGTTGTAGGGTGGGATCTATTTACACTCGTTGCATGTGTGTAGCATATGTTGTCGGGCTTCACAGGTCGTGTTATTCACAAATTTGTGCCGGGTTGCTTGATGATATGTGTTGCGCATGTGTGATGTAGTGTTTGAAGTCTTCTAAGATAGCAAAATCTTATCTTATCGTACCTTTTGTCATTTTCATATATAGAATATTACCGTATCTTATCGTTTATCGTTGTATGTAGAACTCACTGGATCGTACCGTATCCAATATATTTTGGATAAAATTTTGAGTGGTTTTACATAATATATTCTATATTAGCCTTAGTGGCTTCAGTTATGATTTTGCTCTTAGAAGATTTCAACTCATTGACATTAACATCGTCATATTTTTCTCTTTTCTTTATCTTATCTTTTCTCTTATTTTTCATGCATACTTACAAGGTTTGATCTGTGTGCACTCATGGCATGTGGGTGGTTGCACCCGAGTGGTGTTTTGTTTGAAATTCCCTAAGAGCACAAAATAGTACAGTAGTGTACCTTTTTGTCTTTTCATTAATAGAATATTATCTTATCGGTCCGTTTATCGTGATCGTTTGTAAAATTCACTGTATCGTACCATGCTCGATACATTTTGAGTAAATTTGGAGTGATTTTTACTTTATATTCTAAATTGCAGCCCTGTGGCTTCAGTTTGATTTGGCTCTTGAAGGATTTCAACAAATAGACATCAACCTTGTTGTATTCTCTTATCTTTTCTTGTCTGTGCTTTTTTCTCGTTTATATCCGTTATTTTATCTTTTATCAGGGATTCTCTTGGAGAACTTTTATCATTTTATATTTTAGTCCTGGTATTTTCCAGTTTTAGCGATGACAACGGCTATACTGTTGTTAAGGCGGTAAACCAACGTCTTTGGAGGCCCAAGACATGAGGTTCCCCTCCTAAATTTCTTATTAGGTTTCCTTCTTTGTCGATTTGGAATTTTCTTGGAAGATCATTAGGCTTCTGAGTTCATTCTTGCCAGTTGACATGGGCACGATTCATATACGAGGCATTTCCTGCTACTAGAATTTGCGCAATATGGATCTTGGTTAGGTTTCCTTCCATCTAATAAACCAACCACATGTCAAAGGGTTTGGAGTGTTCTCTGGGGTAGCTCTTGTTCTTTCATGCAGAATACAACGGCATAGATATTTTAGTACTTAGTAGTTACTTAAGTACCTCTTTTCTCTTTGTTTTAGGGACTGGGAGATTAGTAGGGATGGTCTGGTTTTCATCTAGCTGTCTTTAATGACAGGCTGTCTAGGATGGGTGGCCTTGGCTAGATGTACGTTGCTAGTCTTGTTAGGTTGAGGCCTGCATTACGTCTGCTGGACAGAGTGGCGTACCATCACTGGGGTTCATCTCAGGTCCTTTACAGTTGCCGGGTGGAAAGATTGATCATCGTACTACTCTACTGGAAGACTCCCGTTTTAGTATCTTTCCTACAAGTGTTATGGTCTTGAGGCGCATCATGACCCAGTATTTTAAGTCTCATATTTTGGCTAATGTAATAGGTTTGAGGTGTCCTATTACAATGTCTTTTAAACCTCTATGTATGCTGGAATATATATTCCTTGAAGTTTGGTATACTTCAATGTTTTATTTTGATAACTTGACTGTCTGCAATGTGTGCTTTTCAAGTTTATAAATTTCCTTTAATTTTTTCTCATTTCTCTATCGGGTTATGATTGTTTTTATGAAAAATTTGTAACTCCTCAAGTTAACAAATTTTTTTTCCCGTAGGAGAGGTGGTGTGTAACGAAATTGCAAGCTATTTCATTCCAGTTTGTTGTGTTCCGTGAGGAATTAAGTTGCTGCTAGTCTAGTCCAGATGGCGCCACTGATTTCTACTGGAAAAGTCGGTTTTGCAGATTTTTGCACTAAATATCTATCTATCTTTATTGCTCATACTCTACTCTCAAATGTCTGTCTCTTTCCAAACTATAACCGAGTTTAGGTGGGAGGACAGAACGAGGCTTCCTTCTTCTCACTAGGGCAGCCAGAGACAGTGGTTGTCTCTGGTGCCGCGTTCTGATGGAAACCATCTCTAGTTCTGCGGTCTGGTAAGATTGATATGTTATCTGGTATTATCTTGTGATTGTATGCTCATCATTATTTAAAAAGTTGCTATATTGATTTGAAGTACCTTTGAGGTAATTTTCATAATAATATTGTACCGTAATTATCTTAATTTACGCCTTGGGCGAATTTGCTTTTTGGTGATCAGTTCACCTTGCTTGTTCTTTGGAACAGCCATTATTAATATTGATTAGTATCAATTTATCGTGCCTTGCTGGCAATTTATCTAATATCTCTTTGATATTGTAATAATTTCGTGTGTTAATTTAAACTAACTTTCGGTTATTGTAAATTTTAGATTTACTAGGCAACGGATGTCGCCATTTTGTATCGTAGTTAGTTGTTTTCTGTCTTTGTATCTTGATGTTTTAGGTCACTTAGCTACGTTGGTAGCGCTCTCTAAACAGTGGTGACTGGTGACATTTGGAGATTGGTACACCTGGGTGGGCCAAACCTATTTGTTTATAACCTGTGAAAATTGTGAAAATTATCTAATTTGGTGCATTTGTTTTGTGGTGGATTATTTTATACCAGTGCATATATTTATCAACCAGATCTCAGTAACGTAAGGTTTTTCTAAATTTAAAATATGGAATGCTTACTTGAACGTTTTCTTAGTATTGTCATGAACGCTGCTCTAGTGGAGCTTTGTATAGTTTTCTGGCAAAAATACCTGCCTAGTTATCTGGCACTTGTTTAACTTTTAATTATCTAAAGTAAACATATAGTCAAGTATATATCTTTATTTAACTTTATCTACAATTCATTAGAACCTCTCTCCGAGGAACATGAGTATATATTTTTATTTAACTTTATCTGCAATTCATTAGAACCTCTCTCCGAGGAACCAATAAATGATTTATTTTAACGTTACCTTTAATTTGAAAAACTCATATTGTTTTATATTTAGCAAATATTTATTTACGTTATCTTTCTAGTTGTCTGTCTGTAAACAGACATTCTAAATTCTATTTTCTTGAAGCTTCACTTCTTTTATTACAAAAATATCTTAACATTTAGTGAATACCTATTTCACTTGTTTATTATCGTAGCTACACCTAGTTTATTTGCTGGACTAGTATTTTTTCTATTTAACGTAACTTTTATTAATACCTAAGTTAGTTGAAGTCTTCAACTTCCTAACCTATTGTAGGATACCGATCCTAGTTTGTTTAGTTTGCAATTTACTCGGTAAATTTGTGTTAACTCATATTTTCTCTACGTAGCTGGACACTTCAAAAGTCAAAGCTTTTAATTTTGTTTTGCCTCTAATACTGATCTCATAAAACTCTCCCCTTTTTATGTAAATACCTGGACCAAGAGAAGAGGATAACTGGTGGATCGAACTGATCATTATATACAGGGTGGAGCAGAAAAAACGTAATATTACACAACTGGCATTTTTTTTTCTCAAGGGTAACTGCAGTACTGACAGTGGTTAGTCAAATTGACACCGAACCCATTAAGAGCCTAGCCGTTGGTGAATTCTTCGCTGGACTAACCCCTTTGAAGTTAAGTAAGATCCTCGTCCCCAGTTAAGTTTATTTGGTCAGAAGAAACGTTGTGCGAGATCAGGCATCTCATTTTTCATTATATTTTTTTTTTTCTTTCACCATCATTTTTGGATACTTTTTGGTCTTCAACCACCTTTAATTTTTTATAACTTGTAAATACTTGTACATCACATATACTAGTCTTTATTATACTTTTTATTAAAATAAGATCTTTTTATTCCACTTCCTTCCCAACCGAATTCAAGTTTTAACGCTATCTTTACCTTTTAAAGTAAAATTTTAATTAATTGGTACTTGCAAAAGTCCTGGCGCCCAGCCTAGATTTTGGTGATAACTCAAATTAATCTAAGCCCTTATTCACGACCTGCTTACTGAGCTACCGGTCAATAAGTACAACCCCCAGCTTATTGTGATATGCCAACAATTGGACGGGGGTGTTTAAAACTTTTTTTCTATAGGCATTAATAACGATGATAAGGAGTGGGTAATTTATAATGAATATCCCTGTACAAAAAACCGCCTAAAACACAAGTACATAGGAGTCATGCAGGTTAAAAAAATGCGTCGAATCAAATGATGAGAATCTGGTATTTGATTTCCATAATATAGTATACTCGTAGCACAGTTCAACTATGTACATAACCTCAGCGGCAGCTACTGTGACAATGCATGGGTAGGTGTTTTCAATTGAAACAAGACAAATGCTGAACCAAAGCGATTCGATAGACTAGTTAGTTTTGCGTGGGTAACTCGATTTATCTAGCTATCTTGTTACTAACAATCTGTACAATAAATGCTTCGTGGTCATAATTATCGTCATGGTCAAACGGTAAGGACACTTGCCTCTCATCCTGGAGTCCCGGGTTAGATCCTTAGCCGCTGAACTAGGACTTTTTTTAAACCAGAAATTAAACCTGGCTCGGATATTGGGTGTGTCCATTGTCTCCAAATGTGTAACCCTCTCCCTTATAAAGTACCTCAAGCTATGTTACAAAATTGCACTAATTATTGTTGAACTAAAAATAATTTTAATGAAGTTTAAAAATAAATTGACTCATCAAATAGAAACCAAAATTTATGGTTTATGGTAAAATCGGACGAAATTCATGCCTCGTGCCCAAGTTCTGTTTTATCGAGGAAAACAAACTGCTCTTTTTGCAGTGTCTGTCAGCCTCAAGGCTCTGTTCTTGTATCACTATAATTTTTAATTGTGTGAACGAAATGCAATATATACTCGACACACCCAATTTATACTAGTTTGCAGACGTCGCGTTACACAGTGTTTCTTTTAATGTGTTAGGAGGACAAAAATCATTATAAAATTTATTGAAATTACCGAAATAATCAGGTAGTCAAAGGTCCAGTGGTGAGTTATGAGCGGATGAATTGACTTTATTCAATTATTGGACAATGGAGGTATACTGAAAGTTAGATAAAATCTGCAAACGTAGTCGTAAGTTTATTTAGTTGTCAGTTTAACTATCTATAGAGAAGTCCTTTTTTCGATCTCAGAAATGTATTTTCTTCGCTATTTTCATCGACATTTTTCATCTATTACAATCATGAGTGATATCGAAGGTTGTTCTTATTCTACAAGAACAGTAAATACTCCGTGCAACCAGTAGGAATTAATAATTTCGCCAATGTGTCAAGAAAAAAAACCACAAAAATTAGACAACCTTCGATGTCCAAAGCCGAAGCTGTCTAGAAGAGAAATGCATTTAAGGTGCGTCCACATTGGTCGCGAGCAGCCCGAACAGACACAGCAAGTGCAAGAAACACAGCGAGCAGCACGAGCAAAATAAAAACCGTGTTTGCTCTGTTCGCAACGTTCCACGTGCTTACGATCACCTCAAACGCCTGTTTAGTTGTTCGACCGAGTAGCGGTACATCAAAGGGAAGCATGCGAGCACAGTTGACGGCGTTTAGGCCACCAATAATAATATTTCGTTATCATCCATGCTCCAACCGCACAAACGCTAATACTAGCTTTACATGCAGCCACTGCCGCTGCTACTTGCGCTGCCCGCTGTCCTGCCCTATAGCAGCCTTGAAGCAAGTGACTGTTTACATACAGCTGGTACGCGTACCGCATTTTAATTCTCCAGCAATATGGAGGACGTAGAAACTGCCGCGGCGACAGCGCTCTGTGTTTTGAGTTTGCAAAATTATATGGGAAAGGACAGGACAGCGGGCAGCATGTAAACAGTCCGCGCCGCTCGTGTTGCCAGTCCTTTGACTTCCGTTCAAAATACCGCCAGTGAAGGGAGCGAGCAGCAGCGGCAATGGCATGAGCAGTGGCAGCGCGAGCGACGTGTTTACATACTCGCGCTGCCCACTTCCCTGCCCAATTCCCTGCTTACTTGAGCTGCATGTAAACTCCCTATAAGACTGAACTACAATGTTGACACCCTTAATTTGCGAGCAGAATGATCTTGGACAAACAATAACGAATACAAGAAGCAACACAACAAAAGCAATGCAAGCGCGATCACAAGCACTAGCGTGAACAGGATCAATAGCAATGTGGACGTATCTTTAGATAAACGGGGATATACAACGAATCCCACCAACGTAGTCAGTGCAGTTTTCTAGTCACGTTTGAGATCATATGTTCAAGCCGGCAATGCGGAGAATTTATATCTGCCAAATTCCAACAGTTACATGGGACATTGTTTACGCAGAACATGTGTTACCTTACTTGCCGATAGTGGAGCTAACATCCAGATGCTGAAAAGATATGGAGGAAGGCGATCGACCACCGTTGCTGAGGGATATGTGGAGGACAGCATTAGCAATAAACTTAGGAATTTCAGTAGGATCTTCAGTCAGGAAGTAACTAAGTCGCCTTCTTCGACAATTTTCTGTGTACAGCCATCAACATCAGCATCAGGCGAATTTCTGACTTTATTATCACTCACTCATTTGTAGTCAGCGCAGTCACATTTGAACAATTGTACATTCAACATTTATATTTATAAAATCAACAGATAAATTTCTGTTCTGTGCTGAAAACTGTTTCAATGCAGAGAATGTTGCTATGTGGAAAAGTACTAAGTACTTTTCTAAATGAAAAAGCATGCAGAAATATAGTACATTTCCATTCAGTACGCGAGAAAAGATATTTTTATTATATAATATAGTTTTTCTAAAAAATTTGCAGTTGTAACCGATGTTATAAACAAACCAAAACTATGGCGACTAGGGTTACCAACTATACTCTTTAAAAAAATATATGTACTCTTTTGCAACTACAAATATTAAGTACTCTTACTTTTCTATTTTAAGCCCAAATGTTTTTCGAATAGAAACAACAGACTCAAGTCAACGTAAAACTTACTCAAAAAATTTTTCTGACAAAACGAATTAAAGAAACGGCACTATCTGTGGGATAATTAGTGAGTTACATCATAAGTTTATCTAGAGAGATGATCATAATCTCTTGTATTATCTACTTTATAGTGCACATTTGGTACTTCACATATGAAGTCTAAGTATACGGATCGAGCCAGACCACTGGATACATGACTAACAGTATACGCAGTTTACACACGCCCGTCTGTTGCCAGCACGATGGAGCAATCGCAGTGCGAATGTCAGAGGGGGCTTTTACAGTAGGTTAGGATATTGCCTTCTCAAGAAGGAGGTTTTTTGAGGATCTAATTGAATTATTTGTTTATTTATTTACGTATTGTTTTATTTTTTTAGAGTTGGCATTATTTTTCTTTATTATTTATGAGAATATTAATTTATGTTTTTAGAATTACTTTTTGTTTAAATAAATCAATATTTGATTGTATGCTATTCCAATATTTTTCATAATTTTGGTTTTACTATCTGTGACGTCTTGGAAGAAACACTGAAATTGTGAAACATTCAGATAATTTTAGTGTAAATAATTTAATACGCAAAGATTTCTTTATATGAACGAGCAACACTCCAGTGCGGCTTTAGCAATACTGAAAATTGAATTCTGCTTTCTCTTTTATACTCGTATCACATAAATAGGGGTTACACAGAAAGGACACTTCGAAATTTATGAATGAAACGACTAAAGAATTTATTTGACCTCGCTGTTGATGCCTTATTTTTGCAAACCCAAAAATCTTGGTATTTATGAATGAAAGGGGCGTGATGGGGGTGGCCAATCACGATTAATTCTGAGTAGGAATTTTTGTTCTACCACGTTTTACCCTAGATTTCTGTTTTCTTTTATTTTATCATTTCAACTTAACCTAAGTTTGTGTTTATATTTATAATTGATTATGAAATACGATATACATAAATCGTGCAGTGTTACATACTAAAATTTTGTATCTATTAATATTTGGCTTATATTAATAAAATGAAATTTATGTAATTCCATCTGCAAATGTTGCTCAATATTATGCATCTATTAATGTTTGGTTTATAATAACAAAAATAAATGTATGTAAGTCCATCTACTATTGACTTTCAAAATTATTATATATTCAGATATTACATTAATTATTAGAAAAAATATATTATTGGTATCAAAAGTACCTTCTATGGTAGTCGTAAAGTTATAACCTAGAACAGTCGAGAGTGAATAAAATGATGCATACGAAAAAATGTCGCAATTAAATGGTTTTTAGGATAATTAGATCAACTACATGACGCAATTTGGAAAATACACACAGAATAATTTTAAATCATAAAACTTGTGTTGTAGCATCGGTGATATTTTACACTATGAATCAAAACAGAAATTAGAGCTTATTGATGATTATTAATCATCATTAATCCATTAAATACTACAGTATTTATAGGTTTCCTTTTTTGTAGCAAGGGCCGTTACTATCAATATGTTGATGATTGTGCGATATGCTTATTTACTACTTAATTTACAAAAAATTAGGTTAACGACGTTACTGTGACATTTGTTCCGATTAATTATTTCATATATTTTACTGAAACATTTTTTTTTAATTGAGGGAAGGATATTTATAAACTATATACTAACAAAATAGTAAAAATAATTCACAATTTTCAAAGAATGAAAATGGAAAATTCTGAATATTAAATATCTATATTTTTGACCGTTAATATCAAATAATATCTGATAGTTTTTTTTGGGAATCATCAGAGAACTACAATTAATATAATATTTTAAAAACATAGTTATGGCTATTTTACATTACATTATTTACTTACACTATTAATTATTAGGTATTTGTTTTAAATTTTGTTACATGTTTGGTTTTATTGGATTGTCTGTTTTAACGCAACTGAGATATTTTAACATGGTGTGTTGACTCTTAAAGTTTTGTTTATGTTACACAAATAACGTTGGAAATGTAAATTATATGTATAGATTTCCAACGTTATCTCCATTGTTTGCGAATTTGAAGTCCCAGCTCCAAAGTTGACGAATGATGTAATTTCTCGGTTTGCCATCTTAACAAAGATAATTGAAGCACTGGACACAAACAAATTTAACTGCACAATGACACTATCGTTCAAGGTTAAATCATTTTCTTCAAAAAAAAAATTTTTTTCACCAGTTTTTTTCACAAATGCAATGCGAATAATAATTGCAAATTTAATGCGAATAGTCCCACTTCTGAAAATTTGTTAGTTAAATAGAATCAAAAACGTTCGAAAAACTATATTTCATTCAAAAATATCGGTTATTATTATTAAATACAAAGCAAACTACGTCGACGTAATCTAAGTCACGCCTCGTGCCAAACTTAACTCGCTCTCCTCTATCCAAATTTGTCTATAGCAATATATGATACAATGTTTATGTTATCGGTTCCCAGCAGGGGCGGTCGGTCCATTGAAGCAAGGGAAGCAGTGCTTCCCTTGGGATTATAAAAAAAACAATTAGAACCTAATTATTATTTATCACATATATTAATCATTAAAATTTACTTTTACCCAATTTCAATAGACACGGCCCTGCATTTCAACAGCTGAGATAATGTTGAACGCTAAAACCGTAACGTTGACGCACTCGATTAATCGAGCTAACACGAACTTGCGCAACTTCGATATAAGCAACTTCTTGAAGTGCATCCCATCCCCACTTCATTTTTAAAACGTTGAACGTTAATGCGCGTATAAGCAGTTTTAGAATTGCTTATTCAATATGGAAGCTGGTCCTAGCACTGTGGAAAATATTTGCGTTTGTGTGGTGGGCAATTTGTTGAAAAAGGGATTTTCAACATATTCGTTTCAAGATAAACTGGATATTATTAGAAACGGGAGACCAACACCTGATTTCAAACTTTTAAAAACGAAAGTTAAATCATGCTATAGGTACTTTAATATTGAAATGTACAGTGCTAATCAGTGGTTAACGGGTTGTGAAAATTTGTGTAAATTGTTTTGTTGGCCATGTGTACTTTTCACAAATGAAAAAGGTGTTTGGAATAAAAATGGCTTTTCAGATTTAAACAACATTCACAAAGTGACAAAGAGGCATGGTAAGTGTGAAACTCATTTGCGAGCGGTGCTAAAAGAAAAAAATGTTTGGAAAATCACGAAATGAGCATTCATTAGATCAGCAGTTGAAAGAAAGTGACCGTAAGCATAATGAACTTCTAAAAAAAAAATCGAGAAGTGTTAAAAAGACTTATTGACATTGTTTGTTTTCTCGGCGAAAATGAACTTAGTTTTAGAGGTCATACTGAATCTCGAAGCGTTGCTAATAGGGGCAATTTCATCAATTTAATTGATTTATTAGCAAAATACGATACAATTTTAAGTAACCATCTGGAACACTCCACGGTATTTCGTGGTACATCAAATCATATTCAAAATAATTTGATTCAGTCGATAAGCAATATTGTTTTAGAAAAGATCAAGCAAGAAATAAAAAGAGCTCCTTTTGTTGCAATTATGTTAGATGAAACAACCGATGTTACAAATATTAGTCAGTTGTCAATCGTAGTACGCTACATAAATCCAAATGGGAAAGTTCAAGAGCGCTTTTTAGGATTTTTAGACGTAACAACGCAGAGAACGGCCGCAGCTTTATATGCTATAGTTTGTCAGATAGTCGATGATCTACAGTGTGGTGCTAAACTTATCGCCCAAAGTTATGATGGGGCCGCTGTAATGGCTGGTGGATTGGGGGGCCTGCAGGCCAAAGTAAAACAGACTTTTCAGAATGCAATATTTGTACATTGTTTTGCGCATCGATTAAATTTAGTTCTTGCTCAATTTGCAGAGTGCAAAGTATTTTTTTCAAGTATTAGTGGAATGGCTGCCTTTTTTTCAAAATCATCAAAACGGACACGAGCTATAGATTTGGAAGTACAGAAGAAACTACCCAGAGTTGCTCGAACACGATGGAATTACAATGGAAGGCTAGTACAAACTGTATCTGAATATCGACAGCCTCTAATTGATTTATTTGAAAATATTTTACAAAGCAAAGATGATTGGGACACTGAGACTTTGAATGGATCCAGAGGTTACTTAGATTCATTGAAAAGAGACTTTGATTTTAATTTTTTTGTTAAGTATTTTCTCTGAAATATTCCCATTTACTGACAATTTATTCAATATTTTGCAAACTAAATCAAATGACATTGGATTTTGTGTAAAGAAAAGTGAAGAATTGAAAATTTTGATTTGTAACAAAAGAAATAAATTTGAAAAGTTCTGGGAGAAAACTAGTAATGACAATTTAGAGCCGCAAAGAAAAAAAATACGAACTGAATTTATAGTGGATCGTAGAAATTCATATCGAAGACTTTTTATCGAAATTTTGGACAATATCACTGGGCAACTAAATAATAGATTTAAAAATTTTAGTGATATACAATTTTTAGAATTGTGTAATTTTAATGAATTTAAAAATAAACAGTTTCCACAACACACTTCAGTCATTGAGTGATAACTACAGAAATTTTTTTGATATAGTTAGGTTACGATCGGAACTTTCAGTTATTTATGCTACAGAAGATATTAGTCAGAAACATAACGCCAACGAACTGATTATCTTTATAAAAGAAAATAGTTTGGATCAGGCCTACTCTGAAGTGTTGAAATTGTGTGAGTTAGTGTTGACGATACCTGCAACTAGTGCATCGGTTGAACGCAGTTTTTCGACCTTAAAAAGAATAAAAACTTTTTCAAGAAATTCAACCAGTGAAGAGCGGCTTTCAAAATTGTCCCTGTTGACAATAGAAAGTGACTTTGTGAAGGAGATGTCCCAAAATTCAAACTTTTACGACGAAGTTATTTCCGACTTCGCAAAAAAAGGAGAGGCGGATTAAACTACATTATAAATAGGTAGGTATGTGCATGTTAACTACTTAACTAACTGGCTCGATTTATAGTTGGCTAGAGAGTGCACGATGGCAAGTGTGACTGAACAAACTCTCTATTTCGCTGCGGGTTCGATCCCCGCCACCGGCACTGGCAATGTCGGTGGGTATGGTTGTGTGTCTGCGTTTTTTTTCGTAAGTATAACCCTCGCCCGTGCAGCCTCGGCTTTGGCATCGGGGGTTGTCTAATTTTTGTGATGTTTTTATGTTTTATGTTTATTAAGGAGTGGCGGTCCTACAAGTGTACTTTTTTTCTAGATATCATAACTTTGCGGCTTTCGGCATTTGCTTTAAAATGAGTATACGGAAGCCACGCCCATTTTCTAAAAAAAAAAATTGCCTCGCTTCGCTCGGGGTTTCGCACTACCCATCACCCTAAATCACAAACTGCTTCCCCTGTATCAATACTCACCGCACGCCCCTGGTTCCCAGCATAAACATTCAAAAGTGTACTATTAGTCTTTGTTTTATATATTCTCCCAAACATTCCTGTATCTAATAATAGTATAAAAAATGTTTTTTTCATAATATATATATATCGGTTTTCATTTGTACTCTGTTCTGTGTGACCTAAGTTGGTAACCCTAATAGCGACTCTACGAAAATTCATATAATTTCTTATTTTTCATAATGTTTTATAAATAAATTAAAAAAAATATATGTAACAATTGCAGAGAACGTTTTGACGTTCTTGTACAACACTAAAAAAAATCTCTCAAACAGAAAGGCTTGATTTCGAAACAAGTTCCCCGACCTAGACAAGGCCGCTAATTCTTATTAATCCAAAGTATTCTCATACAAGTCGGGTTTATGCAAATTTTATGAGAAGCAGCCGTGTCAGTTATATCCCAACATTATCCATTGGTTGTTCAATTTTAAAAATTATCTGCATAATGAAAGTGATAAAAGCCCAGTGCTAGAAATGCGAATGACAAAATTGATTTACTCACATCGTAACAATGCAGACATGTGCGCTTTTGTTGGTTATGTGGTCATAATAATATATTGGCACTAGTCATGTGTGGGTTTAATGTTTTCCTAACAATGAAGGCAACCTTTTAGAGATATATGATTCACCTTATAACGTTCATTGACTCCACGTAATTACCAAGAAACCAAATATGAATATTACAAACAAATTAGCAGCTCCAGACTATTTGCATTTGAGTGCGAGTTTCTTGGAGAACGCACATTAAAGTAGAAATTATATTACATTGAACTTATACTAGACGGTCTAATTCACAGTGCTCCCTGGATCTCGTTAGTAATATGGCAAACCATTGAAACTATGATCTGCTTGTACGAGTAGTGATAACATGTCTTCATAAATTGTTGATTGATTGATTGATGGTACACCACGTGACCAATTAGTTTCCTTTAACAGCCTCGTCGAGTCGTCCCTTCAGAGAAAGATGGTTGAAAACTATTCCTTAGACGTGTGTGAAAAAATCCTCATCGGGTACTGCCGTAATACCTATGAAAGATAGAAAATTGCAAGTTGAATGATACCAATTGATCACGCGGTTTGCGATCATTTATAAAGGCTCTGTAGAAAACCAATTTTTGGAAATACAAATTAAATGTAATGACACGTAATACTTGCACAATTAAAATGTACACAATCAAAACATGTACATTTCCAAGATATCTTATGAAAACTAATTGTCGATACAGTCGTATCAAAGGAAATTATCCACCAAATAAAGATGGAAAAATTGACTCTAAAGACCAATTTTTCCATTAAATCTATTCGATAAGTAAATTCCATGGAAACAATTAATTATTAATACATTGTATCTAAAAGAACTATGTATCGAATAAATTTAATAGTAGATGGAAAGATCAGCTCTTAGTCTATTATTGTTTCTGTTGAAGGAAAAACTCAAACAACATATTTGGGGTTTCGGATATCGTCAGTAATACTTCTACTCTTGGTAGCACCATCATGTACGGCATTTATTTTTGGATTGTTGGATGTGAATTTATTATTCATAATTATCAGGTAGAAGAAACTGAACCAGAATCTAGGACCGCTTGCTACTACTGCCTCATATGGTTGACAGAAGGACATACGTGGACAAATAAAAGCAAAAGTATAAAATGAATAATGAAATACATACCGCTTGATGCAATGTATTATTCAGAATGACTGAAGCCTGCAATCGTATTAGCATACATTAAAATCTAACTTAGATGTGAAATTCGGTACTTGTTTGCCTCGGCCAGATGCATAACTGAGCATTTGCTATTAACCAACCATAGTGCAGTTTTATGCACCACGTGGGCCAGCACATGTTTGCCGCCAGAACTGCCGTCAGTGTTTACTGAATTTAGAATCAACAGTCTTGATAAATTTGACCTGAATGAATTTGATTGTGTTTTTAATAAACAAAATGTTTTTAAATAACTAGTAAATACTTTTTTCTATTACAACTCTTGGAATAAAATTCCAAACTTCCTAAATTACTTGGTTTTTAATATTAACTGTAGCTATTTTCCAAGTGTATTACGAAGTAACGAAAGTGTGCTGCAACATATTACAACACATTTTTGGGCAGATTGTTGCACCTTTTTTTCTTTTTAAAATAACCGTTTAAAATTGTTTTACTAGTATTTGCACATATTATTTGCAAAACTTGGTCTTTGCTTAAAGTAGATGCAAATCTCTGTTTTTGAATCTTTTAACTGTAATTATTTCTGAATATTATGTGATTTTTAGCAAAAATTCAGTCTTCTAATCGTAAATGTCCATAGTAATATTTTTAACACAATATAAGTGGTATATTAACGAAATTATGTAGACAATATACACACTGGCGAGTGTTAAAATGATTTGATATTTTTTACTTTGTAGCGAGAATCATATGCCAAACATCGTTACGCGAAGTAACAGCAAATCCAACTGTGAAGTAAGGGAACACGTGCTTAGTTGCCTATAAATTATATACGACAAACCCGATTTCCCACAGAGATCCTGGTTGCACGATTGGTTGCATATATTACAGGTATAAAAATAAACGTATACATATCAATTAATTTAATTATTACTTTAAAAAAATATTATTTTTTTTTATATAAAAGCCAGCTCTGAAAAATGGCAAACATTTTCGCTACCTGATCAGTGATCATTATGATGAGAATCTTGCAGCATAACCAGATGATCGTTTTGCTTTCTTAGTAATATATACGAAATAAACCTTAATACTGTACAAAAATAAACTTATTTTTATTATGAATCCACCTCATCATACTGGTGTTGCAAATATTAATCAACCAAGATATTGTTTATTTATTAATTAAATTTTTTTTTGTTCGGTTTCCCGACGTTGGACAGTTCTCTCGTGGTTCCGATTCACATGGGAGTCGCGAGTTGTATTATTATTATTATTATTATTATTTTGATTTTTAATAGCCGTATTACATGAAGTGATAAACCGGCCGACAAATTGGTCAAATTATTCGGTTAGAAATCGATCAATTAATTGTAGAAAGGAGCAGCATCGATTTTAACACGCTTTTATTAGCTTCACTTGTATGTTTGTTTGTTTGCTTGTTTGTTTGCTTGTTTGTTTGTAACCGACTCTTTGGACTCGATTTTGACCCACTTTAAACGGACAGATTTAATTGAAACTTTGTACACTTACGAAGAACCGGTAACAATACAATAATTTGATAAGTTTATATCCATTATCTTGATCAGGATCGCCAGTCCTTTCCTCACGTATCCTCTGCGTGAGAGCAAGAGGCTTAATATTGTAAGTATATTCCGTGGTTCTCAGCTCGGTCGTTGGTCGAGCGGGCAAGTCTTAGTCGACGCGAAACGACAGACTCCTCGGGCGTGAGTTCAAATCCCACGGCTGAAATAAAAAAAATATTTTTTTTTCAGAAATATCTGTTGGATCGTAATATGTTATAATATCAGCATCAATAAGCAATATAAATATAGTTTAAAACAACTAAAAAACACGCTTTCATAGCACATTAAACTAAAAAGTGAAAAATAAATATAGTTTAAAAAAACTAAAAAACACGCTTTTAAAGCACATCAAACTAAAAAAGTGAAAAATAATTATTAATATAAACTGAAAACAATAATGAACGAAAAATACTAGTATTATTGTGAAAAAAGGCGTGGGGCGCTTTGTGCCATATTTTTCGTATATCGAGCAACCCACGCTTTTTTCACAATAATACTAGTATTTTTCGTTCATTATTGTTTTCAGTTTATATTAATAATTATTTTTCACTTTTTAGTTTGATGTGCTTTAAAAGCGTGTTTTTTAGTTTTTTTAAACTATATTTATTCTATTTATCTTTATATATACATCAGGTGCGCCACCGTCCATTTAGTTATTTCCCAGACTGTTGCCGTTCGATTGTCGCTTGTCCCTATGATTAGTGATATTTTGACATTCGCAATCGAATATTCTGTTTTTAGTGTCTTCTGTTTTCATTTTGTTATTTCTGATTGGGAATATTAAGACAAATTAATCTAACCTGACAATTGTGAGAGTTGGTAATATAAAGACATTAGTTTTTGCCGGTCAATGTACTGTTAAGATGATCATTGATCATTTACATGTTTTTATTTATTTATTTATAATTATTTATTTTTTGAAAAAAAAATATCATTTTGGTCAAAATTTTCCCCGAGGATTTAAGTAGTAAGTATACACATAAAATTTGTAATGCTTCCTTTTTAATTTCAAGTTTCAGTGATATTACAGATAATAAATATAGTTTAAAAAAAACTAAAAAACACGCTTTTAAAGCACATCAAACTAAAAAGTGAAAAATAATTATTAATATAAACTGAAAACAATAATGAACGAGAAATACTAGTATTATTGTGAAAAAGGCGTGGGTTGCTCGATATACGAAAAATATGGCACAAAGCGCCCCACGCTTTTTTCACAATAATACTAGTATTTTTCGTTCATTATTGTTTTCAGTTTATATTAATAATTATTTTTCACTTTTTAGTTTGATGTGCTTTAAAAGCGTGTTTTTTAGTTTTTTTAAACTATATTTATTTTTCACTTTTTAGTTTGCTGTGCTATGAAAGCGTGTTTTTTAGTTGTTTTAAACTATATTTATATTGCTTATTGATGCTGATATTATAACATATTACGATCCAACAGATATTTCTGAAAAAAAAAAATTTTTTTTTATTTCAGCCGTGGGATTCGAACTCAGGCCGGAGCAGTCTGTCGTTTCGCGTTTACTGCCTTAGCCCGCTCGACCACCGTTACCTAGCTTACAATCGCCGAATGACTTATATATTAAGCCTTTGCTCTCACTTAGAGAATACGTGAGGAAAGGACTGGCGATCCTGATCAGGATAATGATATAAACTTATGAAATTATTGTATTGTCACCGGTTCTTCGTAAGTGTACAAAGTTTCAATTAAATCTGTCCGTTTAAAATGGGTCAAAATCGAGTTCAAAGAGTCGGTTACAAACAAGCAAACAAACATACAAGTGAAGCTAATAAAAGCGTGTTAAAAAATAAACAAATTTTCTGTGGGCGCCAGCAGAAATAATTGTATAACATTCTGTCTCGATATAATACCGAACCCTATTACTTATTTTCTTTTTAAAATTTGTATGCTTTCTGTAATAAAATTGATGTTCGATAGTCCTGTGAAATCACGTATTATATTTCAATAATGTATGTGTTCTCATTAATTTGGAAAAATTAATACCTCGTATTGCACCATAAATAGATTCTAGTTGATTGATTACAGTTTTGATTAATCTGATATTCAACTTAATTGCAATGTTCGCGCTAGTCCCTCTAGTCTAGCATAACAAAAAGTTTAATAAATCATGAAAGGTCACGTGGAAATTTGTCACGCTCTCACATATTGCAGTCTCGGGGGACGGGTGTAATTTTTTAAGTGGCTGAAATAACTGCTTTCCGTTTCCGTGTTGTTTTGTCTAGTAAACAAAGTATGCTAATAAACTGTTGTAAAATTTACGACCAATTAAGTATTAATTAGTTAATAATAAAACTCTTTTTTTTACCGCGAAGTGTTTAATTCATTTTAAATTGTAATAATTTCTGAATGTTACAAGTTTTTTCTTTAATTATTTTTACTTTCAAAGTATAAGTTAATTCGATTATTTCATTATAGAAATTTGTAATTTTGAAAATTGTGTAATAATAATAACATTGACAGAATATAAACTTAATAATAATAATAATAAATAATAAACAGTATAAACATCACACGAATTAGACAACCCTATGGCATTTATGTAAACAACCATGGTAAAAAGCGACGAAGTAGCATAAAGTCGAGAAAACTAAGAACCGCGGTAAAAAGCGATGAAGTAGCATAAAGTCGAGAAACCTGACAAGAGAATTATCAACAAGGGTCGGAAATGTATTCCATTTTTCAGAGCCGGCACTTATAAAACAAATATAAATATTAATAAGCACACCACATAAAAATTCATGTGGTGTGTTTATTAATATACCTGTGATAAATGTAACACCATTTCAACCATATCGAGTGCCCTCTGTGCGGGTATCCGGGACTCTCCCATGTACAATTATATGGAGCTTGGCAGTTTCTCAGTGGGGTCCCTAGTTCAATTGTCTTGAAAGCGTGAGGGTGCGTAGTGGTGTTTGATTTGGTTGTCACATAAAACGCATTTAACAATGGCGCCGTCATTACCGTTTGTGCATAAAATACCAAAAATGATTGAAAACTACGATCAATTTACAACAGATACGTATTTCATACGCGCTGTGATTGTGAAAGACATTTAAATTCGGTTATCCATCAACACAATATTTACGGTACAGTTACAAAAGGGAAATTTTTTAATGATTTGTGTGTCATTTTTTGTGCATGTAGTTTGTCTTAGAACGTAGTTGACAATGCTGAGTTCAGAAGTTTCTTTGCAAATACGTACTAGATTTCCTTACCAGATTTTCTTTACCTAGTAGTCCTACATTATGTAAAACATACCTGCCAAGAGCGTATAAAAATGTTTTGGGAAATATTCTACAGGTAGTACAAAATTAATTTTGGTGGGTGACAGTGGATAAAACAACTGACTTTCAGTGTAATAAGGTTGTTAATGTTTTATTAAGAATTTTGTGTATTCAAAGGGCTTTGTTTCTATCAGACAGCAAAAGTCGAGCTATAAACAATAAACTAAAAATGGAGGTCCTATATGCCATAAGAAAAAGATGTTTCTCAACTACTTTGGATAGATAATCCTCCATGGTTTTATTATATCTCTCCACCATTCCATCTGATTATGGATGTAGGGATATTGTCATTGTCTTATGGATTTCCAGTAAGCGACACATCTTCTGAAATACCCCGGATTTAAAGTTTCCTCCTTGGTCCGAATGCAACTCCAAGGGCACGCCAAATCGACATACTATCATTATCTACCAGAGCTTGGGTGACAGTGGCTGTTTCTTAGTTCGGTATGGCATAAGCTTCAGGCCACTAAAATAGTCCATTGCAACAAAGATGTGTTTATTCCCATCATCCGTCACGGGGAATGGACCAGCTACGTCGATCGCAATTCGCTCAAAGGGAGCCCCGACGTTACATTGTTTCATTTGGCCCTTACTTCTTGACTGTGACCCCTTGCCGCACAAACTTCACATTTGCTACACCAAGCCTTCACATTTTGGCGGTTGTCCACCGAGTAGAATGGTTCGCGTTGTTAGAGTTTTGTTGATGCCAAAATGTCCGCCAGACGTTTCATTATGCACTTCTTCAAGTACTTTTGGTATGCGACACGTAGGGATTACCAATCTCAAAGTAATTTCTTTCCAGAATAGGACCAGTTTCCTGCTCTTCCCTGAATGTGTCTTTTGCCCTATCATTCGTAACATCAATGTTAACGGTGTTCACAGTAAGTATCCCGTTGCTGTTTTTCGACCCGGTGGCAGTGCTTGCAGCCTTCCTGGCATGGTCTTCTGGAAAGAGCATCTGCATTTCTATGGGATTTCCCAGGACGATGTTCGATTTTAAAATCGTACTGCTGCAGTTTTTCTACCCAGCGAGCTAGTTGGCCTTCTGGGGTCTTCAACTGCAATAACCACCTCAATGCAGAATAGTCGGTCCGAACTTTAAAATGTTGTCCATATAGGTACTTGTAATAATGATCTATAGATTTGACAATGGCTAATAATTGCTTTCGTGTCACAATAGTTACGTTCTGGATTGGACAACACCTTGCTGAAGTACTCGATTACTTTTTCCTATCCGTTTTGAATTTGGGAAAGAACACATCCAAGTCCACAATTACGGGCATCCGTCTAATACGTAGAGATCTGTCCGTTGTAGGTATGAAAGAACTTGACTCGAACATAGTGCTGATTTTAGTGTTCTGTATGATGTTTCACACTCTTGTGTCCATTGATACTGAATCTTCTCTTCACAGGCCAAGGGAGTTTCGTACTTCGTGAACGTTTGATGGCCTCGGCCAATCTCGTACTGCGGAAATCTTGTCTGGGTTTGTTCTTATTCCCTCCGAAGACATGATATGTCCAAGGAATTTGACCTAGTTCTCAACCATTAGGCACTTTTTGGGCTTTAAATTCAGGTGTGCATTTTTGATTCTTCCAAACCCACTTGAGGTTCTTCAGATGCTCCGTAAAATCCCGTCCCATAACTATTACATCATCAAGATAAACTAGGCATGTATTCCAGGTTAGTCCTCGTAGTACTAGTTCCATCAGTCTTCCAAAAGTCGCTGGCTTATTGCACAGGCCGAAACATCACAATGAATTGATAATGGCCACTTCCTGTCGAAAAGGCTGTTTTGTCTTTGTCATCTGGATGCCCCACTTGCCAGTATCCGCTCGAAGATCTAGATTGAAAATCCAATGTGAGCCTGCCAGCTTACTTAGTGTGTCATCAATTCGGGGTAACGGATAGATGATTTTTCTTGTGACGTCATTCAGCTTCCTGTCGTCGACACTGAATCTTAAAGGTGCATCCTTCTTAGCAACCAAAACTACTAGCGACGACCTGGTTGATTCCTTAATAACTCTGTCTTTAAGCATCTTTTCTTGTTTTGCTAATGGGAGCCTCTTAGGTGGTTGACGAATGGGAGCTGATTCACCAGTATTTATCTGATGTTGGACTATGTTTTGTAAGAGCTTCTTTGCAAATATGGTACTTTATTTCTTCTTTCTTTTCTATGTTCATCTGGAGTTAAATGTTCTAACTGGACAGTTAACATCTTGGTCCATATCTGTAGACGAAGCTCCAACGATTTGTTTTTCACATCTCGCAATCCATGTGACTGGTTGGTAGGTGCCAATTGCCTTCGCCTTCATTGAATGTCACTGAGTGGGAATTTAGGTTAACCACTCTAATCGGTATCTTATCTGTAGTCTGTGTTAAAGTCCTTGCTAGGATCACACTGTGATTTTAATTGATTCATCCTTCTCTTCGTAGCCAAAGCGGTATCCCACATAATTTTCCTCCAATACTGCCTGAATTATTTTCTCTGTGTGTGTGTGTGCAGGAATTTTTACTGTCGTCGAGGTTGGTAGCGTAATATTATGGAATTCTTGATCTGCCATTGAAAGAATGATTTCCTCATTTCCAATCTGTAGAACTCGTTCTCCCACGTCAAGTGCAAATTTGTACTTTTCCATAAGGTCTAATCCCAAAATGAAGTCACTGTAATGTCAGCCACGACAACTTGGTGTTTAAATGATAAACGGCCATTATGCAGCTCCATGTCAACCTCTCCATGAACCTCTGCCCTTTCACCCGTAGCTGTCCGAATGACTAATCCATTTTGTCTTTTATTTACTTTGAAACCCATTATGAATTCTGCACGTACTACTGATGATGTAACTCCTGTGTCTATTGTGAAGACACATTCTTCTTATTTACATAACCCTCCAACAGCAGACTACTTTGAACTCTCCGAAGCTGGGAAACTTTTATTTCTCGGGGTAACAACATTTCTTGGCTAGCGCAGTCCCCAAATTGCCAGCGATCTTTAATTTTCCAGTGGCTCCTCAATCACAGCATCATTTACCCTTTCTGGGCTGCGCTGATGACCATTTCTCTTAATGTGGCCCACTTTGCCACACTTATAACAGCGGATACCTCCATTCGGCCTCCCACTATTTTGTTGGTCTTTTCTCGGTTAGAAATTCGAGTTTGACAGTAGTTTGCGTTATCATCTTGTGTATATCATGTACTAAATTTTGAGTCGTGTTATCTGGTTTGTCCTCCTCCACACTCACGGCCCATACCCGCTGATTTGATTGTGTGGTATCATTATAGACAGCCTCAATCTCAAGTGCATGTACTAGAGCCTCACTACTTCACATATGTCTGGCTAACTTAAGGATTCGTCTAACGTCTTGGTCCCTTACTCTATCAATAAACTCTCCAACCGCTAACTGTTGCTGAAACTTGATTGGTGTTTCAGGATAAGCTAGATGGGCTAATCTCTCCACAGCAACCTCGAACTCCTGGAGACTTTCTCCAACCCGTTGTCTGCGTAATTTGAGCTGAACCTAGTGTACTTGTGCGAGATGTTGGTCGCTATATCTTGGTTCTAGCACTGCCTCCAGATTCCTAAAGTTTTGTTGCTATGCTAGAGTAGGTCAAATGCTTGACCCCTCAGTGCTAATATCAATGCGGTTGCCTTTTCTTAATCATTCCAGTTGTTTGAACGCGTAGCTGCCTCAAACAGTCTCTTATACGTTGACCATGAACTTTGACCATCGATGGAAGGGGGTTGTAACCTAGTACCAGACGGCTGGACCAACTGGCCACACTTTTTGTTGTTTGAGTCGGGCAACTTCTCCTCTGACTTCACCGACTTCTTTAACTTCACTAATTTGTCCTTCAACGATACCGACTTTTCCCTCATATATGGAAGAATTAGTGATGGGCATAATCGAAAGATTTCAATAATCGGAAAGTTAGAAGTTAGAAAGTTGTTTTTTAGATTTCTGCTTTATTTTTTTATTTATATTTATATGTTCATAATATCAACTGGTCACCCTTATATTTATATGTTCATAATATCAACTGGTCACCCTTTTTTCTTAATTGTTGTTTACGTCAGGCTACTTCTCCTCTGACTTCACCGACTTCTCTAACTTCACTAATTTCTCCTTCAACGATACCGACTTTTCCCTCATATATAGAGGAATTAGTGATGGGCATAATCGAAAGATTTCAATAATCGGAAAGTTAGAAGTTAGACAGTTGTTTTTTAGAATTCTGTTTTATTTTTGTATTTTTGTATTTTTATTTATATGTTCATAATATAGTCTATTTTTATTTTTCGTTTAGTTATGTTTTTCATTCCTGCATCCTGATCTGTTCCTATTCTAATTCTATGAAATGAACCGTCGCTGTGCCACTGTGCTACATGCACACGCAACGGTGCAACAGACAACCAACGGTAATTTATTATTTTAAATTTTAGTAGATGGGTGTATGCGAGTGACGCATTCCAAATACATTGCGATTACCTACTGCGTCAGCTGAACTCGAGAGGCGAGGTTGAGTTGTACGTGATTTGAGTGGTGATCGAATTCTTTCTCAGTAATCGGAATGTTCCTAATATTTCAACAATCGAATGACCGATTATTTTTCAATCGAATGATCTCATCACTGCTAAGAACTAGAACAAGAACACTGGAGCGTCGATTGAGCGTTCAATGTGAATACTACCCAAAATTCTTGATAGTGAGCGAACAATGAGCGTGACCTGAACGCTTAAACTCTCCTGTGTAATGCAATATCGTAACGTCAAACTTTCAACATCCCTTTTGTCTACATTTTTCACTCATTATTTCTTCAAGATTCAAATAGTGTTAATTTTAATACATTATTTTCTACATTTAAAATATGAACATTTTAATTAAATCTGATTATTTTCTAAAAGATGTAACTGGCGCAAATGAAATCTTTTGTATTTTTAAAACTTTTTTTATGTTCTTAGATCTCTTCTGATAATTTTTATCAGTTTATCGTATATAAACTTTAGGGAGAATAAAGGGGTGATCAGAGACTGATACACAATTTTTTCTAAGACGTTGTAATAAAAGCATATTTTTATTTATTTATTTTTTTAATATAAAAAACAAAAAAACACTAACTTGCTAATTCAATATTTAGAATTGTATTATTGTTTTGGAAATATACAAAAGGTACATACCTGTTCAGCAGCAATGTTTAGAACTTTAATTGTTAAGAAATGATCATAGCATTGCGTGTACATGACATGAAGCACACACAAACGCTACAGTATCTTATCAGAAACAATTGTTATAAGTGGAAACTACTTAAACTGAGACTTAAACACTATATAAGGAAACTTGTCTGTATGTGTCTTGATTCTTAATATATTCATATCCAGTATAAACGACATTCTATCTACATTGTGTAGTGAAAATATTGATAGCAAAACGTAAGACTTCTAACTGCACTCAAGTACCTTAACACAGAAATAAAATAAAATTTTCATCTTAAAAAGGAAATAAATAAATAGATGTTGATGATAATTTCTCGGTCATTGTCATGATGTGTCATTGTTGTTTGTTTTTGAAGTTGCTGCTGTTCTGAAGATGATGTCGTTCCTCCACCTGCTGCGTGTATCTCAACCCTATGATAATAAATACCCACGTCCCGTGTGGCTTCATCAGAAAATTAATAAAACGTGTGTTATTTGTCCGAAATCCGCTCAGAATTGCGATGAGAGTGACCTAATTGTAATTGTTTTTGAATACTGAATATTCTATTGATGGCCTGCATGATTTTGTTGACTAATTGTATAGGTTGTGTGGTCTGTTATTCATATTTACAATAGTGTTTTGGTTTCACCAATATATGTTAATATTTTTTTAAGGTTTTAACGTATTTTGGATTCATCATATGTTTATTTAATTCTTGGATTGAGTACTTGAACACTGTTTTTTTAGAAATTATCGAATAATTCGTGTTAATTTAGTGTATATTTAATCTAGTGGTTCTACTCCTGTCCAATATTTTTGTTGCTACAATTTATATCGTCAACTTTTTGGATTGTATACGTTAAAAAAATTATTATAGTATTGATAATTTATGAAAAGAAATAACAAAAACGATTTTTAAATAGCGCATGGAACGGGAAATATGCCTCATTTAACCAGTGTTGTAAGAAAAACGATATCACAATGGTGGGCGCTAGAATTTGGAACACATTGTTATACAATTTTTTTTAATCGAAACTATCGTTTTAAGATGATGACAAAACAATAAAAATGTCCTTATGGTGTTCTGTACCTTCTCGACATGTTATAAATAAGAGCAAGGGTGTGGCAATCCATAATGGATAGATAAACAAATGTTTTCTCGATAACTAAAATAGATACTCGTATATATGTAGATAAATTATAGAACTAGTGTATAATCTAGGTATGTAAGTATACTTTCCTTTTTTTATTGGTAGAGAAGTGAAAACACGCCATAGGCCATTAATAAAAATGTAAAATATAATCTTTAAAGTGTGAATGAGACATGTATAGAAGTAGCAAGAATAAGCTATGACCTCGTACAATGTACGCTCAAGGTTAATTAAAAACCTATAAAGTCGTGCCCAATATGCCACATATCTTAGTTGTTCGGTAACATTTATGTATAACTTGTACAGTGTGGCACTGTGGCATAGAACATATATAACTTGTTTCTAAATTTATAAACGGTGTTTTTTTTTTTTGTTATCACAATAGTATACCAGCACATGAAATTACTTTTGTAACGTAATATCAAAGAACCAAACCAGATACAGGGAAAAACAGAAAATTATATTATTTCTACAAGTTGTCATAACATTTTTCCAGATACAGGGAAAAATAGAAAATTATATTATTGCTACAAGTTGTCATAACATTTTTGTCGCCTTAAAAACATTATTGAAGCGTCAACGCAAATTCTAATCAAATATGACCTAGAGGTCATATACGTCATTTTGTAGACTACACTTTTTTGAATAATGGAAATTAGATTGTGTACTAAGGATTTCCCAAACCGGCAACTACCCTGCATCCAAACATTTTCAAACACCCTTTGCAGATGGAGAAAAACCAGTACTGTAAAGTCAAGAAAACAAGACTACGGAGTACAGAGGACAACTCATACATCTGATTAGGCCAGCCGTCAAGGAGTAAAGAAAGGCCCAATAAGGAAGTAATTTCAGGAAATCTGGAATTTGCCTTAATCGCTTTAATTATATCTCCCGCTAACCATACTAACCCCTCGTACGATGTCGGCGTTAGCCTCCACATTGACGAAATGGCGCCGAAATTTAGTTTTTTGCGAATATCTTAAAATATTACCATTTTGGCAAATATTATTATCGTTACCAACATTAATCCTCATTAAATTCTCTACAAGAAAGGTCATTAGTACTTTTTTTCCTAAAGTTAAGTGTTTTGGAGATACAGTCGCGCGACTATGGGAAAACAGTGGTTTTAACTTGCAATACTTACCAGTTTCGGTGCAATATGCGCAATTGTTCTATGTACCATAAGACAATAGTAAATAATTATTCACTCAGTATTTATTACTCGTTCCCACACCACCTTGCGGTAGAGTACATGACCTGTTTTTTTTTTTCAGTGGTATTACACGTATTTGGTATGCTAGGACATTAAAGTCTGTTGATCAGGTTTTCCAGCAGATACACGAATAGCGCGGTGTCAAGAAAGGCATGGTAGATTGCAAGGACAGCCTGCTGGAAATTGCTGTGTTGTGGCCTGGACTGATTACCGCAAGGCATTTAACACATCACATGACCTATTGTTACACTTGCTCGATTGTCCTGCAGTACCAGCACCACTAGTCAGATGCATGTACTAGTTCCAATAAGTGTAGTTAGTAAAGGAATGCAAGTTGGGGCTATCAAGAGTATAGCGGCACATGTGCGACAGCCGGCGGTCACTATACGCATTCTAAAGCACGTGTCACTTCACTATTAGAAGCCACAACTTGCATTCCTTTATTGGAACTAGTATAGAACAGCTGCAGCCTCTTTGAAAGACTCGCTTCATCATAACATCATGTGCAAAGCGGGTCACGACAGAGCAGGTGGCATTTAGGAGAGGAGTTCTCCTGACTCCCTGAGTCCTCTTTTCTTCTGCATCTCTGCTGCCGTTGTCTGTTGGACTCCGCCAAACCAGTGGATATCATCAATGTCGATCACCCAGCGACCGGAGGCATAAGGTCACCCATCTATTTTAAATAGATGACCTTAAACTTCATGCCTCCCGAGAGCGCGAACTACAAAGCGCTCTTAGGGTCGTTAAAAAATATACGCAGGCAATTGGTATGGAGTTCGGGTTGGACAAATGTGCAGTTATCTACCTTAAGAGAGGACCATGCGGGGAATTCTCTGAATATGCGCAGCTTGCAGACGAAGCATCCAAAGACATCTGAATGGCGGAGAGACGTGTTATATATATATATATATATATATATATATATATATATATATATATATATATATATATATATATATATATATATATATATATATATATATAATCTGGATGTGCAATTATGGCATATCCAGGATTTAGACCAAATAAAGGATTCTCTCCGCGGCAAGTACAGACTCCGAAAAATTTGGTCTTCAGAACAAGGTGTCTGCTACTATGCCGTTCCGGTTTTGCTTTACTTCATTGCAATAGTGAAATGGACAGTAGACGAGCTGCGCCGATAGATAGAGGTACCCGAAAGATGATGAATATTCATAGAAGTATTCATCATAGATCGTCCGTTCCTCGTGTGTATCTATCTCACATGTCAACTCTTGAGCCTGCCTGGAGTGTACACATGACAGAGTAGTACTGAGTATGGCATGTAACATGCTCAGGAGCTCAGATATTCTCTTGCATTTTGTAAAACATCACGAAACTGTAGGATTGGGAGCAGGATTGTTCAAGACAGCAAGAAGAGCCGCAGAAGGACTCGGTCACGCATTCGACACCAGGTGAAATGGCCAACGAGGTGCTGATGTAGAGTCAGTCACTGAGCTTCAGTCAAATCACCTGAAAGCCCGTATTAGAGCTGCCGAACAGGAAAATCTGTTTGGCAGCGCGTCGATAAACCCCAGCATGGTGTTTATCTATGTTCTGTAAGAACATAGAAACACTGGGTTTATCGACCAGGCTGGCAATCGCCTTTCCAAGGTCAGCCGGGCTTAACTTGGACCGAGGGATTCATGATGGTCTGCCTAGATGGTGTTATCAACACCATGGTCTACTGTAGCCGCGTGTGGCGTGTAGAGGTGCCTGATATCAACTTCAGGACCTGCCGCTAGCCCCATATACGCGATTTCGGCCTATATCCACAGACATAAAGCAACGTTACGAGTGCTACATTACCATCTAAGATACTCGTATGGGGTAAATCAGACACCAGTACTGTCTTACGCCCCGGGAGATATTGAGTCCGTTGTTGAGAACGAGATATGCTAAATTTATTGGTACTTCTCGTTCCCGACGCGACGGTCAGGCTAATCCAAGCTAACAAGTCTGACATAGTCTTCTATCATCAACTCAGGGTGATGTATGTCATCGAGTTCTCGGTACCTGCCGAGGTTGTTTTGTCAAAAAACACCACCCTGCTGTGGCCATTGTAATAGTGTGTTTAAACGTGTATGAAAATAATTAACAATCTTTCCATTCTTTCCACATACTGTCTGTCCAGGGAAAGAAGGCGCGCGGAAAGAATGTGCCTTCTGCATTTCATTAACAATGAAGTGTAAATGAAGTAAATAATTTATTGCATAGCAAACTTTTACGTAAATGAAGTAAATGATTTAGTGCGTGGCAAATTTTTGTGATCGTTTGCATCCACACCTATTCATTGGAAAATATACTATACTACTTGTATATGGTTTCGCAGAAAGCTGGCGACTCACAGTGGATCAATTTTAAAAAAACGCGATCGAAATGCAGTTTTTCTTGTTATAATTATTTTTTAATTAACTTAAAAATTTGTCATAAATTGTAATAAATCACGTGTGGGTTATTAATTTTTGACCCTGCATATGTATGAAGATTTTGGAACACTTCAAAGTAGAAGAAAAAACATGCAATTTTCTTTAAAAACGTACATTTACTCCTCCTTAAACTGTCTTTACAGATAGGTGACTAAAACCGTTTGAAGTATCTTTAAGACATTGTTTAGCCTACAGGATAAGCATATTTTGTATTCCCTATTATGTATATAAAATTTCTAGAAATGGCCTCAATACAATAGCCCCGTTAGTATAATTTGTAAAATATTACCTGATTTGCAAATTAAAAGATTACCAAGAACTCTTAATTTAACTCCAGATGATTAAAGTAGAATCTAGAGAAGGTATAAATGCAAAAGATAGCTGCTACTTTGTAAACAGCACTGTGAACTCACGATACACTGTATCGTGGGTGAACTATACTTTGTTGTTTGGATCTTTGCGCGTACGTCACAATTACAAACTGTATGAAGTGAATAAATTGATGGTTAACTTTACTTTTCCGCCGTGGCGTGTACTGGAGAACAATATTTGTTATATATTCCAACACTAAGATAGGGCATACGCCGCCACTGACTACTTGTCAATGCTGACAGGTAATTTTCAAGTAGTGATGGGATGATTCGAATTAAAAATAACCTGTAATCCGATTATTGAAATAACCTTTACAATTCGATTATTTTATTCCGTGATTCGAATTAAAAATAATCGGAAAATAACTGGAAATACAGGTCATAAATTATGAAATACTAATACTAAATTCTGATTACAGAATGAATGAAAACGAATCGAAATAATCGAATCGCCGAATCGGTTGAATTTCGAATTGAACGATTTTATTGAATACGTTCTTTATATCACTCGAATCGACACGAGTTATATTATAGCCCGGTGCGCTAAATCGCATTAAAGTTAATTTGATTTCATAATATTTCATAATTCATATGATTATTATAGTCGCTAGAATTGAACAGAGTTATATTGGCATGGTCGGCTACACCAAGTTAAAATTAATTCGAACTATTATCTGATTATTAGAATAATCGAATCGGTAGAATCGGATTACTGAAATCCAATTATGCTCATTACTATTTTCAAGTTATGTTATTCATACAGCTACTAATATAATGACATAGTGAGTGATAAGTGTATCCATCTGGTGGTCAGTGCTACTACCCGTCAGACATCACTGATGTCTTAGTGACTGATGGCGACTTGCAAAGCAGGTACCAAAAGCCGTTACCTCTAATCTTGGTGGGCTAAACTATATACTGAGTAAGATTAATAGGAAACAACTACTCAGCGGACAAGAGCCCCTACCTGCATTGAATTAAACTTGCAAGTCTTGTTTGCAGGCTAAGATCATTTGTCAATTCCTCACTAGACATAACCTGTTTCGAACTTGTTATGTTCTCGTCTGTATGCCATTAGTAATGGAAAAGACAAATAATAATAGCAAACTAGGCTAGCCTAAAGCAAACCAAGCAAGACAGACATACTGAGCGATAAGTGTATCCCTCTGGTAGTCAGTGCTACTACCCGTCAGACAACACTGATGTCTTAGTAACTGATAGCGACCTGCCAAAAGCTGTGACCTCTAACCCGCTAAACTATATACTGAATAAGATTGACGGGAAACAACTACTAATTCAGTTTATAGGTTAGCCCACCAGGGTTAGGGGTCGCAGCTCTGGGTATCTGCTTTGTAGGTCGCTATCAGTCACTAAGACATCAGTGATGTCTGACGGGTAGTAGCACTGACCACCAGAGGGATACACTTATCGCTCACTATGTCTGTCTTGCTTAAGGTACTCGCACACATGTACACTTTTTGTATTGCGCAACCTGGAAAATGGCGCCATTCTGGTATTGCAGGGTGTGAATAATGTTGCAAGTTTAAAAATTGCGCAATTTTCAAAAATCGCACAACACTTTTCAAGTTGCGTACACTTTAAAAATTGCTACGTATGAACAGTTAAAATTACTGAAGTTGCGCAATATAAAGATGGACCGACATGTTGGTGAATAATGTGGCGCAATATCTGTTTAGTGCAATTTTGCCTGTTTATGACGCTGGTTGTGAGAGATTAATTAAAATAATGTCGATTATAAAAAATTAATGGAAGTCTGAGGATACTTTTCATTTAATAAGTTTAATAGAAGCTAATCAGTGCTTGTGGAATGTTGAATTGAGTGATTTCAAGGATAGAGTAAAAAGAGAAAAGGCAATATGTAGCATTGCTAGTATATTAAAAATTTCGACTGAGGAAGTAAAAAAGGAAAATTCACAGTTTGCGGACACAGTACACCAACGAACGTTCCAAGATGAAGAAGTTGAAAAGCGGAGACGGTACAGTTGACTGCTATATTTCTGCATTACTTATTTGTTGCTAAGTTCCTCAATGTTACAACGAGTCGTTCAGCAGGTGTAATCGCTTTCCTCATAAACGTGTCACTTTTTTTAATTAATGGTGTTACTTTTTCTAATAAGTAATCAAAATCGGTGGAGGACAATCGTAAAAAATTTTTATAAAATGCTTCATCCCCATCTCTTAATTCTTGTAATAAATTATTTATTACACCGTAACAGTCACGATTTTTTATCCATTCTTTAACCCAAATTTTTTTATTTTTTATGATTATTGCGTCTTCTACGTTGTCGCCTTCGCAGTAGCATAAGTGCTAAGTATGAAGCGGCTTGTATTTTTTCATCGTCATCAGAATACATTTCCATTAAATTTTATAATATCACCATAAAATTTGAAAGCACGTCCAACACAACATTTCTATTTGAAAATGGTAGAACGACTAATTTACTCGTATATTAAAAGTTGCAGCTTGTGTTTCGCAATAGAAGTGGCGCATTGCGTGTGAATAGCTTTGCAACTTTAAAAAATGGCGTTGACACTTTTAACTTGCGCAAATCATTTATGTAGCCATTTTAAGACATATTTTTGCTACGTGTGAATATAACGCGCAATTTTGTGATTGCGCTATAAAAACTTGCGCCATAAAAGTGTACAAATGTGCAAGTACCTTTAGTCTGCTTTAGGCTAGGCTGGTTAGCTATTATTTATAGTTTCCATTACTTATAGCATACTGATAAGAACATAACAAGTTCGAAACTGGTCTAATACTATGTCTAGTGAGGAATTGACAAATGATCTAGCCAACAAACAAGACTTGCAGGTTTAATTCAACGCAGGTAGGGACTTTTGTCCGCTGAGTAGTTGTTTCCTGTAAATCTTATTCAGTACTAATATAATATCAAAAATATAATTGCAAAAATATTACGACGCCGCTGAATCACGTGACAAACAAGCTGAACAATGAAGCTAAGACAGGTTCATAATCATGTCTTTGTTCCATCAAGTATTAATTTATCGTTCATATGTCAGGCTGCTTAGACATACGTACCTCTATATTTCCTATAAAGGCATTGCTGCGGACGCAGGTCGTAACTAATTTGATACACACGCAAAGATACAAACAACAAAGTATATTTGTGCAGTACCACGTAAATAGTGTTTCGACGAATTGTTTGTGTGATAAAAGTTGTCTGAATGTTTTGTTTGTTGTTTTCAGTGTATTAAAATGATTGATAAAAAAAATAACTAAGTATTACATAAAAAATTATGGAGCATATGGGTGACACAACGGAGGTGAAAAAATCGTGTTTTGGATTACTTAAAAAAATATTTTAGAGGCACTTTCAAATCAAGCACGCCGTGCCGCGCATTTGCAAACGTTGCAGCAACACGGAGTTTGGACCGAGAACTGCGCAGCTGTCCGTACAAATTGGATGTTGCTGCAACTGCTTGATATTAACCATACCTTTTTCATTGCATTTTTAAGATGTAGTTGTTTTTACATTTGGTTTTGTTTGTTTTGGAAAAAAATTAAAAAACTGAGACCTTGCAGCGGCGTGAAGCAGGTCGAACTTGAATATTGTGGTGGTGCAGCCTTTACATGCTTCATTCAAAAATATTATTTTGTGTGTTATTATAAGGGCATTTATTGTATATTTAATAAAAATAACTTTTTGGAAATAAAGAGTTTAATTTTAATATACTGTGGTAAAAAAAAAATAGTTCTTTTCTTGAGTATTTATTAGTAATTAAAAATTATGATGATTCATTTAGCATCAGAAAATATCTGCATTTCTTGAATACTGCAGTACTTGTTTTAAAATCTATAGCCAGTCGAGATAATTTAATTGGGTAAGTATAATATCCGAAAATAAAAATGCACTTTGTTGCAGCAATAAACCTTGGGTCTTGTAAGCCATCCACTTTTATCTCGTCCGCCTGGTTAGACACGTGAAGTCTGGGGGAATTCAGCAACATGGAAGACAATGAAACTATTTAAAAAATTACCTCCTATTGCGTTATGCATCGTGCCCATCTAGGTTAAACTCTTCACGATTTAATAAAAAAATACAAGATATTAGATCCCAGATATTTGAAGTTAGATGCCCAGTTTAAGTGGCGCTTATTTATTACATTTAGAACAAAAACAGATAATAACAGAAATTTATTTAAATTCCAAATCTCGATATAAACTTACTGTTCAGAATTAATTTTTAATTTAAAAACGTCTTCTTTTGACAGAAAATATTCAAAATGTCATCATAATGCCTGATACCAACACCTACTCAAAGTTAGTGGCATTAACTCAAAAATAAATGACGATAGAAATTTTTTTGGTAGCGTCAACGAAAGCACCTTCTTAAAAAAGTGTCCTAACAATGTACTTATTAAAATATCACCAGTCATTAATTTAGGCAGATACGGGAAGTTTTTTTTAAATACACCTTTACAGTTTTTTGAAAATATTTGAGAAACGGACGGAGCTAGGCCAAATTTAAAATCGACATCGAAACGGTCATAAAATTCTTTAAAAAAGTCCCTATTTAACCGTTTCTCTATCTCTAATAATAACCGAGATAGCAATGCATGCACCCCCAATTTGGGACACAGTATATAATTGTAATGTACTGTGATAAATTTAACTTTCAATTTTCACACAAAATTGCTGTAGCTTCCACTAAAACTGCGGCGACCACCTCACTAATAATGTCCACGTGCAACATAAAACTTTAAGTTTTGCCAACTATGAAAATGAAAATAACTAAGTTTAAAATCCAAATTAATTTAATTTGCATATTTTTAAAGGCGCGTCACCAGTATAACTAAAAGAAAATGGTTATTTACTTAACTAACTAAATTTTTGGTTCAAATTAACAACGAAAATTGTATCGTGACAAAATTTGTTTGACTATTCTTTTCTGGTTGATTTAACTGTGAAACTAGAAGGCGCGATTTCATATGCTCTTTTTGGTTGATTTAAGCTATCATTTCCGTTGAGTGTAATTTTGATCTAAATGCTCATGTGTAACTAAACTGAAGGTTGGTGGAGCACCATCATGCATAAACCAAATTCGACGTCTTTCCCTTCTTGAGACATCTTCTAAGAGATCGAGTGGGATATACTCTCTAAATTGTCGGTATCTGTTAACTTTAAGCCTCGGAGGCAGAATATGAGGCCCAATAAGAAAATCCCCAATAATTCCAACCCAAACATTTACTGAAGATTGCTCTTGGAAATTGTTTTCAATTATAGCGTGTGGGTTATCTTGAGCCCACATGTGATTGTTGTGAAAATTTCTTATTGCGATACAGAAAAAACATGTCTCATCTCTAAACAACACCTGGGATAAAATCCTTGGGTTTATCACTAATTTATTTTGTATCCAAGTGCAAAAAGCTGCTCTAGGGAAAATCGCTCGGCAAAAAAGCTTGTGATAGGGATAAAGTTGCTGTTCTCTTAAAATTGTCCATACTAATATATGGGTAATGTTTAATTGAGTCGCAATTTTTCGTATATTAGTTTCAGGATTTTCTTCAATTTCATTATCGCTATCTGAACTGTCCTTATTGTTCTGGGCCTTCCTGCAAGAGTAGTAGACCTCTTAAAGCTATCCGGTTCGAAAAGTCAGAAGTGAATATTAATAAAAGTTTATTTGTTAGGCACGCACACGACGTTGATGAAATATTTCTTGATACATTCTTCTTGCTGCACGAGCATTACCCCATAGGCTATTCCATACACAAACTACATATTTGCAATTTCAGAGTTTGTGAATTCAACAATTTTAACTAAAAGAAAATTCAATAAATCTGTTGTTACTTACGCTATTAAAAAACTACAAAAGAGCACATTTCTAACAAGTTTTGACAACTGTCATGTTTACGTTATTAAATGAATTAATATTGTTTAGCAAGGCCTATTTTGTTACATTTATTAGAATTATCATTCTTATTATTTGATTACTATATGCTACTGTACCTTTGTTACATTTTTCTTTAGATTACGGTAATTTTAGTTTTAATTAGGACCCTGTAGATTGTTCCAAAAGTTAATATAACTCGGAAGTTATATGGTTTTGAAAATCATGTTTGTCAATTTTACTGTGAAGTAGTTTAATTATCTACCTCCATTATTATAGGAAGGTTACAGCTCATTTAAACTAATACTTCTTAGTCTGTAATAAAATCTTATACAGTGGATAACTTCATCAAAGCTTCTGGTACTTTTGATAACATGTTTCTCGCTTGATCAAAAGCTGCAGTATTTTTTCAATGGATATTATCATTAGACTTTTATTCTCTTCAACTTTGTTTAGTTCTTTCATAATTAAACATTCTAAAATATTGCGTTACTTTAGTAACTGTTGGTGACCTTTTATGGACACCCTCAAAACGCGTATATTTGAGCTACATAGTTTTGCCTAGTTTTCCATATTTTAGTAACGTCGTGCCTGTAAAAATCAATAGTAGCTCATTAAATAACACTTTAACAATTCCTCCACTACAATTTCTTATCGAAATATTATGGTGTTTTAATACACTGAACTGACTGCGATTGGCTCCTTGTGAAACATTATTAAATATTTTGAATATATGAAGGAAATTTGCTTTTTAATGTTTCAAATTTTTTTATCAAACACTTTTTAAACCTTTGTCAAGGATACAGGGAGTAGTCAATAGTAAAATTTGTGTTCATTGCTTATGTAACCACATCTGATACCTACTATAAAACTATTGTAAAATATGTTTTTATGGAAATCCAACAAAAAACAAACAAAAGAAAGATTTACGTTGAGTTTCATGTCGGTTCCTGGTAGGAATGCAATAAGATATATAAATGTGTTAATTTAGGTCTAAGATCAGCAGTAGAATTGCTAATAAACTTAATAAACTGGAATGTAGAACAATTTCAGTAAATAAAAATAATTTAAGTAAAATGTGAATAAATAATAAAGACAAAACTGAAAAGTTACAAAAACAGGAGTATATGAGTTAAAATGTAGTGACTGCGATGCTATATACATTGGACAAACTCACAGACCACACTGTGGACAAACTGAACGAAAAGTAAAAAAAGCGATTCGAGGGACACAAGAAATTTATTGTAAACAATGTATATAGCAGGCGCATGTCAACACATTGCATAGAAAACAATCATTTTATAGATTTAAAAAATGTTAAATTACTCCATTCCGAAATGAAAGGAAATAAACTTATTTATTAGAACAATTAGAAATAAGCAAGGCTGTTAAAATAATAAAAATTTAGTAGGTAACGAATGAACAACAAATTTTTACCGGTCACCATATTTTAGATAAAACAGTTTAGATTTAAAGAGTAAGGTAATGTCCAAGTTATAAAATTCTATACAATAGTTTTATAGTAGGTACCCAGATGTGGTTATATAAGGAATAAACACAAATTTTACTATTCGGTATTCCCTGTACTCTTGACAAAGGCATAAAAAGCCGAAACACGTGTAGAGTTTTAAATAAACAAATTTTGAAACATTAAAAAGCTAATTTCCTTCATATATTTAAAATATTATGGTGTTTAGATACCATATAAAATTGAGACAATTTTGCAGTATTTATACACACTCTGAATAGCAACGATGATGATTCGTTAAACAACTAAATGATTTTTAATTGTCTTTATTACTGTACATATTTATTACAGCGATATAGTTTAAAATTAATAAAAATAAGTACAGAAGCTGAATGTTAACACTTCTAATATGTTTAGGAAAACAGATTTCGTAGATATTTCGGGAATGCATTTCTCTAAAAATCACTAGAATGTAAAAGCAAATGACCTCTAATGACTGACTGCCACTAATAATGCACACGCAAGCAAGTCTTTTTTTTTACTTATGAACGTAATAATATTTATAATTAATTCTGTTGTAAATTTATGGTTTCGTAGACTGTTAAACAACTGTTGAGGTAGGTATCAATTTTGCTTGAGTAATTATCGTCGTCTTTTCACCACCACTAATTAGTGTGTTTCCTGCCTAGTCAAACAGTTAAGGAGTGTATGGACAGTTAGAATTTTATCCCAATTCTATTCCTAGCGAGGAATGTTCTATTCTCACTATATTTCTTCGTTTTAAAATTTTAAATTTTTTTCGTGTTATGAATTTCTAGAAAAATTAATAAATTAATTATTTGGGTGTTACATAAGCATCCTTTCAAACCTAATATGATATTGATAACAATAAGCTACCTTTAGTTTCTTATATGTTATACTGTCTTCTTATCTGAATGCGCTAATATAAAAATTTTAGATAGATAGTAAATTAAATACGACACTCCAGATACATACAGAAACTATTAAATGAACTACTTCAGCTAGATGCAAAATGACATTAGATTAAATAGTAGTGTTCATATTAGTAGTATTGGAAAAAAGTGTTGAATCAACAGAAAAAAAATTGCATTTAAAAAATTATTCCCTCCAGTTACAATACAAAAACAAAAACCTCTAGACCGCTGTACAGGGTGCTTTACTTTATTTCATTGTTTGGTTTTTCACTAGAAAAAAATTCCAGAACTACGTTTATGTATTTTTTTTTTGAGGAATCCGAATTCGAAAAGAAAAAAACAGTTATGCGTTAAATAAAAAAGTTATGGCCGAAAAACTGAAAAATACAAAAATTAACATCCTGTATATTCACGCGGAAATGAACATGTGACATCCCACTGATTATTATAAATGCGTATCACATACATATTTTCCACTTCCAGTTTAATCTGCTGAATTCGGAAAGAAATTTTCTTTCTGAATTCAGCAATATATAATATAACAACAATGAAAACAAATAAAAACTTTTAAACAATTTATTTCAAAAATTAAAGTAATTCTGTATTTTTTTATTTACAACAAATGTTCGAAAACATTACTATTTCGCTACAAACACAAACAAAGGCGTTTTGAACAAATAAAAAATTCAACAAGAAATAGATTTAATTAACAACCCCATTATTTTTAGCAGATGCAGAGAGAATTTGAATAAAAGCCTTCGCCTCTTTTTGCAGCAAAATGATGTGTTCGAACATTTATTGTTTATAAAATCTATGAAATATTTTTTGACATAAATTATTCAAATATTTGTTTTAAAAAGATGAATTTGTTTTAAAATGTAATGTGTTATTTAAAATTTGATTCCCTATATCTTATTAAACATGAAAGGTAATAATAATAATATATACATTGTACTGATTCTGCGGTTGGCTCCTTGTGAAACATTATTAAATATTTTTTAAATAAACAAAGAAAATTTGCTTTTAAATGTTTCAAAATTATATTTTCATTCTACACGTGTTTCGGCTTTTTTAGGCCCTTTTCAATTTAGTACCTCTCATCTGTACTCTTGAAAAGGGCCAAAAAAGCGGAAACACGTGTAGAGTGAAAATATAATTTTGAAACATTTAAAAGCAAATTTTCAGTAAAATTTTACAGTAAAATCTGATGACGGAAGACTCCTCAAGCCAAAATTCACGGATGATAAAAGCTGTCGAAAAAGTGCTTCTGGTTTTCTGCGGTGAATGTTTTAAAATCAGTATAGGTGGTGGATGTCGTCTTCGCGTCTTAATAATTGGTGGAGTTCACACCCGGTTTTAAGTTAATTCGTATGCGATCACGGAGTGATATCTATGCTATTTGACAGCCAAAAAGAATTATTTTCACTTAAAAATTGAATTTAATACCACGATGCTTGCTCTTCAGTGTCTAGTGGTGGAATCGTCTTAACGCGCCAATATCCATTTGGCATGATGATGGTCTCGGATGCTAGGGCCAGGCAGGACTATTGCCTTTTTACCCTAGTCATCGCTGTAGACCTGGACCGGCCTCGTGCAGGGCGGGTTAACTTACTTTACGAACGGCCCCATTCACAAATGTGAGCGGTGCCGAAGATTTCGGTCAACCTCCCTGGGTCCTGGCTGATGAACCCTGCTGGCTAGGGCCTCTTCTGGCGCTCTTCTGTCTTCGTCTTCTTTCTTCGCCAGCTTGTCACCCCCGGGGGTAGTCATCTGTCTGTCAGGGACTGTGTGGATATTCTGTGACTTGGGATTGACTGCCAGTACACAAAGTGTCAATTGACACATTGCCATCTGGATCATCGGACAAGGTGAAGATGAACTGTGTAGCTCTAGGAGGTGAAGGCTTAAGTGCTTTCTTAGCACTTTCGTCCTTCACGGAGCCAGGGGGACAACGGGCACTGGTCGGTTTACTGACCGGCGCCCGCAAGGTTTGTGGGAGGGTGGTTGGTCGTGTCATGTCTTTTCAGTGGGTTTGGTCCATCTGTAAGGAAAGGATTAGTTATACTTACCCGTTATCCAGTAACTGTACCTTCGGCCTCTTGTGCCTCGGTGCGTCGGCCGGATCATAGGAGGTGGCCTCCCTGATCAGCGGGTTCCTGTGCTCCTCAGCTAAGGTGTACAGTTTCTTCGCTCTATCCCGGATGATTTCGGTGACTGGTGTGTACTCCAGGTCCCTGAAGATGTCAGCGTTTCTAACGTACCATGGCGCGCCCACCGCTGTCCTGATGGCCACGTTTTCCACGGCTTGGATCTTCTTCAGATAGGTCTTCGCTTGGTATCCCCATGCTACGGAGGCGTAGGTCAGCTGTGGTCTGATGAGTGCTTTGACTAGCAGAAGCTTGTTCCTCAGACTGAGCCTGCTCTGGTTCCCTACCATCGGGTAGATGAGAGCTCTCGTCCGCTTGGCCTTTACCACGATGGCTTCGGTGTTCTGTCTCCATGTCAGGCGCCAAGGTACTTGACGGAATCGTGCCATTGGATGTCCTCGCCGAACATGGAGACGTGTCCTGTGGGGGTTTCCTTGCGTCCTTTCCTGAAGAGAATCGTCTGGCTTTTCTCCGCGTTGACTGCGACTTTCCACTTGATACACCATTCTTCCAGAAGAGAGGCTGCCTCTTGGAGTCTTCTGGTGGCTGTTTCCGCTCTCCAGGATCTGGCCGTGACGGCCGTGTCGTCCGCGTAGAGTGCCATTGCGGTGCCTTCGGCCCTTGGGAGATCAGAGGTGAAGACAGCGAACAGATGGGGTGACAGCACAGAGCCTTGGGGGACTCCGGCTTCCATTGGTCGATACGTGGACACACAGTCCCTGATCTTCACTCGCATCTGTCTCCCGTGCAGGTATGATCTAACTAGTTTGACGAGTGCAATGGGATAACCCATACTCATCATTTTAGCTAGTAGACCATCGTGCCAGACCCTGTCGAAAGCCTTCGCAACGTCCAGGAGTAGTGCCGCCGTGACCTGTCTTTGGTTGAAACCTTTGGTGACTTCTTCGGTGATCCTGAGCACTTGGAGTTTCGTACTATGTCCTGTCCTGTACGCGAACTGTTCATCCGGGATGATTTGGAGCTCTTCGGTTTCCTCTTCTATTCTTCTCAAGATGACGCGCTCGGCTACCTTGCTCACAGCTGAGAGTAGGCTGATGGGCCTGTAAGAGGAGGGAAAGAGTAGTTCCTTACCTGGCTTCGGGATGACTATGACGTCGGCCTTCTTCCACCTGTCCGGAAAGTATCTGAGCCTCAAGATCCCGTTGATGATATTCACCAGGGCTGCCACCCCTTTGCTGGGTAGCTTCTTGAGGGCGATGTTTCCGATCTTGTCACATCCAGGAGCTTTCCTCGGCTTTAAGCTCCTTAGAATCTCCTTGACCTCCTCTGGAGATCGTCTTAACTTGTCTGAAATTTTATATTTATAAGGGTTGTGTCATCATCTATTGCGATGTTAACATGTTTTGAAAGCGCGTAGTAAAAATAAAATCTACCTCGCTCGAAAGCTCCGATTTGCCAAAAGCTCCCGATACGGCTTGTCTGTCTGAATGGTCTGCTACAGAGTGTACCAAACTCCAATTTTACAAGTTTAATTCTCGTATAAATAAATCTAGCGGTTAATGAGACGCAGTAGAACCAATGATTGTTGCCTGAAATTATTATTATTATTTTGTCTTAAACTATTTTACTTTGATATTAATTGTTATTTATTTAAATGACTGTATAAAAATTAATTCTTTGGTGTGTGCGACTGGCATCTTTTAAAATTTATATATAGAAATACAGAAATTTAGCTTTTACTATTTTATGATGGCTTTGGCCTCTGATAATTTGCTTTTGTCGACCACTGAAATTAAAATTGTAGGGCCTCTCGTATAGCAGTGAAATAGTTCAGACCGGTTTGTAATTATTGCTTATGAACGTCTTTAATAAGTTTTGGTCATTTTAATGTTTGTAAGTGCACCGCGGCGCTTGCCGTGGAGCTTATACCGCGGAGCGGTTTTTTAATGAAAATTAATTTTCCTATTTCGGCTTTTAAAAATCGGAGAATTGTGGTTTGAGGATTTAAATATGGTTTTTTATTCTTTATCTAATTGGCTAAAAAAAGTGGTGTGACATGTGATATTTTGAACCCATGTAATTTCGGTCTCGGGCATTTTTTAAATGTTTCTAATGGCTGATATCTTTCTATGTGATCTGGGTGATTTTTTGGAAACATTATTTTTTCGAGATAATTAAATTTTTTGTAGAATTTTGGTTCTACGTTTCACTTGGGTTGCCATCCAAGTTACTAACTGCGACTGTTGCTTAACTTTCGTATCGAAATACGAGTATGTTAAGTCGGATCTACGCTCGTCCCCAGGATAACATATTAATACATGTTTTTATCGAATTTTTTAATATAGATACTAATTTTAAAATGTCTTCACGTTAATTCTCATTAAATCATTTGTTTAGTTTAGTTTAGTTTCATTAAACTTTATTATGTGTCTAGTAGTCAAGGTACATTTCTTCATTACTTTGCATATATTTTTTTCTGTCATCATTTTAGGAAATTCTTGTAAGAAAATAATAACCTATCGTTTTCTCAAACTTGTGATGTATATATTCGTATAATCTTATAATTTTTTTATACTAATGTTTTCTATTTTTTGTTTCAGGTATGTGTATTCTCCAATCAAATATATACCCGTGACCAGACGCCAAGGTAACAATTAAAATTAATGTTTGAACCTATATAAAATTATTATTTGTACCATAACATCGCAAAATGTTAATTTATGAATTTCTTACTTATTAGTTTATTACGCTATTAACAAAAAATATCCTAAATTCCATAGATACTTATACTTATCATTTAATAATAATTATATATTATGTATTGACTGTAAATATTAGTTAAACAGATTATAAGTTGATAAAAGGCCATGTGTCCTTTGTCTAACTAGATGACATTTTATTAATTTATAATTTGATTAATATTTACAGGCAATAAGAAGAATTATTTCAAAATGAAAGGTATATATGTATTAAGATTATAATATGCAAATCCTTTTTTTCAAAATTATAACAATTATCTTTGTAAATTTAAAAATAGAGTGTGAGGTTTTAGTGCGAAATATACGTTTTGTTAACTGTATTGCTGGTTAACATAAACTATTTTGTTGACTTTTTCGAAATCTCTTTTTAACACGAGTAGATCAGGTCAAGAGATTAATAAATATCATTATTCCTTAAAGTAAATCATTTAACCAACATAGGAATAAAAATCATATTTAGGGCATTCTAAAAGATATCTCCAAAGTTAAATTCTTTAAAAAACAATAATTGTTTTAATATTTTTTGTTTGGGGGACATTTTGAACAATTACGTTAAATGTTAATGGTTTTTTGATTTATATAATGAATATTGTGCGGAACTAAATCACCACCCTTATACAGATATTTTTGTAAATAACGTTTATTTACACACTTTTTTCTACGGCTGCGATAATGTAAGAAATTAGATTTTTTATATTATTTTGATAATGTATAAATATCAACATGCCATTTTAATGGTTAGTAACTATAAAATCAATTTAAAATTGTTTATTTATGGTATTGATATCACAATTTCTTTGTCGAGTGTTGTTCTTTGTCGTATTAATGTGGCAAAGTATATTTTTGCAACGTATGCCACTTTTCTGCACGTTGCTCTTCAGAAAAACTCTACCAACTGCTTAATAGCCCACTTTTACGTAGGGTCGCAGAAAAAAAAATACTTCTACGTTTGAAGGATTGATATAACAATCAAGTCGTTACTTGTTTTTCTTTTTATTGACATCAAGACCCTTAGGCAACGACAGATTTTACGTCTAGAATAGCAAAAGTAGTAACTATGTGTAGCTATTTTATTTAATTTTTAATTAAAAAGAGTGAGAGAATTACAATTTTGTATCTTCCTACCTTTTTATTTGTGAGTAAATCTCACCTCTGTTGGAATACCTTCGTATTTTATTGATATTATACCTTAATTAGTAAAAATCGCTGAGTCGGACCATTTTTCCAATTATTTATTTATATGCGATTGACTGCTAGTAGATGGAGTTACCTTATAACTTGTTAGTGCTTTATTATCACATAGAGACGTATAATACCGAGATTCTTCTTGTTGACGTTGCGTGCCTTAGTTCGTACTAATGAAGGCAACAACTAGAAACCGGTCTATGAATGGTGTTCGTGATGGATTCGAGGAAGATTTCCTTTCATTAGGTAAATACTTAAGTTTAATAGTAATGAAAAGACCGGGTCTTTTCAGCGAACCGGATCATAACAGCTCACTCACTTAAATGACCCCTTCACGAAGACGATATATTAGCACCATCCACCAGTTTATAGTATAATCAAACAATAGTGAGTTTAGTTACCTGTATATTGTAAATAGTAATAGATTTCGTATTTCGGACAAAAAAAAATTAAAGCAATAAATCATATCAAATAGTGTTAAATCTAGTACTAAAGTATACTGACAGGAACAACACTGCATTCAGGTCATATGAATGATAGTCACAGACTATGATTCGATCATTCACAGGTCTTCGGAAAGGTTCGTTCATTATGAACGCATCGTTCATGAACGACACATCACTAAAACTGAAGTACTTCTTCGTATGATACAAGTTTATAAATCGTCAAAAAGTCTGTAATCTACAAGTAGTTATGTGTTTGACTACTTTATTTCATTTTTAATTAAATAAAAAGAGGATTACGATTTTGTACTAGTGAAGAGCAGAATCGAGTACCACTACCTACTTTCAAGAATCGATCACTTGGTATTCTAATACTTTTGAGAATCGAGTACTTAGTATTCGAATACCGAGTACCGAGACCAAAAACATACAAATACAAATTCACCATCTAATGGTGAGTCCGAGTACCATAATATAGAGAATCGAGTACACCTATCTACCACCATCAGTTGAGCATATTTTTATTTTAGTATCTGGCCTTGGACAGTGAGCGCGAAGAAAATGCCACAGTCCACAATGTCACAGTTGCAGATATAAGGTAAAGATAAAAACGGTCAAGAAATCATGACCCACACATTTCTCAATGGGTGGAAGGCGTGGTCGTTTCTATCCTTGCAATTACCAAATCGTCATCGAGCTTCCTTGCCGAATAAAGTAGTAACGACAACGGCACGGTAGTATGACGAATCGAAATTCCGAAAGGCATAGTGCAGTATTCTAATCCGGTATATTGAAACCTGAAACCAGAAAATGCTGATACGATACTAGTAGTAGTACTTTTATCGGTCGAGTACTTGACTCAAAGTTCTCGAGTACACCGGGTATTTTTAAGAATCGAATACTATTCGAATCTTGCATTTGAATATTCACATCACTACTTTGTACTTTCTGGTATTGCTTTCAATATTTATTATTATTTGTGAATCTTGCTATTTTATTGTTTATTGGGACATTAATACCGTTTGTCCCAAATTCGATGCTCACCATTGGGATCTCGTAAACGGTAAGAGCTACAAGGTCGGTTAAATGGGATAAATTTTAACAGATTTAATGCTGATTCCAAATCCGTTAAGAAACCGCTGCTACCTGAAACCGTTTTTGGGATTTTCCAAAAGAACGAAAATTGTATGATTTCTTTTTTTTTTTGGCTGTAGCCAAGTAATTCTTGATCAAACTTTTACATAGTAGGACACTTTTTGGAGACTAATATTTTGGTGTAGCAATGAATGCTCGATAGTCTTTTGTTTCGAAATATCCGAAGTAACTTTTGTTTTTCTTATGGCAGCCATATTGGATTTTTCGTTTTTCAGATTGCACTTAAAAGGAGCTTTCAGATGATGTATTATATGCCGAGGAAAAATTGTTTTTCAAGGGACTAATTTAAGAAAAGTTATCCATTGCCTAACAAAACAAAATAGTAGGTCATGGAAAATCAAAAAAAGTTTTTGTAAAACCAGAGACAAGGAAGTTGCTTATTCAGGCGGTGACTCATTATCATCAATATACTTAAAATCGACTGTAAATTGCTTTATTTGTACAATTTTGTAAAAATATAATTTTTAGATGATCATTAAGGTTTTATTTATAATAAAATTATCAGTAAAGTGTACAAATTTTAACAAAAAAAATCCTGTTCATCAAGGGCATTCTTGCATGAAAAGTAGTTGGTATTTATGAAAATTTGAAAAGTGTTTTTCTAAAAACGACCAAATTCACACATAACTTTCAGTAAAATTTAGTAGGCTATGGTTTAATACAAATAATAAGCGTTACTGTTAATTGACAGTTGTTCACTAAATAGTTGTGGCATTATTGTAAATTGTTCAAGAATACTTAATATTACTGTTCAAGAGTGTGATTATTGCAAAATGGCACACAAATTCTCAAATGAACAAAAATTTAATATGTTAGAATGTTATTTAAAAGTAAATAGAAATTCGCAAAACGCATCGGCTTCCTATCTAGAAACATTTCCGGAGAGAATGCAACTACATAGAACAGTTTTTGGAAGAATTGTAAGCAATTTGTTAAATTACGGGAGTTTTAATAATAAAAGACCGATATGATATTGATAATGTTGACCGCACAAATAATATTCTCGAAGCTGTTAACAATAATCCCCGCATATCAGTGCGACAAAATGCAGACGAAACAAATATTCCTAGAACAACTGTACAAGACATTAAAACAAAGGAAATATCATCCGTACAATTCTATGATTATCCAAGGATTAAACAATAATGATTTTGGTAGAAGACTTTTGTTGTTGGTTTAATTAGAAATGCGAAGAACAACCAGATTTTCAATCGAGAGTTATATGGACCGATGAAAGTCGTTTTACAAATTGTGGAGTCTTTAACAAGCACAATTGTAACCACTGGACCACAGAAAATCCGCATGTAACTACGCAAAGAAAATTCCAAACTGGGTTTGGAGCAATGTTTGGTGCGGCATGATAGGTATTACCTTTTCGCTTCCTATTCTACTCCTATGATCTGCCTATAACCCTTTCCTTAATTATTATTTTTAGATCGTCATTTAATTAATCCATTCATTTTTCACAACAATTTATCGTGAACGTATAGAAATTCAAATTTTACCCGAGATAAGATAGCTTTTTACAGAAAAAGAAATAAACGAATTGTGGTTCCAACAAGTTGGCTGTCCTGCATATAATACTAATAATAATGTTAGACGGATATTATAGGAAAATTTTGGTAACCGCATAATTTCAAATAGAGGACCAGTATTATGGCCTCCCCCGCTCGCCTGATATAACCCCTCCTGGTTTTTATTTGTGGGGTATGGTGAAAAATGAAGTATATGATTTTGAAAACCCGAGAACTATCGATATTTTGGAACACAGAGTTAGGGACGTTTTCGGCACAATAAATGCCATTACTTTCAGAAGAGTAATCAGCTCAGTCAGGCGTAGATGCCAAAAATGTATTTAGCTAAATGGAGGTCATATTGAACAGTTTTATTAAATCTTCTTACTTCTTTACTATCATTTCTTCTATTTTGTTAATTTACCCTTATTAAAAAAATTTCCTCCGTATCATGTTCGGTACATTTTAACAGAAAATTAAAATTATTTAAATATGTCAAACTGGTAACCTTAATATTATTGTTATTTTTTATAATGGTTGGTATTAGGTATGGTATATCTATAAAATAAAATTTTTTTTGAATTTGCATGGCCTATTTTGTTTTGTTAAGTAATGTATAACTTTTCTTAAACCAGTCCCTTGAAAAACAATTTTTCTTCGGCATGTGATACATCATTTGAAAGCGCTTTTTAAGTGCAATCTGAAAAACGAAAAATCTAATGTAGTTGCCATAAGAAGAGCAAAAGTTTGCTCGGATACCTCTAAAACAAAAGAATATCGAATATTCCTTTCTACACCAAAATATTAGTCTCCAAAAAGTGTCCCGATAATGTAAAGCTCTAAAATCTGTCTGACCAAAGATTATTTGGCTACAGCCAAAAAGAGAAATCACCAAATTTTCGTTTTTCTGGAAAGTTCCAAAAACGGTTTCAGTTAACCGTGATTTCTTAACGGATTTGTAATTAACATAAAATTTACTAAAACATATTCCATTTAACCGACCTTGTAGCTCTTATAGTTTCCGAGATCGCAATAGTGAGCATCGATTTTGAGACACAGTATATTTAAGACTTGTAGATTGATAACACATTAAATAAATTAAAGTATGAAATTGCCAATTTTTGAAAAACTTGAAAATTCTCAATTTATTAGTGTATTAGTAAGAATTAATGTCCACAGTTTTTAAAATATCAATTTTTAAGCGTGAAATTAAATGTATCTTTTTTTCCGGTGTTTTTCATTAACGTCCCTGTATAGACAATTTAAAAACAAGCCCACGGCGACTTTTGCATAAGGAATACAAAAACATCGGTACAGCAACAGCAATGCAATACGACATTGTGAGTGAAGTAAGTGAAAGGTATACGTTTAGGAAACGTTGGTTGTTGCTTTACTGTTCGGTGTGTTTAGTTGTGTTTTAGTTGCAGGGTACTCGAGGACAACAATACTATTCGAAAGCTAAATTATTATTTGCGCCCGACGTGGGATGTAGTGTTCTAATGACATTTGATTACGGTAAACCTAGTGTGCATGCGTACTGGTGGATATTTTCCAATTTAAAATGGTGAATTTGTGTGAAATATAAACGTACAGTGACGTGACGTTTTTGAAAAAATGTGCCAGTGAACTTTGAAAATGCAGCCGTGTTGAAGTTGGAAATTACCTTTGTTGAACAAGGATTTATAGAAGTGTGTGGAATTTTTAACGTGTAGGTGTTGTTAATTAATAAAGTACGACTAGGTGAGGTGAACAGGTTGATATCAGAGTTTGTTGTTCTAGAAATGTGTCCTGCGTTTTACTTTGGTTAATTTTGACGAATTTATTAACTATTTCTAGAAAATTTGTAATTACCAAAGCCAAAATGAAATTTTTTTCGATATGACAGCAAAATTGCACAATTTTATTTTACCAAGAGGGGAGGGAGGTGGGTTGAAATTGATCCTTCGAAAGCTATTTGATTTCACTTCAATGAAGCAGACAACTTTAAGCGAAACTAACTTTGTATGCCTTAGATCACGGTTTAGATGGTAACGCTGCTTCAATTTTTATTAATACACTGTTTTTTATTTTCTTATTCGATAGCATTTGAAAATTTGAGTCTATTAAGTCTTTTGATTCTTTCGAACTCCATAAAAGATTAAAAAAAATTAACAACGTTTAGAATTTTGGTCTTCTGGCGTCATCCTAAGAGTTGCGGTCGATGATATCAAAGACGGTATTGCCGTATTACAATTTGCAAGTCCCTGTATACAGCGTACTTATTTCATTAATAGTTGAAATCTTTTTTGAATTCAAATAAGTTAGTTGCAATCGTTTGAAATCTTGAAATCGCATTGAATTATCTTAAATCTCTTTGAAATCCCAGTTAAGATCTGTGAAATCATATAATATACAATCTATGAAATCTATGTTGAAATCTTGAAACGATATACATCGTTCATCTCTGCATTTTGTCATGATGACATGTATGACAAAAAGGCGGGCAAAAAGGTTTCCTTTGTCTGGTTACAATTGCAAAAATTAAAAGAATCTCCTTGGGTCGGTAACATTTTTATTGATGGCACTGTAAATTCTACCTCGCATTCTACGCATAATAATATATTATTTTGCATATTTTGCGCGTACTTATTTCCATAACAAATGCATTCGTGAGCTGTAGAAAATGCTTTGAACTTTGAGGATGTGCGTGGAGGAGCTTTGTTCTCTTTCTTAAAATTTTCCCCCTTAAAATATCGAAATATTTACATAGCCGATGTAAAAATAATAGTTAACAATATATTTCCATTAAACATTTTCTTTAAAAAATTAAGCATGAAAAATGTTCATCCGCGTCATGTGCTTTAGAATTAAATTTTAAACATTTTTTGTTACATTTATTTAAAATTTTCACAAGATGAGTTTTGGCCCAGTCGATTACATTTTTTTGAATATCCTGTCAAACAAAAAATTCGCATTATTTTGGTGTGAAAGAAAATGAGATATTCAAATATAATGCCAAAATTTGTACATCTGTTTTTGAGTAAAAAAACAAAATGCCATTTGGAAGAGAATTAAATAGAGATCAAGAAGTAGTGTCCTCAAATGTTGTTGAAATTAGGTATGAATTTTGTTATTCCAAAATTTTCGAAAAAAAAAATCATGATAAAAAGTATTATTTGTAATTTATTGTCCAGTACTCAATATTTATTTGCCATATTATTTACTCATAATTTTTTAAGCGTCCTGTATAAATAATCTCGAATTTGATCATTTTCTTTAGGAGAAATGACTTTTTTTATCAAGAATAACATTTTTCCGAAAATTAAAAAAACTAAAATAGCAATATCAACACCTAATTTTAACAACATTAGGGAACGCACTGCACTACTTGTCCCTTTATTTTTTACTTGAATAATTTTCCGAAGTGGCATTTTGGTTTTTACACTCCAAAATAAATGTACATATGTTGCCATTTTTGAAATTCCCTCCTTTCTAATTATACCGTTTTATAAATTTCAAGTTTGACTATCACTAAATGACGTTTAGGGATAAATAATACTTTTTTAGCAAAATACATTTTTTTTCGAAAAATCAACCTGTAAAAAAAATTTACACCAACTTCGTACTTCTTATACGTTCCGTACATATTTTGTCACTTGCAGTATTCTTTTAAATTGCGTAAACAGTTGAGAAATCTCTTCGTAAATCACTTTGAAATTACATAAAAATATTTAAGGAAATTAAAGACAGAAATAATGTCTTTTTATTTTGAATTACGAATTTAGTGTTTTTTTTATGCCTTTTTACAAGTTTGTTTCGAACTAATAAAAGTAGTCGCTCATTTTTGTTTGTAACTTCACGTACTAAACGCGAATTTTATTTAAAATGTGGTAATTGATTTTGATAGTTAGAGGGGAGTTGTTTCAAAACGGTTTAATTTGATCATGAATCAAATACTATAGAAACGATTATCTTAACCGAGACTTGTTGAAGGACCCACAATTAATGAGATTTCTTTTAACCTCTTAAAAATAGTGTTATTAGGTTGTCTTCTTTCTGGATAGCGATTGAAATATATTTGGGATGCAATATCACAATTGTTGTTACTTTGAATAAAGCATTCTAGCATTTCATATTTCTCGTAATTTTCGTAAGACATTTTCACTTGGGGTGTAATTATGATGGAAACAAAATTATTAATATGCAATTTACTGACAAACGGATAAACATTGTCATAGATGACACACGCCTACTTGGAATAAATATAAAAAAGTAATCTACTAAAAGATTATTTTCGCTATTAAATACTTACACATCAAAAGCGACCCCACATATCGCCACCTGACTGCAAGAATTAGGTAACTAAAAATTTTTATATTATGAGTTATTTATATGACCCTATATTAAATACTATATAATATTTAATGTATAAAGTGGGTAACTTTTAGAAATAAACTAGAGGCATCTATTGTCAAATGTAAAAAAGAAGTTAAAAGTAGGTAACTGCAACTTAATTTTTTTTAATGATAATAAAAATTAAAAAAAAACATATTTCTTGATTTTGTTTACATGCACAAATTAATTAGAAATCAAAGCATAAACATAACAATAAATATATTATCTTTTATTTTGAATCACAAAAGAAATTATGAAAAAACGCATAAATCTCTTTTAAGCTTTAACTCAAATTCAAGAAATTTGAGTTACCTAATTCTTGCATTTAGGTAACGATATGATATATAGTTTGAAAGAGAAAAAATTTTCTTTTTTAACTAAACCATAGCCAACTATGATTTCCATTTAAAAAAATACAACTTTATGCCATAACTCGAAATTGCACCTTTTTTTAAATTTTCTCGACGCCACTGTATTATACAGAAAATAGTGCCCCAAGAATGTAAAAGTTGCTTTTTCATGACTTTACAAACAACCAAGATATTGACGTGTCCAAAAGTCGAAAATCGAACTTTTGTTTATAACTAAAAAACAAACGACAATAGCAAATTTTTGCTTTCGCCAATGAATTTGTCTCAAAAAAAGAGATGAGAATGCGTCTTCCATTGTTTTGTATCTCTTAAGTTACAGAGTTACTGTATACAAACATCGAAATTTGCCCACCCTGTACTGTATATTGTCTTTTATCTTTGATTTAAGATTAAAATCATTATCTCAGCACCATGTGAAATAGGCGTAGGATATTTATTTGTTGTTTTTAACAAACAGTTGAAAATGAATGGACAAAATCAGTATAATCCGTAACAGCCCGTTTACACGATACCGAATCGTACATTTTATCCAATCGGTGAAAACACATCATTCCATATTGGCGCATACGTTTAAATCTACATGTTCACACGGTACAGTAGTCTACTATATGCGGGAAAACTACCGATTTGTTCATATTTGACGTTTGGTTTTGTCACTGGCAGCCGCATGCGGTGATTCTATAAATAAGCCTAATGGACAGTTAGTGGCGCATATGGTCAGCTTCAGGATGTTTTCAACACCTTCTAAATCCTCGTTTACGGCGTCGGCGATACAGCATAAGGACAATCATATACACGTCCATTGTGTGCCAAAGCCAATGAAGAAATGGAAGAAATGACGATAAAAGAGGAAGTATACACGAAGAAACTACCCGAATTGTGTGAACATTGCATTCGATTTGGTTAAAATTTCGTTTCGATTAAATTGTTCTATCATGTGAATGGGGTGTATATGATTTAAACAACACTTGAAACTGTGTAGTTTCAGCGAAATAGCGAGCAGAACATTCACACCTTCCCAATAACTACAAGATGGACTTTGGGCAAGTCAAAAATTTTAACCTTTCGAATCGCAAGTCTATAGTAAATATCACGACCACTATTTTTTGCGCATAGTTTGTAGAAAATTTAATTTTATTTCCTCTACGCTAACCGTTATTCTCTTGCATATATTTTTCTGGCTGTTGCTTCATACGTATAAACGGTTTCCGGTAGCTTAAAATCTGTCACTTAAATGAGCCTCTGCGACACAGATAGCGAATAATCTATTTAACAAATTGTTCCTTTAGGCACATATTTTTTATATTCTAATTAGGTAGGGCTATTCTAAAATCAACTTTCTATTGAAAGAAATTGTTTTTATTAACATCAAAATTAACTTTATAAAATCAACTCTTAACCTATTATGTATTTCAACATTATTTTTCCCTAGGAGATGGTCAGTGGCGGTAGATAATTTGCTGGCCCGACTCCCATGTGAGGACTGTCCAGGATCGGGAAACCGAAAATGATAATAATAATAATGATAATAATATCCTTATTGTCCAACAGAAGACGCATTTACGAGACAATACATATTAAGTACAAAAAAAAAAGAGCATAACAATATTTTTTGTTTACAAAATTATAAGTGGTACACTTTTATAAAGTAAATCTTATATTAACAAAAACATGACTTTATATCACATTTCGCGTCTCAAAATTGTCTTTAGCCGTTTTTATAAGAACATTCAATGAACAGAAATGAGTATCACAAATTACATAAATTATTAAAAAAATTTTCACACGAGGTACTGGTGACTTTAGTGAGATGTTCATTCTAGTAGTTAAACGTTAAATTATGTTCTAGGAACATAAAAACCGATATTTCAAAGTAAATCAGAATAGTCTATTATTATGCAGTAACTATACAAAAATATTAACGGTATACAATATACAACTCCTTAAATCTAAGCTAATAATATTGAATCTACGAGTACTAGTTAAATAATTATAATTTATTCCCCTTTCAGAATAAACACGATCCACTTTAAACGACGAATTTTTTATAAATCTTTGTATACATTCAACTGTCAACTTACGATAATTATTATAATAGGAGTACGAGATTATAGCAGCATATTCAAGCTTAGAACGAACATAGGAGAAATACAATATTTTTATAGCACACGTTATATCTATTTGTAATTTCTCATATAGCTTCTAATGTTTATAGATATAGTTATTAAAAGTAAGCTTAGAATCGAATATTACACCCGAGTTTACACCTAAATCATTACAAGATTCACATCGAGATAATGTCTCATTGCCAAAATTGTTTGTTTCATCGTAAAGCTCATAATTTTACATTTTGATATGTTAAGATGCAGTTTATTATTAATACACCAAGACTAGATATGATTCAGTTCACATTGATCTATAGAAAATGTTTTTAAATCATCTATATATATAGGTTAGGTTAGGTTTCTTGTGAGTGGGTCCCTGTGGACCCTCCACTGCGGCCTTCAGCAGGCCTATTGTGGCTCATCTATATATAAGAGTTTACAACTGTCAGTCGTGTTATTTAAATCATTAATAAATAACAGGAACAATAGAGGACCAAAGTTAGACCCTTGAGAGATACCCGAGGTCGCAAATTATCGAGAGGACTTAAAGCCATTTTACATGACACATTGATGTCCTTTCACAGATATGCTTTAATAAACTCAACAACGTGTATTGTTATAATAAATAAAGACGTCTATGGCTTGTTCTTAATATATCCACTATCTAATAATAATAGGTATCCGAAAATATACACATTAATAATCTTAATTTTCCCTGAGACATTGCTGTATAACAATAAAGCAGATTTCACAAACAGAATTGTTTAAAATATGACATAATAATTATATATTCAACAACCATGAAAGGGACATACTTGCACATAAATACCTGGTACCATATTTGTATTAACTTCGCAAGTTGTAGACTGTAGGCAAAACAATGCCAAAAGTTTATTCACCTTTTAAAAATTACAATACTTTACATAGTCGAATAATACTAACTGCTCTGTTATTTGAAAGTTGTGATATAAACCCATTTTAATATAATTATTATCTAAGAGAATATAGTATTACAAACATCGCGAAATTTGTATTAGAAATTATGCAAATTACATTTAAAAAATATGTAGGTAGCAATATGAATAGTTTTTCGAGTAGTTATTTTTACAGGTACCCTTTATAATTTATTTTTTCAAGACAATTTTTATAGTACACTAAAAACCGCCGCCAATTTGGGGCTCAAAGCTTCCCTCTCCCCGCGCAATGTCAATTTTTCACGTTTCAAATTTTAAGAATTACCAAATTTATCGCAACATTTCATGTCAAATTGTATAAAATTTCAATTTACAATTTTATTCAATCATTTGGATAAAATGTTTAATTGGCTTTTTTATATGTCTGATTTATAATCTTTCATCTCGATGATTTTTGTACAGTTAAAATAAAAAAATTGGGGTCTTGTAGACCGCTTTAGAGCAGAACTGCTTTGCTCATCAATGACTATGTTTTTCTTTGGCCCCTGGAGGGTCTGTACCAAATTTGAAAGGTGTATCTCAAGACCGTAGCTGATGTTGCGATACGCACATAGACATATTTTTTGCTGAAATCGTGTTTTTTCGGGAGATAAAAAAACTATTCCGAAATCAAGAAAAAAATGTTTGAAATAATGGTCTATATTAAAGTACTCTTAGAGTGAATTATTTTTTTTTATATAAAACGTATCAATTTTCTGTAGACAAACAGATCATTTTCTTATAAAATGCTTACATTTTCATTAATATTATGTTTATTTATTTATTTTTTATATTGATTCATAGACAAGGGGTACATTTTTCACAAGAGTACCTACATTTATATAAAAAAATTAAGAAGGGTAGGTATACATAGCACCATATTCTCAGAAAAATTGTAGCGTCGTGTCCATAAAACTAATTTTGAAAATTTTTCAAACCACACTAGCAAGATGCGGGGGGGGGTGGCACGGCACACGCTGCTTGCATATTTGGAAACATTACATATACTTTGTTGTTTAGATCTTTTCGCGTATGTCATAATTACAAGCTGTATGAAGTAAATTAAAGGTCAACCTTACTTTTGAGCAGAGACGTGTACTGGAGAACAATATTTTTCATACAACACTGAGATAGGGCATACCCTATATTTCACCGGCTGCCACTGTGTACTTGTCAATGCTCAAAGGTAATTTTCAAGTTAAGTGATTCAAACAGCTACTAATATAATGTCAAAAATATAATCGCAAAAATATTACGACGCCGCTGAACCAAGTGACAAGCAAGTCTGGCCAATGAAGCTGATACAGGTTCATATTTTAAATGTTTTCTTAAAATCTTTTGTTAATCGCCTCTCAAGTCACCGAGGTAACTCCCAGAAAATCCTAGGATTTTGTGTTGAGTAAAGAGAGTCCAAACCGCATCTAAGGTATCGACAGTTCACTCCCATCTTAATCCGAAGCAAATTACAAATAAAATTTGTTGCTCCGGGATGGATTCGAACCATCGATATTCAGTACCGAGTAAATAGCTATAGGCGCTTTTACCCATTCGGCTACCATGGCATAATGGAGCCTTTGGTCCACCAATTATTAACTTCTCGGTCAGATGTCCTTAGTTTGCCTAGACCACGTATCTCTATATTTCCTTATCATATAAATGCATTGCCGCGGACGTAGGTCGTAACTAATTTGATGCACACTCAAAGATCCAAACAACAAAGTATAACTTGTTCTGTAGACGTTTAATATCGCATTTTGGCTATATCTCTTGGCCGTCTAGGATCTCCAACCTGACGGCTCCAGTTTTTTTATGGGGCTATCTGAAGGAAAAAGTGTTTTCCCTACGTTTTGATATCTTTCTTGTTGAAATTGAGACCATTCCTGAGAACGCTTTACGTATACCTAGTTATGATAAAGAATGTGATGGACAGTTTAAAAATGTGATGTTTAAACCATAAAATCCAAATGTTCATAGATTAAATTGTAACAAAAAGTTAATACATATTTCATTTCTTTTAAAAGTTATTGCATTTTAAAAGTGTTAACCTTATTCTAACCTGTATTATTTCATTAATACAAATTTAAAAAATGACGTCTGAAAGTTATTTACGATATAAAGTTTATTTCAAGCTTATTTGCAACATAAAAACATCGGCACCTTTGACATAAGGGAAAGGGATCAAAGTCGCCGACGTTTTTTATGTTGCAAATAAGTTTACCCTATCATATATTTTGGAAGTTACCGAATTCATAAAAAGTGACGAACGCGTCAGTGCAGTCGAAGTTAAAAGTAACAGCAGTGTAAGTAAAAAAACCGCTGCCAATTACTTGGGGATCAGAACTTCCTCACCTAGTAAAACTCGACGTGTGGTGGAGTTTATAATAAAAGTAATGTTTGACGTTTCAAAAAGTCGCATTTTTTGACGTTTCAAAAAAGTCACATTTTGACGTTTCAAAAAAGTCACATTGGTGGAATGTCACTAATATTTTTTCTAGACATTGGGACCGATTTTTCTCATCTACGAACTCAATCTCTTCATGACCTCTACAATGTGTGTACCAAATTTGAAAGCTTTATCTCAAAAGCTGTAGCTGCTATCTCGAACCAGACAGACACACAGACAGAAAATTTTTTCTGTAGGTATTTTGTGTATTGTTATAATTCGTCGAGATTCGTCCAGAAATGCAATAAAAATTTCCAGCATTTTTTTCACGAATATAAATTCCTCACTTTGAAGGGTGAGAAAGTAATAAATTAATTAACTACCATCTATTAATTAAATATGTAAATTGTTCCAAATCTATGTGAATCGCTAAATTATCAACTATCTAACCTAACCTATACACAAGCTTAAAATGTCAATTTTTAAGTTTAAGCTACCCATTACTTAACAATGTTTTATTTAGAGCACTTAATGTAGGTATTTTTTCATTCCGGCACAATATATGCCGTATGTATCTTCCAGTTTTTGAAATTTTAAATTTGTGGTGTTGCTCAACACAAAACCACGTGCACAAATAATTAATACATTTTTAATAGTTTTTTAATATGAAGAGGGCGGGAATCTCGATGAAACGTTATAAATAGAAGCTCATATGTATGTTTCTGTATTACGAACTTACACCCTAGAAACCTCTTTTTGAATAACCTTGAAGGTTCAAGAATTTTTCAAACCGTAATATATTGTATACAGTGTGTCCAGGGATGGACTTAATTATACTTGTAAACTTTTTATTTTTTGACGAAAAGTTACTCTTCATAAAATTTTCTAATTATTCTGAAAACTCGTCAGCGGTATTCAGAATTACGATTTAATATACAGTGTGTCCCGAAATGAAGACAATATAAAATTTTACCAAGAGTAAAGTACCTTTATTTTAATTAATAGAGACAACAATTATGAGAAAAGTTGTATGTAATGCCAAGTGCAGTCCTAATACAAAGTTTTTATCCATATAATCAATAATTTTTTTTTACAATTTTTTCTTATGCAAAATCTGTCATCATTAAGTAATTGTTGTTAAATTAGGTTAGCTGTGAATAAGTAAAATCATATCGACTATATTTCACTATTTGATGCATTGCAGCTTCGGAATCATTTCACATTTTGACATTTTTTTATAATTTAGCTAATATTGAATGAAACTTCGTATTAGAACTACACTTGACATTACATACAACTTTTTTTTATAAATTTTTTCTCTATTCATTAAAACAAAGGTAGGTACTTTAGTTTTGATAACATTTTATATTTTCTTCATTTCGAGGCACACTGTATATTAAATCGTAATTCTAATGGCTGATGAGTTTTCAGAATAAGCGGAAGTTTTTTCTGAAAAATAATTTTTTACTAAAAAATCGAAAGTAAAAAAAGTTTACAACTCGGTTTACAAGTATAATTAAGTCCATCCATGAACACACTGTATATACACAAACCTAAAAAATCGAAAGTAAAAAAGTTTACAACTCGGTTTACAAGTATAATTAAGTCCATCCATGAACACACTGTATATACACAAACCTAAAATTCATCAACATTTGGCAATTATAAAAACAGGTTAATAAAATTTAAATTAAATCACAAAACAGATGACTAGCCAGAATGTTGTGATTTAATTTAAATTTTTTCTAAAATAGTTTAAATAATTCAATTCCGATTACTAGTTTTAATTTTGTCATTCATTCATTATGCTACAATTAAAGTAAAAACTTCCATAGTGATTAGTGATTACCTAATATCTTGTGCTGATATGGTTAATGCATGGATGATTTTATTAAAAAAAAAAAACAATTTTTCAGTTTCTCTTGTTTTCGAGAAATCTTATTAAAAATTATAGCCTTTAACAGTGTTTCCATAAGGAATATCTGAGTGTTTTACTGAAAGTAATAATTTAAATAAAAAAACTTTTAGTTCTTCGTCATTTACATAAATTGTTTAAAACTCAATAATTTACAGATAATTTATGGACTGTTACGTTGTTTTGTTATGTGTTATGTATCATCAAAATATGCTTTAAAGTGACGTTTCATCAGGTCTTAAACTTACTTTCATGTTAACGAAGAACGAATACCAATCTGTTATTTTAAATCATATGCAGAGTAGGTGAAGTTAGGTATAAAGAGGGATAGTCCCCCTCAACTCCTGCCATCCAAGGTCATCTCAGAGCCATGGATATTGACGCGAGTAAATGAAATTACAGGCATAACTAATATCGGTTTTTTTTTGTTTGTTCTAAATACGATTTTTTACTGAGTTTTACGAAAGTTATTCTACACACAAATGAAGTATACATCATCACCTAATGAAAACGCCGAGGAAAATTATAGACATTAAAGTCGTAAAATTAAATCTGAGCGAAAATATTTTATTTTAGAAATATGTCTGAAATTTGGAAATTCCAAGATACTGATAGTCTGATTCAGTTAATGTAAATGTTATCTTTTTTGTACATAAAGCATAATATAACATTCTAATTGACCTTGAAATAGGTTTGGCATTGTTCCTCCGGTATTGTAACTGCGCAAATAAAAATTATTTGACGAAACTTTATATAGGTTTCATGCTATAATATGAAATAAAAAAATTGCTTTTCAGTTTGGCTATGGTATAATATACGAGTATTGCTGTCAAAATATAAGTCAAATATAAATAAACTAAATCAACACGTTAAAACATATTAGAACATGAGTCAAAACAGCTACTGCTTTGCTGAATCAAGAAAAATTGATTGATTTGATGGGTTCACCAGTGAAAAACGTTTGTTTTACATTTTATAACGAGGGCCAAAATAGTTTTAAAAATTATAAATAAATGCTCAAAAAAACTTCTCATTGATGACTGAGTGTCTTGGAATTTAATAACTTTTTAAAAATTTATTTTCTAAATATCTACCGTTACGTTGTGTTGAATAGTTGTCAATTCGTTCATGTAAATAAATGGTGGATAATTAACAGCACGTCGAATTCCATCATCGATGGCTCTGAGCTGTATCGTTTTTTATTAGATTATCTGGTATTCTCGGTTTGTATACATAAACTTAAAGGCGGAATTCATACTAAAACGATAGGCAACAAACAACGGACAATTAGCTACGAGTAACAGGAGATATCATGTCTCTCATGTATTCAGACCAAAACAATTAATTATTAGTGTGTAGATGTCAGCTGTGAACAACCTGCTGATTGCATACGTAGACGAAGATTTTGTCTTTATGTATCAGCAACACTATCTCTAGCAACACGACAGGAATATTTTTCGCGATTCAAATCGCCTCCGGAGATATTTCTTAGAATGACATTTTCATCGTTTAGTTCTAAACGGGCTATGTTAAACGTAATGTTATTTTTACGAACAACACATATCGCGTATTGCATATCGCTCGTAGCCTATTGCCTTGGTGTGAATTCCGTCTAAGACTTCAATATCTGTAAAAAATAATCAGAAGTCGTTAAGTCGAGTGATCTTGACTTCAATCCGTGTAAAAAATAATCTGGTCATTAAATCGGGTGATCTTGCCGGCCAATTAGACGGAAATTACACCAAAATTATAGGCTACAAATAACAAGGAATATAATGTCTCATATATTCACACCGATACGATTAATTAATTGTTAATGCGTAGAAGATATCAGCTATGCTTTGATGTGATTTCCACCTTAATGTCTTTTTTACCAAAGTTAATTACCCGGGACACGTTTCTTTAAAAGAAATCAGTGCTGTTCCAAAAGTTGTGATATGTTGCTGCGTGTTGATACCAAATTTCATTGTTTTGGACACCCAGTCGCATAGTGACTGAAATTGAAGAACTAGCTTAACTTATCTTCCACTTCCAAACAAAACTCTTTCTGCGAAATTTAATTCTCAATGCCAAACAGCAACATAATTCGATAAATTAAAACCCCTTTAACAATGAATCGCCTTATCAGCACCGTATCAAAACTATCAACACTGACTCGCAAGTCTTGAATTCTGTCATGGCCATGAACTGACTGATTGCTAATTACTTGATACGTGTTGTGTAATGCCAATCCAAAATAGGGTGTTTGACACTATGAAAAATAAACTAATACATTATGTGAATACGATAATTTATCGAATAAGAAATCAGAAATTATCGGTTTGTATTCACAGAAACACGAGGTTGATTTATTATTTCAATTTTAAAATGGTATTTTTTAGTTTATGAACATGTCACAAAACGCTACCCGCCATGATGGTTTTAACTGTGACATCACTCTTGTAGTAAGTAAGCAATACCTACGATTATCTTATCGTGACTGCTTTGTGAATATTTGGACTGGTTTCGTGTTTTTTAAGTTTATAATAATTAATCACGGAGGGCGGTTTTTTAAAAGCGGACAGTACGAATTTGCCAAGAATAGATACAATCAATAATGGTGGCTAAATTCTTTGGGACTAATCCCGATTTCTGTTCTGCCGAATTTAGGAAGATTAAAACATCTGTGTAAGTATGTAATATTTGTTTAGCTCTAATTTTAAAGCCAATTAGGTACTTATGTTTATAAAAGTGTGTATATTGTACGTAATTAGAACATTATTTAATAGACAATCTTCAGCATAACCTCAAAATTACAAACATAACAATTATGTGAAAGACTTCACTTGTTTACATTAGTTGTAAAGGTCAAAGCTACTGAAAGTATAAGACAAAATAGTACTTACATCAAAGTGATCCTCACAAAAATACAGTACCTATATTTGGCAAGTTGTAACCAAGTTTTTCTCATTTTAATGTCATCTGGCAGTTTTACAAACTTTTGTGGTATATTTACACTTGTACTCTTGCAGTTGGCACCAAACACCACGTATAACGATGGGAAGTCATTATTTATATGATAAATAAAAAAACGATAACGAGCGTTACTTCCGCTTGTTTGTTTACTACAAGAATGATGTCACAGTAGATAGTGACATGGCGGCTCGTGTTTTCGCGCCAATTTATATATTTGAAATTTTGAATGTTATTTCATTCTATAAAGCGACTTCATATAAGCGAAATAAAAATTTTTAAGACAATTTAAAAATAAGAGTCAACTAGCCCATTTAAAAATAAGAGTCAAATAGCCAATTTAAAATGTGTGGATTTTCATTTTTGTACCTACAGTGGTTTAAATTTATTCTGTTATGATTTATGAAAAATAGTTATATTTATACCAATTTGTCTATTAAGCCCTGAGGAAGTTTATGTACAATAAATGAAACGTAGGCAAAGTGCATTTTGATTTGGCCTATCGTCCTTTTGCCGACAATTTCTTAAAAAAAAAAACATGAATTCAGACTGAAATATTTTACCAATTGAAAATACTTACATAACGTCACCACCTACCGAAATGCTTTCTTTCTGGCACTATTTGTAGTGCGTGCTAGAAAGGGAGCATCTCGCAACGTGGTGACTTTAAGCTGATGAGTATGGTACATATCTGCCGCAGAAAGATCCATGATTTCTGAGGAAATTATATCACGACATAACACATACTCTTTATAATTAGATAACAGAAATGACTAAGATTGAGGATATCATTCCAGGTCAGTGTTCATAGTTTCCGGACGCTGCTGATAAGGTGAGTCTAACGAACACAATCACCGTGAGTGTTGACGGCACCAGTTCGTTAAATGAGACAGTTGACTGACTGCAGCGTTGCTCAACTTTGTCATGATAAGGTTGAGCTGACGCTCTCAACGTTTGTGTTCGGTAAACGCACCCATTATAAAAAATGTTTTAGTGTTTCGAATTGTGTTGCTCTCTTGTCCCGAGGATTAAATTTTGCAAAATGGGTTTCATTCCAAAATAGAAGGTAAGTTGCGTCTTGTCCATCTAATTCGTTGATTTCAGCCACTGTCGTCGGAGATCCGTTACAACTGTTTACAGCATTTCCACAGACCGCCCTGAAATAATTGTTACTGTTGTTTTATTCGAATAAATGGAGATACTTGAGGTCTAAAATGTATGTACACACCACCAGTTCGGTGGCGTAGTTGGTTAGAGCGCGCGATGGCAAGTATGACTAGAAATCTTTCTAACGTAGTTGTGGATTCGATTCCCGCCACTGGCACTGGCAATGTCGGTGGAAATGGTTGTATATTCACATTTTTCTAAATGTGACTCCCCTCTAAACAGGTTCGGCTTTAGAATCGGGGGTTGTCTAATCCCTCGTCCTAATTTTGTTGAGGGACGTTACCAAACAATCTTAAGTGTTTAAAATAAAAATTTATTCAGACAAAATCGTAAGTACGAGATGCATTTGATCGGACTATTTCCTAAATAAACAACATTAATAATTCAACACAATAAATATTTAATGAAATGAAAATATAATGACGCTAAAATTTTTTTGCTAATTATTATTTTCTGACATTTACAAAACAATTATCACAGATAAATAGAACATATCTTTTTAAACAATTATTTTTCCCGCTATTTGCTAAATGCTGAAACTTGGATTATAAAAAAGATACTGTGCACATTATGTTCAGTACAACTGACTCAGTAATGTTATTTTTAATTCTAAGTACTCTGTTCATTAAAAAGAAAAATAAATAAATCAAAAATACTCACGAGTTGAACAATCACTTCAAAACTTTAAAACATCCACAGACACGTGTTTCTGCATCTATGCGTCTTCAGTATGGCCCTTTGAAAGCCCCGAAAGTAACTGTGAATCTTAGTAATGTAATAAATATTAATGATTTCAGAGAAAAGACAATCCTCATAACAATTTTAGCTTTCTTAAAAATGAGATTGCTGTTAGCAGAAATAAAATTTTGTATACAAGGGGTTCAAAAAATTTTAATAATGTGGAAATTACTTAAGAATAAATTACTCTTAGTTTTAGTTTTTAGTTGAGTTATGTATTAATTTGTCCGTATCTCGTCTTTATAAACGGTTGTTTTAGTTGGCATTATGCTAATAAATTAAAAATCAGTACGTCATTCTTGGTATATTCTCATATTGTTGACTTTTATGGACACCCTATACATAAAATCTTATTTTTGCTAAGGGCAGTCTTATATTTTGAGCAAGCAATAGTTTTTATAAAAAATGACATTCTCTTAAAATCAAAAATAGAAAAGTTTCTCCTCTTCATCCGGAGACACACTGTTACTGCATGATTTTTGATAAAAAATACATATAGCCCAAAGAGACGGAAGACCATTTATTAATAGTGATGTGATAATGAGATACTGTTCATTTTCAGAAGTTTGTTAATATGTATAATAAAAGTTTCTGTAAAATTATGTTATTGTCACGCCATGATATTTACAAAAAAAAAAAAAAACTATTTCTATTGATCGGTGAAATGGTCTCTGTGTCTTATTGCAACATAAGTAAGTTTCTTGGCACAGCGTAACGAATGTACGTTTTGCTTTGTGGTTTTGTTTTGGCGAAGTGGTTAAGTTAATTTCTCGTACTTGCAAATAAATAAATAACAACATTATGAGAAAAAGTTACGAAAGTGGATTTAATTATCTGAACGATTTATTATTTTTATTATTATTTTTATAGAAAACTAAGACGGTAATAGTTATTCCCGGTAAGTTTGCATCTAGTGATATATTTTCAAGGGTTCCACTGACCTAAAATTCTTAAAAAATTTGAAGTTGTTTTAAATTCCATAAATTCATAAAAATATCATAATCAAAAATAACAACATTTGTGGTAGAACTTATAAAGCAGTATAATTTCGTTGAGGATAGGGATATTTTTTAATACCCTTTATATTTTATAAAAAAGAAAGAAGAAAATGGGGAGTATATCTCGAAAACTGAGTGTCACAGAGAGGCGAAATAAATATCGATCGACTTGCAAAACGTAAAAAGAGCAAATATTTTTCATGAGTATGTGGTGTTTCGGTGTTTCGTGGATAACTACGTCAGTTTTAAAATACTTCAATTCTACTATATACAAAACACAAAACGTTGAGTATATTTGTTGACCTAGATGCGACGAAAGCAAAGAGTCAGTATCTTAAAAAGTGTTTAGATGAGAAGGAGTGTATATCTATGTTATTTTATTTTAAAATGTTAATACGTAAACTAATTTTATTGGAAAACGTACGGATTTGTACGGATTTTAGTTATTTTAGTTTTTTTTTAATTATTTTTTTTTGCTTTGGTACAGAGCATATTTTATTTTGTTATATTTTTGTGGTACCTTAAATATTAAATGAACTGAAAAAATGTTAACACCCAAGTATAGATATTTTTTTTTACTTGTTTAAATTCTAAATCCGGTTTAACAGTTTTTTTTAATACAGGAATTTGAAACCCGGTTTGTTCAAAAGTCTATTTTTGTATAAATCCCAGATAAACTGAATTTATAATATTGCAATCCGGAATAATTTGAAATCTACCTAATATATTGAAATGTTTAAAATTGCTTACTTGTCAATTACATCCACTACACACGGCAGTTTTAAACTAAAAAAAAAAAATTGTATTTTGGTTTTGAGCCACTAGGTTATGATTTGGCAGCGGAGATATTTGCCCTTTTTAGGGCCGGCAGTTATATAAAAAAAAATCCTATGGTATAAATATGTTTTGCATAATAGAGGACGTACGAAATAAATTTTTGTGGGTAACAGTGGTTGAAACAGGTGTTATAAGGTTGTTAATGTTGTACTAAGAATTTTGAGCTTTGTCTCCAATATCAATAGCCAGTAAATGAGTACAACAAACCACAGTACACACTGTAAAAGTATGTGTTCAAAATATTAATATGTACCAGTGGCGGCTGATGAAATTGGCATTACTATTAAGTCTAATTAAAGAAGTTTTTTTGCAGAACATTTTTTTTTCAGAGAGATTTCTAATTTCATGAAAAAATATTGCTTTTTTATTAAGTTACACCGTTTTGAAATTTTATTTTAGATTCCTTTTTCACTGCAAATTTCAAAATAGTGTAGCCTTCCAACGTTACATAAATATAAAGTCACATAAAAAAAAAGTTACATGAAAACTGTTTTTTTTTTGTAGGTGTTTTGCATATTTTAAATCGCTTTTCCACCACCTCTATATTGCATACAAGACACCGATATACCATCACATTTAAAGTCACGAACTTTGTTTACCGTGCGTAAAATGCCAAATGTGACCAAATATTAACAACGACCGATTGACAATCGAGATGGACATAGGGATGAACATATATTTTTTATCATTTATTGTAGCAAAAACAAATAAAGCAACAAAATAAAATCAACCTTTCTTATAAATAAAACTGGATCCCTGGATGCTTTTAAAGAATATTCATATTCAAATTTGAAATAACCTCTTTTTCGGCGATCCTGTATGAATATTGGTTCTAGTAAAACTCGAATGTTACAAAACATATCTAGTAATGAAACTGTTTTCTCTGGTAGTGCATATATTCTATCAAGTGATGAAGAAGGAAAGACTGAAAAATGTGAAATTCCTGAGAAAATGTTTGAAAAACTTAAATGAATTACCTAAAAAATAAATTATCTGTCATGGCCGAAAATAATTTAATTTTAGATGGCTGCAATGATGCCTTTTAGAAAAAAAGGCAACGTTAGAAAGAAAATTTTTGATCTAAAAGAGAAAGTTTCTAGAAAACAGCTGCGAAATCCAAACCAATGGAAAAAAGATCAGCAATTGCAAGAGACAGATGAGAAGAATGGAATGCTGAAAAAGAAGATAGATGATAAGATAAGAAGGTGATGAGGAAATCTTTGAACGAAATGAAGAAAATTCAAAGAAAAAGGGAATTAGTTTTGAAAATAAAGTTGTTTTATATTAATTTTTAATATTCAAATAAAACATATTTAGAATCAACACTTTTTCAATCTTACTGATTTCCCTGTATAAGAATGTCATGTATATCTAACTTTTTTTTTTCAAATAATAATGCTGCAGAAATGTCCATAGTGCTAACCATTAACCAACAGTACAAGATTCAACCTACTGAACTATTAGTTGTTTTTTGATAAAACAAAATAAATAGAAACAAATCTGAATCAATGTTTTTAATTCAGGTCTATGCAAAATAATGATTTTGGTACATGTCACCCATTTGTGTCTACAATTCGTAGATGTCATGAAAGTAACTGCATGTTAATTCTATTTGAAAATATAATACAAGGATAATGTAAAATAAATAATGCTATATATAAATCATAACAAATAACTAATATTTGAGTAAAATAATAATTGTAAAATTTCTGAGGAATGCTAAAAACTTCTTAGGAATTCCAAGGGAATTCCATATGCTTGTACACCCAACACCAAATTTCCAAACAGGTTTACCCCTCGGTTAATCCTGTGTGAGTTATTCATATTAAAAAGAAAAAACAGTCCATTTCTTAAAATTCTTTTTTTTTGTTGCTACTGGTTTCCTGAATTATGGTTTGTTTTACATCTTCAGGCAACAATACTGTAACGATTGAAATGTGTATATATTGAGAATGTTTCTACAATATATGAAATTAGTATCATAATATAATTTTGGGAAACATTTTTAGATGAATCTAATAAATTAATTTAACTATTCTAGTAGATATAAACACATTTTTTTGTATGTAGAGTAGTATGTATTTAAACAAATATTAGGATTTTTTGAATTAACATTAACATAATTATCTTTACACCTAATTACACCAGTATTCGACGATTAGAAAATTCCTCATCGCCATTAGAAGGGTCTTTAAATTTGATTCATATTGTACAAAGTGGATTAAAAACTAAAAAGTTTCACCCGGTATGCGAGTGAGTAAACGGAGTAATTACGTTTTAAAAATAAATGCGGGATATGAAAAGTTATGGTTTATGTGAACAGTTTTGTCATTGCTGTACACGTTTGATTTTCTCATTTACCATGTCTTACGATCCCTCATACTGTATGCCAAATTTGGGGTAAAGATTTTGACAAAAGTTGTAAAATATACAACGGTCAGCAGTCAAACAAGTATAATAAGGTTAATCAGCAGTTAGTTTGATTTTACAATGTTACTCTAATTTAAAACTATTTCGCATCATTAAATAAATTGTACAGAGAAAAGTCTGTAACCTCGTTATTTTCAAATTAGAATAAATAGTAAGTATAAGCAACCAATTACCTTTCATACAAACAACAAATACCTCAAGCATTGTAAGTTCGCATGTTGATGGATAATTGCGACAATACATTTCAGACATTGATGGAAAGGAGGCTTGTCATTTGACGACCTTCGAGCATTTGCATCAACCTATTCTAAACGGTCCGCTCCCTATTATTTTAATATAATCTAAATTTTATAATAAATGCAAATGTGAATGCCAAATGAAAAATATATCAATTTATCAATTGTTTGTATAAGATAGGCGTAGTTTTAATAAGTTTCTTCGATCAGAACATTGCGAATATGAACTAGAAAATCCACAATCCACGTATCCATTTTTATATATTTGAGGAACTTTTGTTTCTTAATAGAAAACACATTCCCAAATTCAAAGGCAGCAGCTGTCCAGGGTTGAGTTAACACTTAAAAAAAACGTAGACTGTGATATAATTGCCAACAGTGAGGATTTGTAGCACACATTCCAAATTTCTTAGGGCTCCAGGTGTTATGTAGGATCAAGAAATTTTGTAATATTTTGGGTTTGACATGCTCTTTTACTTCCTCACCCCTCAAAGTAAGGAAGGTATGTATTCGTGAAAAAATGTGTGTGGGGGGGGTGCGCGCGCGCGTGTGTGTGTGTGTGTGTGCGTGCGTGCGTGTGTGTGCGTGTGTTTCGCGATAGCAGTTACAGTTTTTACCCCTGGAACGGGGTCCACTGGGCCCCAACATTTCTATTTCTAACTTTACAAAAAGATTTATTCGTGATGAAAGATTACACAGCCACACAAAAAAAATTCTTTCTGATCTGGGGTTCTGACCATGTTTATGTTTTTGGGGTCCCTGAATCTGAATCCGAGGTCTAGTTAACCCCATCACATCAGGATTTTGCCTTAACCTCAAAAAACCATAATTTCAGCTATTAAATGCATATAACCCCTAATAGGGTTTAAGAGCTTGGGTTTTCAGATTACAACTTCATTTGTTAGGGTTATATGAGTTTGAAAGCTGAATTATGGTTTTTTTTTGAGGTTATGGCAAAATCCTGATACGATGGGGTTAAATAGTCCTCGGATTCGGATTCAGCGACCCCAAAAACATATAGTAAACATGGTCAGACCCCCAGATCAGAATTTTTTTTTGTGTGGCTGTGTTATAAATCAGATCTGTTATACAAACCCATTATAATTTTGTGTTCAAATGTTTAAATAAAGCTATAAATTAAAATTTTGTAAACATTTTGACAACACCATAAGATTTTGATCGACACTTCTTAAAATTTGAAATGTCTAAAGAAAAATATTAGTGACATTCCACCAATGTGACTTTTTTGAAATGTCAAAAATTACTTTTATTACAAACTCTACCACACGTCGAGTTTTACTACGGTGAGGAAGTTCTGATCCCCAAGTAATTGGCAGTTGTTTTTTTCACTGGGCACGCTGCTCAGGAGGTCGCGATAGCAGTCACAGTTTTTGAGGTAAAGCTTTAAAATTTGGTACACATGTTCTAAAGGCAACGAAAAATTCGGTGATAAGCAATATTGGCCAACTGAAAGGAGGTCTACAAGACCCAAACTTTTTGTATTTGACTTTACAAAAAAAATACATTCTTGATGAAAAATTATAAACCGTATCTACTATATCACGTCAATAAAAATTTTCCAAGTAGGTACTTACATAAAGCTGATGTGAACTGAAAGTTTTTTACACATTTGACCTCATAAAATGGGGTTAGGATAAATTTAACAGTTTGACATTTGAAATTATTAAAATATATGATATTAATTATTATTGACATTATCGAATGACGCTGATAATTAATTATTTAAAAATTTTAATGAAACAGTTCAAAGTACGCTGCTGTTAAAATTTAATTGAGATAAGTGAAGAATTAAATAGAATGATTTTTTTTTAAATTCGGGATGATATATACTGGTATAAGAAAGTTATGTGCTGGCCACACAGATATTTTTTCTAGTATGATCATATTCCCTGGCATAATATCTCTAGATGTTTTTGAAAAATTTTTGATATCTTTTGTAATAAAATAAGTGAGTTATGAACAATTCTCAAATTTTTTGTATATTTTTGGCTTATTTGTCGAGTAGGCCTTATCGTTACGTGATTTTTATCACTTTTGAACAAGTGATGGTTACATAATGTACAATAACTACTTTTCATTATACAGGATGATTTAATGTAATGAAATTGAAGAAAAATTTGGTAAATTAATTGAAGGATAAAATTAAATATCACTCACCAAAACACCTTCAGTACTTTGTCAGGCCTCCTCTAGGCATCAAAACGCTGGCTGGGAGAGACACACTTCTAATCAAAATGTTAACAAAGGCATAGGAAATAGCTTCCCATTCTTCCTGAATCACATACACCAATTCAATCACATTTCCAAACTTCCGCCCGTTTGTTTAATCGTAGTTTCATTCGACTCCACACATGCTCTACAGCATTCATATCTGGTGACCTAGCAGGCCACTCCATTTTTCATTATTGTGATTCTTCAGCTCTGCATTGCCAATTCGTGCTCGATGAGGTCAAGCATTGTCGTAAGAATTAGGTCATTCCCAAAGTCTCGGGCAAAAGGAATAACTATATCTCTTACACACCTATCCATATATCTATCTGCATTCATACTCTCCCATCATATCATCAATTCAGTATTTCTATTCATCATTATGACAACCCAAATAGTTATTCCATCTCCTCCAAACGCAAGCCTTGCACTCACATTCGTTTCATCAAAACGTTAATTTCTACCTCTCCATACCAAAATTCTTCCATCGGACTGACACAGAGTGAATCTTGATTCATCTGTGAACAAACATCTCCATTCCGGTATTCTCAATCTCCTGGCTGCACGATGTTCATTTCTTAATAAAAGACAAACTTCATGTATCCCTTGCTCTTTAGTTTGACTCATGAAGCTATCTTCTAACAGTCTGATTAAAAATTTGCTCCTCAGTGACAGCTCTCAAACAGGTATTTGAGCGGAATTATGTGTGCGTCGCCTCCTTATAAAATTATCGATTTTCCTCCACCATGCTTATAAGTCTCATCGTACAATTGTTGAGCCCTGTTCAATGTACGATGTATTGAAGAAGGCGATACATTAAAAATGCCCGCTAACTGCCTATTACTGTATCCCCTGTTTCTTAGCCTATTGACAGAGTTTATGTCATTTGATTCTGGGCATTTTTGGAGACAAAATGTAAATCGGCACAATTCATAAAAAATACAATGATACAAAAATTAATTTTTCTTTTTCTTTCTTGGGGCTTACTACCACATGAATAATTCTTGGTAATACTTGGTTATCTAAAAAATGCAGTTAGTTATCCAGTGTACTACTGTGGCAGTAAACCCCAAGAAAGAAGAGAAAGATTTAGAGAATACCACAAATAATGTTCAGACAATATGAAAAATAATCACAGTGACAAGTGACAACTTGATTTAAATAACAAACATTCGCCTTTTGATCATTTCCTCATCTAAATTAATAAAAAGTTGTTAATTTTTTCCTATGCTATAGCTCGAATTACTAAGACAATGGCGTAGACAGTAGGCGATGGTTTTTAGAATAATCGTTGATAAGCTGAAAGAAGAACGATTATTGCTCATGTCATTTGTTATGAAAGATATCGATAAATTAAGCTTATTTAGATATCATGCCAGGAAACCTGTTTCAACTCTGAAACAGAAATGATCTTCGCTTGCGTTGTAAACTTTTTCAATTTCTTCAATTTCATTAGATTAAATCAATTTTCAAATCAATCTGTATGATGAAAATGGGTCATTGCACATTATGTCATGTCACAGTCATTTGCTAAAAAATCACATAACGGTATACGCATAATCCGAAAAACGCCAAAAAATCTGAAAATCGTTAATAACTCACTTGTTACGAAAGATATTAAAAAAATGTCTAGAGATACCATGTCAGGAAACATGGTCATACTTAAAAAAATGAAAAAAATTTCTGTTAAAATGGGAAACACTTACGCATTAACGAATTTCGCAGGATTTTGTTTCTCACCTTGTAGTCCCTGTATAATCTGGATGGTGAACAATTCACACAGTCATATAGAAAAAAGATAGAACTTTCCGAATCCTCAAATTAAATGAAAACTAAACCTACATTTTTCGAATTACATTACCTTAAAATTTACCAAAATTATTGTTTATTTCAATTGTTGGGCATTTTATTCATTACTTTACTATTCTTGTTATTCTATTCTTTATTAAATCAATAAGTTGAAGGACTGGTCATTCATTCGAAATTTTACTCTTTGTTTTTGCCACTTACTATTTTGCAGCTATTATATAATTCGTCTAATTGCATTGCCCCGTAGAAGTGTTTCATTGTATTTTCACAAACGCGTAATTTTAATTAAAAAATGTGTAGAATTAAACTTTTTGTAATAATTTATTTTCGAAATTTATTAACTAAATCATGTTCACCGTATTTTTATACTATTAATTTGTCCCTTGCGGTGCTTTATTTACTTCCGCAATATTACTTTCTCTTTTGAAATAGACAACTTTTTTCACAGAAGTGATTTTCTATGCGGTTAATGGAATCGATATTGGATTCTATAAATAACAAAATGTTTAATTCCATTGCACTTTACTCTGTCTTAAAAATATAAATTTAGGATATATATATATATATATATATATATATATATATATATATATATATATATATATATATATATATATATATTTTTTTTTTTTTTTGTTACCAAGATAATCGAGTATGATCTCTCCAACTAAAATATTTTCGAAATTACGGTGCTGCCACTTAAAACTGGCAACATCTTCGTTATTTTAAATGGAATACCCTGTATATTTTTGCATTTTTTGGATCGTCGTCTTTTTCTGAGTAACTTTTTGTTAATTTTTCCCTATACCTATCTCAAGCCGTTTTCGAGATAATAATTCTTTTCTGAATTTATTGCCAAAAATTTGACTTTCAGTAAATCGTGTTTTCTCCTACCTACGCAGCATTTAAAGGATAATTTTTTTAGTTGCGGCTAGGCAAGGCCTGGGGGCATCTCCTCCATTAATCAAATGTTTCGAATATCATACAGGGTGAGCAAGAGAACGCTTTCTATAAGTGACTTAGAAAAATGCACTAAGGTCAATTTATTCAAATGGAATGCCCTGTATATTATTACTGATTTGGAAAGGCGATACATTTACCTATTTAAAAAGGTAAATACCTAATGCGCACCGTTTTCGATTTATGGACACTTTTCTGTAACCTTACCAAGAATATTAGTCTTTTGGTATATCATAACGGGTGGGCCATGAAATTTTTGTTTTGTCATTTTGTAATGACAACAGATGTTATTTTTCTAAATAATTTTGACGTTAGTGATATTTGCATCTAATTTGAATAGCTGTAGCACAAATATGGCAGAATATAATTATACAAACACAGTTTTAATGGATTTGTTTATTATCCATGGACAGAGCAATAAGATTATCAGCAGAACTTGTAGAAGATTTAATGAGAAATATCCGAATTTGCTGCAGATGAACAACAGAAAGTTTTTACGAATTCAGAGGAATTTTATAAATTTTGGTTCGTCATTAAGAGAAGAATAACAGTGTCAGTATTAGGAAAAAATAATAACTAAGCAGCAATAACAGTAACAAAATCTAAGTAGCAATAACAAATAATACCAATAACAGTAATAACTATTAAGAAATGTTGGAGAATTTAGAGAAGTCATGGAATTTTTAGTAGTCTCAAAACGTCATAGAATATCATGGATTTCACTTATTTTTAGATAAAAGTCGTGAAATTTGCCTACTCCCGTATATGAAATTGTTTTATGGTTTAAATGCCTTTATAAATGAGCCATTTGAATTACAACCCATTTCTATTCATTGGAGAGCACAAACTAATAGTCAGGGTCAGCCGAATTTAAATGTCTTTCACATTTACGACATGTGTCAAATACGTAACGTCGATTACATGAAGTACACAGAATATGTGTATCTATCTTTTAAAAAATATGACATTTTATTTCGTATTTATGCATTTCTAGAAAAAATAATAAAATAATTATTGGCTATTAGGTACATAAGCATCCTTTCAAACCTAACATGATAACGATTATAGATACCTATAATTTTTTTATATGGTATACTGTCATTCTTATCAGAATACGCAAGAATAAAAATTTTAGGTAGATAATAAATGAAACACTTCCAATACATGTTAGGTTTGAAAGGATGCTTATGTAATGTCCAATAATTATTTTATTATTTTTACTAGAAATGTCATCGTAGTTTTCAATCATTTTTTTGTAGTTTATGCACAAACGGTAATGGCGGCGCCATTGCTAAGAACCGGCCGGCTCTGAAAAATCGAATATCAATTCGGTCCCTGCAAATAATGTTTTCTTTTCCATTCAAAGTTAATGTTCACTTCGAATTAGATTACCAAATCGCGCTGCCAATCATGAGCGTAGATTAAATGAATGTATATGTAAATCGGGTGTATACAAAAACCGACTTTTGAAAAAACTAGTTTTCGAATTCCAGTATTCTATTAAAACTGGTTAAACCGGTTTTCGAATTTTTTGCAACACAATATAAATAAAACAGTAAAAAAATATTTATACCTATTAAAATTTTTGGGTTTATTTATTATTTATGGAACCACAAAAATATAAGAAAATAAAATATACTCTGTCTATACAAAACTACACAAATAAAAAAAAAACTAAAATAACCAAAATCCGGACTAATCCACACGGTTTTCGATAATACTGGTTTATGTATTAACATTTTAAAATACTGAAACTATGCTTTCGTCATATCTGGGCCAACAAATATACTCAACGCTTTGTGTAAGGTTATAAGGTATTTTATTTAAGCCGTATTTATTTGGTGAATTGGTGATTGAAACTCATATTGCTGAGTAGCCCTTAACAAGGACCCAGTCATATGTTTTTACAGAATTTTCGGCCTTTCATGAGTTATAAGAAAAAATATAGTGTGATGTTACCCCCAAATTTGGCTAATGTTATCATAAGTTTTCAGATATAACTTGTTTACGTATTAACATTTTAAAATAAAATATAATTCACTTTATCATGTTGTATAAATTTCTATTTTTCTGTTGTTTGGGAATGTTTCAGTAGGTGTTTACATATCACATAAATTAGACAACTCCTAAACCAAAACCGAGCTGCACGGACGGGGGTTACACAGTTGAAAAAACGTGGCAATCAATCCCTTCGAATTTTTTCAGTGTCGAAACCAGGGATTCGAACCCGGGAGTCGATAGGCAGTAAACGAGCTACGTTTGTTACTTAACGCTCTGGCCTACTGCGCTATCGAGCATAAAAGCCGCCACTGGGAACCGATACCACCGTCCGAGCTCTAAGCATAATAGAATAAGTTTGTGGATTTTCATGTCAAACATTCACCTGACTCGTGAAATTTAGTTTTACAGTAAATTTTTATATGCTTGTGCCCGAGGCGGATTCGAGTCAAAATGTTAACGTTATTTATTAAAGGATCGTTTGGTACCCGTTTTAATCGTTTTTTTATAAATTATAAATATTCCCTACGTATGTATCATTTACAGTGAATTGATTCGTATAGAAGCAATTTTGGCTGAGATAAAAGAATATATTTACCGGAACCACACACCTTTCGAAAGCTATAAAATAATAAACTGTAGAAACATTGAAAAAATGCGACCATAAAGAGCGAAAAATGTGACGGTTGGACCATATTTGCATTGCATTTATTTATTAATACGCTACTGATTCTTCCATTCAAAACAAATATTCACATTATTTTTTGTTCATATTTAAATTGTACTGTAAATCTACCACATAAAACTCCAAAGCATGCCTGTTTAACAATATTCTTTGCATGATAGGCGACCTTGTACTTCAGGGCGTTCGCTGCATGTGGCATGTCTTCAACTGCAAATAAGAATCGAACATATTTTTGCACAATAATCCTTAATGTACACTTTATTTCAAACTTATTTGTGCAACATAAAAAGCACCGGCTTCTTTGATCTCTTTACTTTCATCAAAGAAGCCAACATTTTTGATGTTGCAAACAAGTTTGAAATAAACTATACCTTTCCTTTAACATGATTAACATAGTCATGTGATGGGCTTTTTCTCTACACCAGAGACACTGTGACGCTCAAAGCTACGGCGGTGATTATGTGGCAAACAGTGTAGGAACTGCATTTTTTCCCTATCAGAAGACTAATAGAGTTAGATAGCTGCAGTGAAGATTCGGCCTCTTCAAGGGCCTAGATATTAAGCCAGAAATAAAACTCCCAATTCAAATAGCATTAACAAAATGTACTTTTATTGTTAAAGTACTATTTACAGCGGCTAAAGTAACACCACTCCAAATCTCTACTTTTTGGAAGGGAAACTACATCGATAAAAATAAATCCATATTATTTTCAACTATTGTTTTTTTAGAGCAATTTAAAATATTGCGTTACGAAAAGAAACATATAAATTAAGGACAGACATTTTTTTTTATTTACAATAATTTTCTAATTAATATTATTTTAAGTTTGTGTCTTAAGTTCCGAAGATTATCAAGAATAAATAAATAAATTGGTTATTTATAAACATTTGTTAAATTACATGCCTCATTTCGTAAAACGATATTTTAAATTGCTCTACAAAAAAAAAAAAAAGAAAATATTGTGGAATTATTTTTGTAGAGGGGTGTAGTCACCTTCCATTATTGCATACCTGTCATGTATTGAAATATTAAAATACAAATAACTCCAAAGCGATGGCTCCTATTAAAATTTAGTGAGAGCACGTTCTTTATGTAGTTTTTAACACTGGTGCCTTTTTCTGGTTTAAATGTTAAAACAAACTGTAGCAAAAATTCACCCTCATCCCCCTGTAACTACCCCAATGATATTTAGATAAAAATTTGTCATATATAACATTATGAAATTAATAAATGGTCCAAATTTAACTGTTGCAACTAGACGTTTCCAATTTATTGACAAATAACTATATTCTATTTATTTGTAATTCCGTTATATATAAACATTTTCCTTAAATCAGGAAAATGTTTATATACAAAACTCAACTTATTTTTTTGAGTTCTATCACCCCCTTGAAGGAAGGTACTTAATTGTGAGACATCCTGTATAAATAAACGCATACATATCAGTTAATTCAATTATCTGAAGGCTCACTATAACTGCCATTTTGAAAAATGGCCTATATTTCGGGTCCTTGGTATGTAGTAATCTATGCATACAAGAAAATAGCTTCGTTACAGTCAGTGAGATTTTATTACTCTCTATCATTAATGGATGGACTTTAGTGAATAATCATAATGAATCGAAAATGTAATGAAAAAAAACTCTGCTGTTTTATGATGGTGCTTTGTTGAGAGACGGTGCTTTACGTTCTTTATTTTTTAATGATTATTGATTATTCAATAATGGATAGGTATAAAGTGGTGATTCATTGATAATTTTTATAAGAAATGCGTTTAATAAAACAAATAGGTACGACCTTCATACAAATTATAAAAAAATCGTAAAAAATCTGTGCGCTGACAATATTTTATATGATATGAATCATTTATAATGTAATTTAATAGTACTCTATAATAAAATAAGGTATAATACATTATATTACAGGTAAATTTCCAATTAGTAATAGTTAAAATATTTGATGCAAATTTAACATTTTAAATCAAATCTAATAATGGCGAGTCAATTGTTGGATTTGATTTAACAAGGTTTTATTTATTTTTTTAAATAGTGTACAATATGTTTATAAATAAATATTAGCAACGACAACGCGATCGCAACCCAGCTGCAAAGCCTACGATAATATTTAAATCTGTTTCCACTGAGGACAACTCGACTCACTTGAGTTGGGTTGCGGTCGCGTTGCCTTCAGACAAATTTAAACGGCAAAGCGGCGCTTTGCAGTTGAATTGCGATCATGTTGCCCTTGTTAGTTGCTTTTGATGAGAACAACGTCTTATGTTGCAATAGTTGAAACCGGTCACTTGATACGAATATGATAGCATTCTCACATTTACAGTGTACGACACTATGTCAGTGACAGCATCTAAAACAACAATTTTAATGTAGGTTCTACATATTACAGAGTACATTTATTTGTCTTAGGTTTCTTCATAAATAACAAATATAAAAGGTGGTATGTTATTTATAGTTGTTAGTTAATTCTGGATTATCTTTTACACGGACCACAACTTCTTATTTTGAACGAAAGCAACAGCTTCTTATTGATTTTTGAATTTGAATACACACGATCGTAGCCGAGTGGGTAAGTGCACTAACTTGACAAACCGTGGCAGTAAGATGAGCATGCGCAAAGGATTAGGGTTATTTAAAATGGGGACCGTCATTCGCATAACGCTTGTATTAGTGTTTACATCGGTACTATTGCAAAAAGTAACTTTCAGAAAATTGTTGTATGCTGTAGTTCAGTGTTTTGTGAATTGTGGTGCAACAATTTTGGCGCCTTGCGCATATTTGTACCTTGCAATGTTTGTCAAGTGTACCTATTTACTTGGTAGTGAAGATGGTTGAGTAGATTACATCGCGGAGTAAAAATCTGAAATTAGTTTCCTACTACGATGAGATAGACTCGTTGATACACTAGATGTGGTCCGGATTCCACAATAAACTTCTTTAGTGCCTCGTTTTTCTTTACCTAATTTAAAATCCAACATTTTCGGTGGCCTAACTCCTACAACATCAAATTCCCACGAGATGTAAATACCTCGAAAATATTTTGCCACAAGATTTAATGCATCAACCTGTATTTCTGTTCGGCTTTCCGAATGTGTTTTATTATGGATGTATATTTAGAAACGCCCATGTTAAAATCCCATGAGATTTAAAGAGTCCGAGAATACATTTTATGAGATCAAAATCTCTCGAGAAGTAAATCCCATGTGATCTAAATCCCACGAGATCTAAATTCAACCAATTTACTCATTACCTTCGTTTTTCCGAATAGGTAGATTTAAAAGTCCCACGAGACCTAAAAACCCGAAATGTAAATCCCACGAGATCTAATTACACCAGATCCACATTGCTCTTCACTCCAAGTGGATCACGCAAAATGTAGCTGAAGTTTAATATCTATCAGTGTAGTTGCGGATTTTTATATGGTGTAGCTGGAAAAAATCACATAAAGTTGAATTTTGCTGAATTTTTAAGTGCTTGCGGTTTTTTTTATCATACTAAAAGTACCCAGATGTCCGGTGGACGGAACATCCTCAAAACCACCCGTAAAGGTACAATTTTTTAGTTTTTTAAAATTATCTTAGTTAGGATTTACTTTAGCGAAAGAAATGTGTAAAGAAAAAAGAAAAATCATAGAATTGCAAATGGTATATTCAAAGTTACAATTTGGATAATCCAGTGGCGTACAACACGAGTTTAATGAAACAAAGTTCACCCCGTAAGGTAAAATTTTTTAGTTTTTTAAAATTATCTTGGTCGGGGTTAACTTCAGCAAAAAAAGTGTAAATATGAAATGGTTCATTAATTGTTATAATTTGGTTAACCCATTGGTATACAGTGTGAGTTTAAATATTTAGAGCCGTAGATACCTCAAAAATATTAGTATATGATTGGCAATTATTAATTAAATCATTATATAGTGGTTTATTTTTATGACAAATTTCACTGTCTAAAATGACGCAGGACCATAATATTCTCCAAGAAAAAAATTAAAATATTTGTTTGATATCAATTCTGCAACCGGCCCTGTGTTATTATAGTGGACGCCTGTAAACTGCTGATAAGTAGAGTTGGCAAAAATGCACCGCTGGACATAGGCGTACGCATCATAATAAGTGTAATAAAAGAAATTAACTATTAATAAAATCAATAAACTGTTACAATTTATAACAATATATGCACAACTTACCCTCTTAACTGCCCACTAAACACCGTGATGTAAAAACACATTAAAATAATGTAGACATCACAAACATCGCGCCTCTAATAATTTCGCAGATACGTATTTTCCACATCATAATGATCATTAAAGACAGTGATAACCAACATAAAAGGTGACTTAAAAGAAATGTAGCAAAAAAAACATGTTAATTCCAACATAATAAATATCTTCTTTTGTTTATAACAGTTGTACATAAACATTTTCGTTAATGACTACCACTATAAATTAAAATGAACATCACACATAACCTTAAAGATGATATACCTGTATATGCATGTCACTTGGGCGTACGGTTGTAAGTATATGAACGCAGACAATTTTACTGTAAAATAACATATACTTCCAGAAAACAAATGCGCTCTATGAATACTTTAGTTTAAATAATAATTAAATTAATTGAATTTTTTTTTCTTATAATTTTAATCGTGAGCGATGATGATAGAGTAATAAGCAACGATTATTTTAATCATTGTTTATGATTTATCTATTAAAATGATTAAAATAATTTTAGTATTTAAGTAAAAGTTTACCGTACTGAGTTTTTTTCATATTATTAGAAATTCAATGTCCTTTGTTCTCGAAGCATCATTCTTGTTCTCAATGTATCTATCACAGATATCTTCAAATTATAGTAATTGTTAATATATTCCATCTTCTTTAAAATATACTATTTCTTCACAAAAAATTTAGTATGTGAGAGGAAAAATTGACACTGGGTTCATTAATTAGCGACCTCTACATGTCAATAGATGAAGAGAGACAAATATGCCCCTATCTATTGTCCGAATGTGCTTTTCCCATTAAAAATCATACTTTTTATGTGATTAAAAATAACGTTTCTAAATATCCATTTTTATATTACAGGTCATTCAAATGGTATTTTAAGCGTTACTAAGATCACCAAAGTGCCACGTTTTTAATAACGTAATAATTGTGTAGCAGCAAAATTAACTAACATCTGATGAGGCAGAGACATCATGTAAAATTATATCTTTTAGAACCATGTTTTTATGATGTGATGCATTCAGAATTGCATAAACCACGGAAATGCGAGTGGCTGTGATGTTATATCATCATTTGTGTTTAGTGAGTAGCTTGATTATCACAAACTGGAAAAGATCTGTAAAAACTTTGCAGCATCATGTATGCTATGAAATGCACGAAGACGTTTATGAGATTTAAGAAACACTTTTTTTGTGCTTGCTATTAATGCATTTACCTCTGGACAGCCTTGTCGAATTGTTTCTGCGACAAGATGTAAAGCATGCACTTTACACGTAACGTGTACCAACCTACAACCGTGTTCTTTAAGAGGACGGCCTACCAAACACATTGTCGCGGCACCATCGGTCACAAACATCAACACTTGACTTATTGACAGGTCAAATTTTTTTAACGTCTCCAGCACCACCCGCGTAATTGTTTGGCCAGTACACTCAGTATTTTACGAGGGTCCAGTACAAGTACTATAACATTTAAAATAGATTTTTTTTTACAATCTGTCGCCTCGTCAACACATAACCACAGCCATGTATTTTTTAGTACACATTTGATTTTATTTACAATGTCTTCGCTTACAGTTGGTACATAGTTACGCAACGTTGTGCGACTTGGTAACGTCACCTTGGGATTGTATTTATTCCAGAACTATTGAAATGGTTGTTTATCGAATATGTGCAGCGGAACATCACAGGCAATCAGCATTAAGAGTAAATCGAACATAAACCCTGTTGACGAAAGTACGCCCTTTTTTTAGTTTTATGTTGCACAGAACTTATGTGACGTTCGCAATCACGTTTGTCCTAGCACATCAGGTCTGTCTCGCACACCTTACAAATTATTATAGCACCATTCTAGAATAAATCAGGGAATTCACGCCTTACAATGGGTAGACACGCCTTCCCTACTCCAAATCCCACCGCGGACGTAAAGACAATTTATATTTTCAAAATAAGAAAATCATTATTTTGAGCAGGTTTTTTGGAATTTTTCCTGTCTGTATACAATCATCCACATGTTCTCTGTAAACTGACTTTTTAATTATTAAAAATGTTTTATGTTTTATGAATTATAATACACTGTTTGCTTCTGTGCAGGAAAATGCCTCCATGCACAATGATAAAAGGTGAAAAATGACATGAACTGCCACAACACTGGCAACTAGGAGGGCCCAGCCGTACCTGGATGGTATTGTCCTGGCTGGATACCATTTTTTGTCAACTTTGTCCCTCGTGTTATATTGTTGTTTGGTTATATATATTTATATATGAAATTAATAAAATAAAAAGTAGCCTTAAAATGTATATAAAATAGGAAGTAAAGCGGATTAAATTGGAAGTTAGAATTCACTGAAAAATGTATTCACTTTGTCGGCGTATGGCCGTTTTTTACCCTTGGGCAAGTCTGACATACTTTATTATTAAATTAATATCAAGAATAAAATACAACAAATAAAATTATCAACGATACAACGGAGAGGAATATATTACGTTGTACACACCACGACGCATAAGAGTAGACTTAAAATCAAATGTTAGTGTTACTAGCAGTAGTAGCAGTAGCTACTTATTTTACTAGGCAAGTAGGCCACAATGGGCCCTTTTTACCTAGGGACCTACAGTTTAGCGTGGACTCCGAACCACGGTCCTCGACTGTCAACTAACCCACCGCCTGGGCCTGCCTGCCTGCACCGCTAGCAGAGTGGCAAACCTCCTGGGTAGGTCTCTTCGACCCTCCACCCGGGCTTGCCTCTCCGCCTGCATCAGGCTAGCGGCCTTCCCGGGATTGTCTGTTGACAGCCTACCGACTGTTAGATGAGCTATCGTTCATCCATCCAATTGCCGGACTCGATCAGCGTTGCTTAACTTCACTGATCGAATATCGGAAATTAAACGGATGCCCATACCTCATCCCCCAAATGTTTGTGTTACTAAAATAGTAAACAAGTCTCGCTTACCTACCTGGGTATTTCTCTACCTGGCACCGCCCGTGATTTGCGGGTCGAAATGCCAACTCTACTGATAAGTGAGCTTATGAGTTTCAGATGACCGTGATTTCGGTTTATTGCTGTGTATATAAACATAATAATTAGTGTATAAGTGGAATCTGAAAACAAAAGGGTAAGTAGGTAATCACACTGCATATTTTAATATTTTTGTAATGATGTAGTTATAAAATTTTTGAAAAAAATGTAGTTATGTTTTTTTACAATAATGTAAGTACAGGTATATCATTTTAGAGTAATATTTTTATTTATGTAAATATAATGTAGTTACTTAGTTCGATTATGTATAGTGTATTAATGTTGAAAAATTCAGAAATGCATTTAATTAAACTTGCGCTGTACGCCACTGGGTGAAACAAATTGTAACTTTTTATACGTCAGTGGTTAGGAAATTTTTTTTGCACTTTTTTTTGCCATAATGAAGCCTAACCGAAATAAATTAAAGAAATTGTAAATTTGTACCTTAGGCGTGATATGTATATGTTTAATAAAATTATAATAATGCTATACGGAACTAAGTTAACCAAATTAACGGACATGAAAACAACCACCAAATTATAACTTAAAATACACCGTTTTTTAGAAAATCTTATCATCTTCCTTTTTTTCTCTCTACACTTTTTTAACCCTAACCGAGATTATTTGAAAATACTAAAAAAAATTGTTCCTTACGGGGTGAACTTTGTTTAATTAAAATCATACTGTACGCCACTGGATTAACCAAATTGTAACTTTGAATACCCATTCTTATATGGCTTCATGTAGAGTCCGGATCTTTTTTCCCCAATGCTATAGCCTCCATTGTTTTATTGTGTCTTGCATCTTCGTCCAATTTTTTCTTAGAGTTTTTAGCATCAATAACAGCCTTAGCGAATTCGACTGTACCTCCTGCCAAAACTCATAATGCACTTAAACCTGCAAAAATTGGAATCAATGGTAAAATACCACCAGTCCTTGGTAACGGTAGAATACGAGGGGTCCTTATTTTCTTCCGACCTCCGGCCTACTTAACAGCCATTCGTGCTGCTTTTACCATCATTGCACTATCTTTTTTTTATATCATGACATGTATGTTTTTTCAGTAATTTAGCCACATTTGTTAAGACAGCCTTTCGAAATACAACTTTTTTCCTACGGTCTACTCCCATGCCAAACTTTCGTTTCACCTTCATGGCATTAGTAATAGTGCAGGCTGCAGCTTTTTCCCTTAATTTAACGTGTTTAGATTTGACACGTTCCCAAGCGCGCTGCTCAAGTTGGTAATCAGCCTTGTGCCTATCTTCCAAATTAGAACTTTTACTGTAGGCAATATCGTACTCGTGACAACTTCTATCGAGAGGGTTAATACCGGGGTCTCCGCGGGCTAGCCTTTTGTGCAGTTTCGTGCCAGATCCACAGTATTGATATTCCGGTAAATGTAACACGAAAGGTAGTTTGTTAATTAGACTATTAACGACTTCTCTACCTTTTACATACTTCTCGATGCCATCTAGATTGTTAATGATGATGAGTGTGATAAAACGTCTATATAAAGTGTTGCATAGATCAAAGCGATATGAGTTCATAAAACGCGTTCAAGGGTAAAAGGTGTCGCTACCTGTGGAGAATTTAGATCTCTTAACAGATCAATCTATAGAAGGAGAAAAAAAACATGGCAGGTTATTTCCTAGTACGCTCAAAACTATTATATGTGGACCTAGTGGGACTGGTAAAACCATTTGTTACTGAGTCTGGTATTCAATCCTAATGGATTGTGGTTTGAGAATATATACGTGTACTCCCAGGCATTGTGTCAACCTAAATACAAATTGTTAGAGGATGTGCTGAAGAGCGTAAAATGTGTTAGATATTTCCCATATACTAGTAGTGAAAATATCTGAAGCTAAAACTAATTCAGTATTCATTTTCGACGATGTAGCTTGCGATAAACAGGATAAAATAAGAGCATATTTTAGTATAGGTAGACATAAACTTGTGGGCTGCTTATATCTCTGGTATACTTATACTTGCATACCAAAGCATCTCATTCGTGATAACTGTAACTATAATTTTATTAAAACAAGATCAAATGAATTTACGGCACGTGTATGATGATCACATAACCCCTTGATATGACACTCGATAATTTGAGAAAATATGTCAACAATGTTGGAACGATCAGTATGGTGTAATGGATTTCGATTTACACAATGGACCTTATCGGAAGCCAGTCATTGACCCCTTAAAGGAACTCAAAGCTGTGCGCATAAAAGATGAAAAGTTCATCGGTGTTTCACCACCACCACCTCCGCCACCAAAAAAGAATATTAGTGAAGAGCTTTATCTACCTGAAATAAAATATGAAGTAGAGGAATAATCTACCCGCGCAGATGAAGCGAATAATACGAGTGATGAACAGTATCCTCAATTAGTGAGAGGTTATATAGAGGCACTTTTTAACTGAAACCTATGGCGTTAGGTACAACTCGAAAACGAATAAATTCTATGCTGGTTCTATGGAATTACACATTAGTTCCAATGCTGAAATAAATATTGGTGATAAAATGTATTTTGGGAAACAGGGCTTATATGAACTTCTGTTTAAGAAAGAACCTGAAGACTATAATCAGCAGGATATACAAGACTATAAAGATATTCTCGAAGCCAGTAGTGTCCATAGAAGAAATTATGATCCTCTGAGTCGGATTAATGGTACCATTTTTCAGCAAACTCTATGATCTTTCTTTTTTCTCCGCACACTTTTTTTGCTAAAGTGAATTCTGACCAAGATAATTTAAAAAAAGTGAAAAATTGTACCTTTAGGGGTAGTTTTGGGGATGTTCGGCCCATCGGAGACTTGGGAACTTTTAGTATGTTAAAAAGAACCTAAATTACTTCGAAATTCTGCAACAATCAGCTATATATGATTTTTTTTCCAGGTACGACATTATATTGGCCGATTTACGACACTTTGGCTGACATTAAAGCGGTTAGCAACCAGTCTTTGTGACGTAACACCCTGTATCATTCCTATGATTCTATCCAACTCTGCGTTAGTCAATCTACGTAACACCATTTTATTCTTATTTAATTGTTTACACTGACATTTCTACTGGTAAAGACGTCAAATAATGCTATTTCAAAGCCTTCTTGTTCACAAATCATGTTTTATATTATCGAAAATGCACTACAAAAGAAAAAATCGTATCCACACAAATAAGAGAGATAAATCCAATATGTCAAATGGATCATGTTAACTAATAATAGGGCTACTTGATAAGGTCAATTAGCTTTTCTGCGGTTTCTGGTTCATCTCACAGCGCGGTTGGAAAATTATCAAAAGATATTAGATATTAAACTTCAGCTACATTGTGCGTGATCCACTTAGCGTGAAGAGCAGTGTAATTTCCAAGTTATATAATCGTGACGTCATCTTACATTTGAGGTAAAATGTTACTAAAGACAAAACCAAAAAATCACAGAAATATGTGAGTTGAAATATAGTGTAAATGATAAGGAATGATATACATATACACATATATTGGACAAATTGGACGAAATTCAATCAATTGTAAACAATGTATATAGCACCGGCATATCATATATAGAAGACAATTATTTCAAAAATGTAAATAATGTTAACTACTCCATTCGGAAAAAGAAAAAGAAACTTGATTTATTAGAACAGTTAGAAATAAGCGAAGCTATCAAAAATAACAAGAACTTAAGAAATGGATACAAAAATTAGTTCAATGTATATTACATTTTTTTTACCAAACGACTACTATATTATTATTTTTATGAATAATAAAAGAAACTTGTTAAAATTTAAGAAACGTTTTTTCTAATTTTCTTACAAATTGTTTACTTATTATAAACAATATAGGTATCCTTAACATTTATAGCATATACTGTTCAGCATACCTTAATATAATATTTTTAGCTCTTTTATTATTTTAAACTGATGTACAAATTTACTTATCTACACTGTAAACAGTAATTTATTGCGTTATACAGCGCAGTTTTATCATCATTGTGTGTAAATAGCAATTTCGAAATTATTAATGTATACCTACATGAATACTATAGTATTAAACATCCGATTCATAGAAACATGTTTTATTCATACCTATTAAAATCAATTTTTATGAATACCTATATAGAAAGTTAACAGAGTTGCATGTTATGTCAGAAAACTATTTTTTTATATCTACGTTATGTAATGGCGAGACAGAAATAAACTAGATTTATTGTCTATTACAATATAATGAGAACATAAATTTGCTATATAATTTTCTAATCACACTTGGAAAAGGGATATTTTTACTTTATAAGTAGAAGCAAATTTTAATTTCTTCTAGAACTAGATATTATCTTCATCCACTATATTTACCGTGACAGATCTTTCAGATAAGGATTAAATTGGAATAAGAATTACATAAGTTTGGTCATGAAAGCCCAATTCTTACACACAGCTTAGCGATGCAAAACTGCCTATTGCCACTTATAGTCCGTGTAGAGAGTATAAAACCTTATTAAATATGAAAATCATAATGCATGTGTATAATATTTGCTACTCAGATCCCATTAGATGTTAACACCTGTTTCTGAAAATAAAGGACAACGAAAGATTTAATCTGATAAACCTAAAGAATATGGTTAAACAAGCGTGCTTTGTGTGTTTATGCGACAGACAGTAATTCCACAGAATCCTGTTCCTGTGGTAATCACAGCATCTGATTCTGTGGTAATTCGAATTAGAATTAGATAATTCCCGTAACAATGAACTGTCATCTTTTCAAGCGTTAATAATTAGATATGTTTTCGCAAATACGAATTTTTTACAGTTACTCCTTTTATAGCTTTCGAAAGAAGTTGCTTTACGTCATTAAATTTGAGGGTTGTATTCTTCTAGGAGCGCTTATTTTATCGAGCCCGAATTAATTCTGTAAGATTTAATTCATAATGATATGAGAGAAGTTGAAGAACACTTATTCCTCTTTCCCTTGCGGTTTCTTTCACGACATATTTCTTGAATTGGTTGGCTAATGCTGTAATTCCCGTTTAGTCATATCATCTCGGATTTAATTTTTTATTTAATTTTAGCCCTTGGACAAGATCATCTTTCCACCACGAACTAGTAGACAAGCGTTCAGTGATACAAGAATGGCAACTAGCGTTGTCCATAACAATGCCAGGGTTCTGGGATATCAGATCCAGAATTTGTGAGAACTGTCTTTGTACCACATCAGCGTTCATGTCATATCATGTTCCCGTATACTTTGACTAAACATCAGCAACCTCCCGGGATGAAGCTTTCATTGCCACCTATATGGATTACGGTTGACTGATGTCCTTTGCCTGTTGATACTTTCAAACTTGTTCACCATCCGTCAACTTTTTATAGTTTCATTATACCACAATTTTGAGACAATGCATATTCAGTCAAGTTTCATCTAACTAGAAGATTTTCTGGTTCTTCGAATGCTTCTCAGATATCCTGTCTCCAAAATATAATTTCATCTGTCTCGATAGAATTGAGTTTCTACATTATTTTTCTATCGAAAATTCAACTTTTTGAATATTTTTGAGACCATGTATAATCAGTCAAGTTTCATCTAACTAGAAGATTTTCTGGTTCATTGAATGGTGAATGTATTCATTTATTGATACAATTTTAAACGTGTATAGCCCCCATGAACAAAACTTTCTTGCCTCGTCACTATCATATACAGGGTGTTCCAAAACTATGTAGCCAAACTTTTACGGTAAGAAGAGAGGCTCAGTATGAAAAATCATATTTTATAGTTAAATTTGAAATACAGCTGACTAATAAAGAAATATTTATTAATAAACCCGATCTAAATCCTGTGCGCACCGCCCCTGAACACTTTCTTGAAGAATAAATATAGGATACTGTTAAGATCCTGACCAGAAAGTAATCTCTGAATTTTGAAGTACGCATCTGTTATGTTTTCTGAGTTAAAACACAAACAATATTTTTTTCCTCCATCTTTGGAAGGGTGTAACTCCTTTAATATATATTATTCACTAAATGTTTACAAGGGTTTTCGTTTCATACTGAGCCTCTCTACTTACCGTAACAATTTAGCTACATAGTTTTGGGCCACCTTGTATAATTGTATATAAATAGTACTTTTTTTAGAGTTGCAAAAATGTCAAAATGTCGAAGTTTATCTAGGACCCACTCACCTGTTTACAATTGTATACCATCGTCCATAACTGCCGAGACCCTTTATCATATATTTTTTTCATATATTGATTTTTAACATTCTAAAGCAATTTAGTTTTATTTTGCTTATTAGTAAAATTGCAGTTATCCGGTAATTATTTAATAATAATATAGGAACCAAAATAGTCGAATGGGAAAAAATATATTTTTGCTGCTACACGTCAAATGAATAGTTTGCAAAATCAAAAAAGTTACAAAGTAGAAAGTGGTCGCTTCACCCCTAAAAAAGCGCCCCAAACGCATGCTGTCGTAGTTTTCGACGGCTTTCTCAGAAACCGTTCGTCCTACAAAAAATTTAAATTTACGAAAAAATTCCCTATAAAATTTGCAAAAGAGGTTCTATTACTAAAGTCGATAAATGCAATGGATTTTGAGCAATTACTGATTTACTAGAGGGGGTGTCTTTGAACTTGGACTAATAAAGTGACTGTGTGGTCATATTGAATATTATCTGACAATTCCTCTTAATGTTAATTTTAAAAGAGATAAGTATCACGCAAGAAGTTTAAAAAAATTCCAACACCCTTAAAAGAGTTTTCCAAAAGTACCCCAAGTGACTTATTTTACCTTATTACATATTTTTAAACAATAATAAAATCTTTCACATTCTTAATCCGGTACTTGGAAATGAAATTTGAATAAAGATGCGTTCAAAAATCAAAATATCCAGGTCGGTAAATTTACCTTGGTAGACCCTTCCACATTAATTTATTAATAGGAGAGCACGGCATCTTTCTGCATTGTCGAGGCGCCACAGGCTAGTGCGACTACAGTCAGTACGGTTTGGTCACTTCAAACGCATAGTTTGACGAGAAATTAAAAAGGATTAGGTCGCCAGGGGACCCCACTTTAAAAAAAACGCGCCAGCAGCTCTACTGGAACCGGTTTTCTGGATAATCGGTTATCGGTTTTGGATTATTCTCGGTTTTGTACAAAACCGAAAACCAGTTCATCGGATAACCGGATAATCTATTTATAACCAATAAATCGATTATCCGGTTACCCGATTAACCTGTTTTCCGGGAAACCGATTACTTGGATACCCGAATAATCGGTTATTCGTATAAACCGGTTATTTGAATAACCGAATATTCCGATAATTAATTACTACACGTTTCTGTTCTTTAAAATGTTGTTAAAATTTGAGTAACTGGATATGACCATTATTTAGCTACCCGGTTTTATCCGAAACCTGTTTTAGAAGAAACCGATTAACCAGTTTCGCTTTTTTCCGGGTTTTGCTAGCGCTAAACTCTACCTCAAGGGTGGTGTGAAAACGAGCTCCAACTTGAAAAGGCACTATAGTGCAAAAAAGTTAAGACAATGCAGAACAAGTCCCAGAAGCATAAGTTTTATCAAATATTACGCTTTATTATCTATGTCATGTTTATTACGATCGTAAATTCACGTTTTACTTCATCAAGATAGGCATACGAAAGGCACGTCGGGTTTCAATTGCTCATTGCTCGAAATCCATTTGTATTTATTGACTTTAGTAATAGAACCTTCTTTGTAGAAAATAGAGAATATCTTCTGTCAGTATAAATTTTTTTGTGGAGCCAACGGTTTATGAGAAAACGCCGGAAACTACGACAGGATGCGTTTGGGATGGTTTTTAGGGGTGAAACGACCACTTTGGAACTTTTTTGATTTTGAAAACTATCCGCTTGACGCATATAATCCCCAAGCGGCAAAACTTTTTCCCTATTTATGCTTATAATAATGGACTATAAATAATGTCTATAGTTTGTCATTGTGTTAGTTTTTGAGTAAAAACTAATTATCCGGTTTTCCTAATAAGGTTCTGTACGCAGTTGTTTTGAATATAAGTGGTGAGTGTCAAGTACGAAGGATAATGGTTGTTTTTTTGTTCGAAAATTAGTAAAAAAATAGGTACTAAAAAAATTTTTATGATCTCAAATATTTATTTTTTATTTTTTATCAGCTGTTATTTCGTTTCGAGCCTTGTTGGTTACGCTGCTGTGACACAACAACGGAAATACTTTGCCTAAACAACAAACAGCAACAATGAATATAACAAAAAATAGACTACTTTCCCACTAAATTTTAAAACACATCATCTATTCTAAAGAAGTTGTTTGAAGTGAAGTCCTCCAGCGTCTATACGTTTTTGACGTTTTTTTACTATTTACAGAGGAACGGATTGTCCATGTTTCTCACTCAGAATACTACAGTTTTTCTCTATTCTATGCCTTAATTCATCCCGTGTTTGAACTGATGCAATAATTTTCTTTTTCAAAAAACCTCAGACGAAATAATCAAACGAATTCAGATCAAGTTACCGGAGTGGTCACGCTATTGGTCTCATTTCTTAATTATATATTGATGACAGTTGACCGATCCAACGCTGGGTATAATTGTCCTCCAGCCACTGACGAATTTGCTGACCTATACCACACAGGGGCTTCATCCATCTGAATTGAAATAGGCTGTCTTAAATTTAATGATAGGTGTATTGTCTGATATATTTAGTCATTAGCTGATGCAGTTCATAGATCATTTTCAAGAAATTGATAAAATAAAATTATTGAATTTAGCCTATGCGGTACAAAATGTGGCCCGCAAATGGTATTTAAAGGGAATTCACCCTGTACAGGAAAGTATTTTTTTTTAATTCCCTTTTATTCGATTCGGGAAGAAATTTAACTTAGCGGACCATTTACCTAAATGAAATAATTGTTTAATCTCACAATAAAATATTATATACGAAATTAATAGCCTCACTAATTATTATCATTAGAAGTTCGTGTAATGTTTTCGCAAGCGTACGTCATTGCTGGATTTACATTTTATCAGAGATAACACCAGGAATTCAAGATAATTTAGCTAATTAGCTAGCATATTGTCACCAGTTTTATAACAACAGCAAACAACAAAAAGTGACAAACCAACTCGCTTAATAAGCATAATAATCGGCTTAATAGATGTGAAAAATTGTAAAACAAGAAAGTAGGGGCAACAAACTGATATCAGCCTGAACTACCTGTTAGTTTTTGATAAGACCCTCAGTCTATTGGAGCCGTTCAACCCGAACGTACCTTCTATTATCTCGTGCTATTTTACCACCCTCTTTTAGGAAGCGAGTGCCATAATTTAGTGCCGTTCTGGATTTGTGTCATGTAATAGGAGCCAAAAGGGCATCACATTTAAAGCAGTATGTGCCAGATTATTTGGTCTGTTTGTTAGTGTTTCATACTTAAAGTGGCGGCCGTAGTGGAAAATATCATGTGGGGGTCGTCTGGACAGCCCAAGAACAATATTTTAAGGCATCCTTCGATAGAGTCCAAGGGTTTCTTAGGAGGCAATAAGAAATGGAATGCTCGTCCAGCGTCGTGGGCAGCGCCCAACAACATTAACATTTTTCCGGAGAGAAATGGTGCAGCTAGGAGTAATACGTTTTCATCTGTAAGTTCTTTTTTATTATTATAGAATAATGGTTGTGCTGTAAGCGTACAAGTATTTTTCAATAATGCACACTTGCATATTCTAATAAAAACTGCTGCCAAAATATTTAAGGTAAAAATAAAAAAAATATTCAATAACATTTTGTAAAATATTTATTGAATGATTTTTCTCTTAAAAAAAAAAGTTTAGCATTTTAATCTCGTTGTTTTGATTCATTGATTCTTAGTGTACTTACAATTCATTCGTATTAAATTTTTTCTTCTTTTTTTTTTAAATAGAAATATCTATACAGTTAATGAATAAGTGATTTGTCATTTTCAAGCGATTTAAAAATAGTTATTTACTTATATTATTCATATTCAACTTGGCGTAGCCTAAATTGTTTACGTTAAAAGCTATATACAATTAAAGGTAATTAATTAATATTTTAATAATATTAAGACGTCTTTATTAATAAATGAGTAAGTACAAAAAATTGTACTTTTAATAAAAATATATATGTAGATGTTAGGCAAAGTTTAGCCTGAGGCTTCTCATTCATTTTACCATGCATTTTTAAAGATGACAGTGCATAAAACGGAGCCTAATATACAGGGTGTCTCACCAGGAACTGCATCGATCGATATAGGGAATAGTACGCACCAGAAATTTTTAAAAATTAAGGAAGCTACTAAAGGCAGTGTGGCCAATGCAAGTAAGATAATTACAAGCATCTGGCACATCCGGTTATACCGGATGTCGATACCAACTTGCTTATTATAAGTGGAACACCCTATATATTTTAGGGTTATCGAAAAGAGCATAAAATTCTGAGTCAAAAATGTGTAGGATACCCCATGCCTAAACCGAGCCGTTTCAGAGATTATTGACATTTTAAAAAATTTTGACAGGTGTAATGGTTTACAATAACCTTTATAACTTTCTTCGTCTAAAAGATAGTCATTTGATTTTTGGCATGCAAAAAGATCATAAGGTGAGTTACGCTCTACAGTTTAAAGAAATTCAATAATAGTATACCAAGTGTTCCATTTTTGACGTTACATTTTGTAAACTTCAAACCGCGAAAACTTGCTTAAGTCGAATGGAACATCCTGTATTTTTTTACATCAAGTTATGTATAATTAAATTCCATTTTTTCTGATATAAGCATTGTTCGAACACACTAAAATATATAGGGTAATCCATTTAAAATAAGCAAGTTGGTATCGACTTCCGGTGTAACCGGAAGTGCCAGATGCTTGTAATTACTTTAGTTGAATTGACTACACTGCCATTAGTAATTCCCTAAATTTTCAAAATTTTCTGGTGCGTACTTTTCCTTATATCGATCGATGCAGTTCCTGGTGGTATTTAACTAATTTTAACACTAAAATTATTATACATTTTCTAATCATACCTATACCTACAAATCAGTAATATACGGAGTGTTTGGAAAATAAACATTATTCATGTACACAAAAATTAAAATTAAATGAAAGTAGTAGCATAAAACGAATGTTATTGTTTGTATTTATTTGACGAATTAAAAAATCATTCTTCATAAATTTTTTAAATTTTAAAGTTGTTAATTCTAAACATATTTTCTAGTTTTATGATTCTATCTTATGGCAACGTTTACATAGATTCTGAATCAGGGCTAATCTGGCATCGTTACTTGATTTAGTGGTAAAATGCGTACTAAAACATTTCTCACGTTATTGTTTTTTATATACGTACTTTCATCAACAGTTATCCATTACTTTCTATCACGTAAATCCGATCGTATGTTATTCTCAATTTGTTCTTTGACATGAGGAACACGAATTTTTTTTGCCTTGTAGGTAGTGGACACAAAATAACCCAAAATGTTCGTTGTTAAGTACATGCGGCGGAATGTTACACACACTCAACATAAAAATGAGATCATACAGAAACACCCAGTATAGAACCTGTAACTGGCTATTTTTTATATGGCGTTTGCTTTGAAAATGTCTTACAATTACTGGAATTTCATCCCACAAAATTCCTCTTGCACATAATAACGCACTTTTTTTTGTTACCTAACAGAAAAACGTTTAAGCATTTGATTCACAAAGGGCAAAGCTCCCGACTGGCGTGACATTTTACAATAGATATATCATCACCAACACACATTGACAGTCATTAAACAACTAATACCTGTTGTGTGGACTCTTGCCGTATCCCCTACGTTGACCCTGCTACCTGTTGTAGAGAATTCAATCCCAACTTTCCAGCTTTAGGTATGACTAAGGATTCACAAATTTTTCCAATATATAATTCGTTATCCGTTATAATATATGACTTTTTAAGCTTAAATATAGGCTCTCTGAAATAATTTAAAAAATTCAGAATGAAATCGGAGTTTTTAATCAAATATAACTCCTAGTATTTTTGAATTCGGAGAAACTGAGTAACGTACTATCTATTTTTAAATTTAATCCAATCAACAACACGTCGTCTTCTTGTCCAATAGGCTAATTTTTTGGCCTTGAAGGGCAGGCAATATATAGAGCCCTATGTGCACTTCCCGTCTCCACCTGGCTGTATATTCCACATTTTGTTTAGTTGTTCCTGATATGCTCCATTCTATATCCCACTTATTAAGCTATGCTGCCTGATGAGGAGCAATAATTAGGAAACACCAGTGTCCGTAGCTGCGTCATGTTTCCCTTTGGGGTATATGGCACGATTTCCTTTTGTTTATTTTATCGAACCTCGCGAATTCTCTTTGTTTACCTTGCCTTGCTATGTGTTGACTGTTCATCAGTGCCAAATGATTGACCTGTTGGACACAAAAACGTGAACAAGGTACTTTGTGCTGTACTTTCTACCTTTTGTTTAGTTGTTCCTGATATACTCCATTCCATATCCCACTCCTTAAGCTACTGTGCGCTGATGAGTTTCTTTTTGGGGTAGATGGCACGATTTTCTTTTGTTTGATTTATTGAACCCCTCGAATTCATGTATGTTGTTTACTCGTATAATACCCGTGTGTTATTTACAATGATTGAATTTGTGAATGCTGGATATGAATTGAAATATCTATAGTGTATAATAAAAATTACAGCGGACCAAGGATGGAACCTTGTTGTACTCCCGAAATAACTTATTTCGCAGTGGATGTTTGTTGGCAGATTGGTAACGATCATATAAATATAGCTGAAAAAAGTGTACCCTCATTTTTAACAGACCTGTCCATTCAAACGCAAAATTATAGTTGGCAACCCCCTAATCGGTAGCTATTCGATCAAAATGCCCTCAAAACCCGACATATCCAACAGTACTTTGACTGTTTTGATGGTGACTGCTTTACGTGTCGTATCTTTTTTCATTTTGATTGTTTTTGTCCGGCTTCCTTTTATTTTCACGAGTAAAATATTCGTTGTCCATTTTACTGCTCAAACAAATCAGATTTATCCATGGAATTTATTTAAAACCAACCATGTGCTAAGCAAATATGGCGCCAGCATTTGACTGGTGCGTCTCTTGTGCCAAATATAGTAAAATTCGTTCCTAAAAATTATGTCAAAAATATAGCTGGAAAGCTTTTTTGAAAATGTTAATATCAGGATAAATATATAGTTTTTCTTTGCTATGATAAAATAAATCTCGTATGACATTCGGCTTTTGAGTTTTTGTAAGGAATACATCATTAATAACTGGTCTTACAAATCAACAAGTATTGTTTTGTTATCATTAAATACCAATGCGTGTTGTTAAATGTGTATGTACATTTTATAATAAGTAATTATGATTCATAGTACCTATAGTCATGATTCATTCAAAACAATATCACCAAGTGCATACAAAGCACTACTTTAACCAAAAGTATTTTATTTATAACGGTTAATCAAAACAAATGTTTTTTCCTTTATAACTGCAAGCAAGCCTGGATAGAAATAGCACTTATTAATTATTGTCATTTGTGTGTCCCAAAAAAATTTAAGTACAATATACCGGGTGTCACACGAACATGGTACACCCTCCTTTTTTACTTTTGAAACTTGTCACATCGTATCCTGTTTCGGCGGAAATGGTACCAATTTTTGATTTTCAAATGGAACACCCTTTATATTATTGCATTTTTGAATTCTACATAATTTTCTTAATCCAATGATGTAAGTATCAAACTTTTTTCAATTTAATTTATATGTCGTATTTAAATGTGCAACTAATACAGTCAAAATAACTATTTTATTCCATTTTAAAAGTATACATTCATTAAGGTGGCTGTAAATTACAAAAAAGGAACAGGAAAAATTACAGTAGTTGTTCAAAATATTGTTCATTGACGTCAATGCAATTCTGTAATGCACAGCTGTATTTTGAAAAAGTCAGACCAATTACTGGGCTGTTATACTATTAACTGCACCTGTAGCAGTTCACGATACGCCCCTGCTTACAGCTGATGCGGTACCTGTTGGAAGAGAGTGCGCGTACCCCGGCAACCCGCGTGAGAGAGTACTGAGAAGTATGAGTAGTACGATAGTGGCATGTGTCCGCAACTTAAATCCGTTACAATTAGATGTATGTTCTTTTATATGTTAGTGTGTGTTAGTTTGGTGTATTTTGCATTAAATATTGTTACGTGCTTGCTATCCACACAAACACCTATACTCGTAGATTCGTTGATGGAAAGTCCAGGCAGCACTTACTCACTACTTTATTCACTAATTAACAATTAACAACAATAGATTAGTTTACTGTCTTAACTATAATCACAATTGAACATTTATAAGTCTCTTTCTTATTTCTTCTTTACTCGTTCACGTTCAACTTAAGAGTGAGTCTCAGCCCACCGTGCGTCTTATTTATACATCCATTCACAGGGTCTAGAGCATTCCAGAATATTCCTGGTCGTTCGCGTACAATTCCAGTCTCATCTAACCAGTCTACACAGTCCAGCAGCCTAACAATATAGTTAAATCACGAGTTGGTTGTTTGACAAATCAAACCCTAACTGCCTACAACGTTTAAAGCTGGTTGCCCACTTATGCGCGGCTCGGCGAAGCGGGAGAAAAATATTGCAGAAGGATTTATTTCATGTATTCAAATCTACAAAGTATCCCAACCGTTTCTACGCACAGTGCCGCGCATGGCTTCTCATAAATGTGAGAATCTATATTTGAATCCATGAAATAAATATGTAAGCCGTCTATTAAACTATTTAAAATATAACACTGATAGCTTTACAGCCTTTATAACCTAACCCGCATCATCGTCGGTGAAGCCCTAGGGATACTACCGTTGATATTGTGTCGCATTTATGTCAGTCATGTCGACGTTAAATGTATAAGTAATGTCAAATTATTAACTCAGGGTGTCTACTAACCTGGAAAACCTGTAATTTTCAGGGAATTTATTTTAGTCAGAGAAAACCTGGAAATTTCAGGGAATTTCTGAGCGACACCTGGATTTTTTTTATTTTCCATTTTTAGAAACATTTACATCATTTTAATATTGTCTCATGGCAACACTCGTCGAAAAATGTATTTCGGTAAAAAAAAGAGTGCTTAATAGAAAATTTAAAAGAAGATTCTTTGATAACCCAGAGGGTAATTTATGACAGTATCATAAATATTGGTGGTATTGAACAATTTAAGATAAATAAATCTGTCCTTCAGTATGTAAGATATTCCAATAGTAAATGGGAAGAAAGTGTGAAGAGGTGAAGAGTAAAAGAAAGAAAAAGGCTCTGCAGCAGATTGCAATACTTGAAAAGGAAAAGGGAAGAATTAAGACAAGAAACAGGGGAAATATAAAATCAATCGATGAGGAAATCGAAATACAAAAGTCTTGTTAATTTATTTTTATATATTTTTTAATATTTCAGGTATATTGATTTTTATTGATGATAAAAATGTATTTATCAATTGTTAAATAGGTGATTTTTTTATTGTAGATGTAGCATGTCAGAAGAAGCCTTAGGGCAAACTCCCATCATCTTTTAGGCGAAAATGCATGCCATAAAAATCTACACTCGAGAATGCATTAAAAAAGCACATGTGGCACGATTCTATGTCTTTTCAGACAGCCAGGCAGCACTTAAAGCTTTAAGTTCTTTTGTTTGTTTTAATATAACCTGGTAATGTCTACAAACAGTAAAACAAGTGACAAGGAAAAACAAGATTACATTGATTTGGGTGCCACGGCATGAACGAGTAAAAGGAAAGGAGGTTGATGATGATGGCCTAGCGAGGGAAGGTGCAGTATCATTATTCATCGGATCAGAATCGTTTTGTGGAATATCTAAAAACCACACAACAGACGAAATCAGAAAATGGGAAAAGCAACGTAAATCCTCCTACTGGAAGTTAACTTCAGATCAAGGACAAGCGAAGAAGTTTATACTACTCTTAAAAAAGACTTAGAGAGCTACTCAAACTCAGCAAACCAGAATTAAATATACTAAAAGACCGTCTCACAGGTTATTGCCCAGTGAGACGATATCTCAAAAGAATGGGTAAAGCTGAAAGCGACACATGGTGCTTCTGTACAGGTGAAGTGGAAACCGCAGAACATATAACTTCAAGTCCTAATCTGCCAAAGGTTACATTTGGAGCAGGTATCCACAATATTTGCCGAAGTTGAAACCCCATAAAATCTAATCTATTGCATATGTTTATATATAATAAAATTGATTTACGAAAATGACTGTTAATGGTCAAATTGATATATTAGAAAATAAATATTGAAATTTTTAAAAAAATGTCACCTGGAAAAGTCAGTGAATTTTTAGATTTAGATATAGTAGACACCCTGTAACTGTATAGAAATGACTCGAATTTCACCCAAATATCCACATGTTTCCCTTTTTCCCACATTCGAGTTTTGCAAGTGATTTTTCTCACCAAATGAGTAATTACAATTACTCACCAGTTGGCAACGTTGCATTACACATTTACCGTATTTATGTACGCCCTGAAAAAACATTTTACACTCGATCAACTCAGTTCGGAGCTCTTCGAGCGGTATCGGCGAAGTTAGAAACCTATTGCATTCCAACTTTGTAACTGAACACATTTTAAAACATTTGTTTTGACACATACCGAGTTCATAAGCGTTCGAAAAAAGAGATTGGGTGCAATAAGAAAATAAATAATATATTTTATTATTTTACGATTCTTGTAAGGGAACCTGCGCTTCCCTAGCTTCCATTGATAACACGCCACTGGTGTACACAGTATGCGTAAAAGCGTTTTCACATTGCACGACACGATATCGTTGTCGCCGGACGACACGATATAAGGGAACGGAAAGTTTATAAAACTGGGACTTTTCCCATACGACACGATATCGTGACAATATTTATAAGTTTCACCGCCGCGCCGTGTTGTCCGGCGACAACAATATCGTGTCGTGCAGTGTGAAAACGATGTAAAGGTGCATATAGATATGGCGAGCCGAGTCCATGTGTTGTTCACGTTCACAGTGTTCATGAACGCACCACGAATCCACCGCGATCATCCTCCGATCCGTCCAGCGAATCGAACATGCCACGAACATCGATTGATTTGACTTCAGTTTACTGTAAATAATATAGGTGATCTAGCTTTCGTCTAGTTTGGATTAATCTAAACAAAGTCTGATAACGAGCTATGATAGTGTTAGGTAATGGTGCTTTATTATAGCCAATTTACTTAAAAAAAAAGAAAACGAATTCCTTGACGGTGGTGGCTGCTCAATTATACAATTTACATATTTCTGCTGTTTTATTTTTATTGTCACCCATTGCGATGGCAATTTCTTTCCATGCACCAACTTTGTTTTCTTTTTTTATAATACACAGGCCTACAAAAAATGTTCTGTCCTAGAGATCAGACCCAACTTTTCCCATGTATTTTGACGCGCTGAAACCGAATTTTGCAAAAAAAAACTTTTGCCCTTCAATTTTTCTCTACGACCCCCTATAATCCTCTATAATCCCCAAAGGGGGGAATTTTTTGAAAATTTTGGATAAAGGGTTTTTGGGTCGCTGATCACAAATCTGAAGTCAAAATTGAATTTTGACATTATGACAGCTGTCAACAAGCTGTCTGATCTCTAGGACCAAAAATGTTTTTTGTAGGCCTGCAATTGTACGAAGATGTTAAAATAGTAATTAGCGCCATAATAACTTGAATAATTTAGAAACGTAATACTTAAATATATAATAAATTTGTAAGTTGACTGCGTACGAGTAACTTTTATGAAATCATATTGTTTATAGGCAAGATGACAAGAGGATTACGGGTCATTTGTGTAAAATAATTTTCCGTTTTGATAAAATTTGAGATATGGGATTTTGAAATGGTTTAAATTTTTTTTAAATAAACTTAAAAAAAACCTTATTTTCTCTCCAATATTAAATAATTTTTTGATTGAAGTACTAGGCCCAACAGAATACAATAATATATGATGATACATGCTTCAGAGCCTTATAATATGCAAGAATCCTGATATTGACATGACATTTTTTTAAGAATTACTATCTTAAGTAGTACACACTATGTAGGTATGTAGAAAAATTCAGTAAAAAGTAAAAATTCCTTAATATTTCCATAAATTACCATAATTTTCATAATTCACAATATTCATAAATTTCCAAAATTTTGCAATATCACCTAATCGTTTCCCGCCTGGTAAAAAAACAAAACTCTAAACATGGTGATTCCTATCACTGATAATACTATCAATTTCCGATGATTTAGTATTGTACTTATTGCTCATTTTTATTACAAGAAAATATTTATTAAAAATACACATAAAATGATCCTCCAAATGACACGATAACTTTATGAAATAGTAAAGATACGCCGAATTATGAGGGATTACGGTAGTCGCATTACACTACATTTATATCAAAAATTTGTGAAAGAAAATTACTATTATGGCATTAAATTTAAACAACGTATTTTTTTATCATTGAAATTATTTCAATATTTGTTTACTTACGAAAACCTTACCGTACGCGTACGTGTGAATGGCATTAAAATAATGCATAATGGTATAGATCACTTTATTTGTCATTCCCATTAACTCGTTTGCCGATATATTTGCTCTTATTCACAAGCTATCTAGTACAGTTTTCTTCAAAATGATATATGGGTCGTGTCACTTTTGTTTCCTAATATTATTATATTTTCTCCTAAGGGGATTTCCACGTGTCGTTGCACCCTAAATACGCTTAAAATCCCTCCTAGAGGGAAATACTGTTACGTCTCTCTGGAGACTATAGTGATTTGAAATAATCTTTTGTGCAGCTAGTGATGTTAATTTAAAATCGTCTATCAAAATAATGCCCAACCACTGAAAAGAATAGTTTTACGTTTTTTTAGAAAATGCGAGTAAAATATCTTAGAAAAAAAAAATACAGTATACAAAATAATAATAATACTGCGCAATATTGAGGTCTTTTTTGGATCAAGGAATTTGCAGTAGACAACCCCCGACTTGTTGAATTAATATTAAAAAAAAAAATCTTTGAGTCCGGATAAAACCTCAAAAATATATAAAAATGCGGCAAAAGATCACTTACAATTAGATAAACTAAAGCCATAGGCGTACAAATAGCAAATAAATCATTTAAATTAAAATGAATTCCTTATTTTTATGTATCTATTTATCTTTAATGCTTATGATTAGACACCGGACAATTTTCACGCGTGCAGGGCCGTTACGGCACATGGGATAAGAGACAGTAACATCATTTGTACGGAACAATTAAAATATATACCTCGAGTGTCTAAATGTTTCATGAAACCTCCTGTATTGTGTTCTAGGCATTAGTGTAGATTGCACGACATGGGTCAGAAGTAACATGAATGATATTCGCATACGTGGATCGTAAAGGCCTGGCAGCTTTACACATACACTATGCACCAGGATAGATGTAATAAGAGGTGTAATGGACAACAAATTATGGAATTTTGGAAAACCCCCTAAACTGGGGGGGGGTTAAAAAATTACCCTAACTATTTTAGCCGTAGTTTTTTACCACTTTTATCAACAACGTCCAAAATTTCATATTTTTTACAAAAAAAGAAGTATTGCATTTTTCCGATACAACTTACTGTTTAAAATTTATATTTCAGACCATAAATAGGAGTAAAATCAATTTTAGATCCACTTTTGTCTGTAACATAAATTTTAAATTGATTTTTTTTAAACATTATGTTGTATCGAAAAAATACAAGAGACCTCTTGTTTATAAAAAAATACGAAATTTTAACTGTTGTTGATAAAAGTGGCAAGAAACTACAGTCAAAATGATTAGGGGAATTTTTACCTACACCCCACAGTTTAGGACGCCTCTGATCAAAATTGTTATATTTTGATTTTATAATTCGTTTAGACGCATAAAAGTTATAAAGTTTACTATTATCATGATATGTTTGAACATAATATGCACTTATAGTCAGGAGGTATTCTTTTAGAGATGGCGATCTTTTGTGAAAGATCGAATCTCAGGGTCGATTCAGATCGGAACTCTAAAGATCGGTTCAAGTAAAAATCTGTTTATAAAAGATCGATCTTTCATATAAACTAGCCAACAAAATTGCAGATTACAGCATCACTACAGTTAAAAGCAGTCAATACTGTGGTTATCAAAAATTAGAAACATTGATGTGAAAAAAGATAATTGAACAAAAACAATAACAATAAAAAAACAACAAATGGTAAAAAAAATTCAAATGGAAAATCGATCTTCTAAAAAAAATCAATTCGGCATCCCTATATTCTTTCACATGTTTCTTGAAAAATGTATTTTTTAATGTCAAATATTAAGGAGTAAGTGGATAATATGGATATGTAATTTCAGTTTCAAGACTTTGTTTTTGTGGTTGTATTTAGATGTTTACCTGGAATATATTATGAAAGTTACTTTTATTGCATATATTATGGAAATATATCGACTCCTTTTTGTCAAATTTATGTTGATTTTTATATACATAATAATTATATACAAAAGGTGTTTCAGGATTAACTGCACAAACTTAAAATCTGATTTCAGGATGTCAAAATAAGAAAAGTTTCATACGGAAACTCTTCGTTAAAGAGTTACGCTCCTCCAAAGATGGGTGCTAAAATTAGTGTTTAAATTTTTGTCTCAAATTTGGAAAAAGATTAACAAAAAAACGAATTTTGGTAGAGATTTTTTTGCTAATAGGAACGCTTCTAAAGGATATCTCTTCAATCATCCCTTATTGGTAAAATAGGTGAAATCAGCAACCCCCATTTTATTTTTAATTTGAACGTTTTAATGGACCCGAATTTTGTAATATAAAAATGTGCCTCGAAAAGCTTGATTCGCTTTTTTGTCTTTTTATTATTATTTTTTTTTGTAGAACTGACAGTTTTTTAATAAAAATATAAAATATTCTCGATCCACACGGCAAATTGTATTATCTAATAAAATGGAAAATGTGTAGTAGGGTGAAAAAATATGATGCTTACCTTGAATCCAGAACGTATAAAGATTATTTGACAGTAGCCTACCATGCATTTTCCATTTTGCTAACTAATGCAATTTTCCAAATAACCATGTGGATCGAGATATTTTATTTGTTTATTCAAAAACTGTTCTATGAAAAAAATAAAAGAGACAAAAAAGTTCCTAAATGAATTAAGCTTTTTAAGGCGCATAGTAAAATTCGAGTCCGTTGAAAAGTTCGATTAAAAATATTAAATGGGGGTTGCTGATTCCACCTATTTTATTGATAAGGGATGATTGAAAAAATACTGTTTAGAAATGTTCCTATCAGTAGAAAATCTCTATCGAAATTGTTTTTTTTATCTTTTTCCAAATGTGAGAAAAAAATAAAAACCTAATTTTAGCCTCCATTTTTTGGAGGGGCGTAACTCGTTAACGAATCATTTTCGGACATACCTTCATAGGAAACTTTTTCTTATTTTGAGGTCCTGAATCAAGATTTTAAGTTTGTCCAGTTAATACTGAAACACCCTGTATAAACAATTCTAGAATATGTAGACTTGCTAGTGGAAGTATTCTATCTGTTTAAAGATTATAAGAATGAAGTTCCTTTTCACATTTTTAAAAATTTTAACCACCCTGTAAAATTTTTCGCCTTTGGCTGAGACTTATGAAGTGTCAAAATAAGGACACCTTTTTATAAAGAATAACTTTTCTTAAAAATATTAAAAATAAATATACAAGTATTAGTATTCTATCGGGGGACACACTATATTGTTTCCTCTTGAACATTTTTACCAATTTTTTTTTATTAGTGTCAAATTTCTCTCAATTAAAAAATAATTTAGTTTTAAATTCTAAAGTTTTTCTGAGTATTTTATAAAGCTAAATCCAAACCAACTCGAACAGCTTGCATTATCTCAAATAAAAGTGAAACACACGAACAGGGGAAAATGTTTTGTTTTTAAACGCTGTTGGATTATGAGCGTCTAGACCATTGGGAATGATATTTATTGTTTATTTATTGTTTTTCTAATCTACAAGTAAACAATTATAATAATTTTTTTTTTCGACCTCGAGATTTTGATTGATATATAGTTTTGAACCCTCCTGAATCCATTCTATTTTCCGAATGATTCTGTCGGTTCGTGTGTGTGTGTGGATGTGTGTGCGTGTGTGTATGTGTGTGGCCGCAATATTTCAAAAAATACTAATGGGAGACTTCCCAAATTTGGCAGTTAAGATTTTCAACAACATTTTAGGTGACACAATAAATTTGGTGAATTTGGTACCACCAGAAGAGACATATGAATGAAAGAAGAAAAAAGGTAGAGGATTATTCATTATAACTTATCATCGTTATTATTGCCTAAGAAAAAAAAGTTTTGGAATTCGCTGTGTAACACTGACGTAGTTTTTCACGAAACACCAAAACACCATATACTGCATTCGATGCGCATTTCGCGAATCAAGTTGGCATCATCTGGTGATGATTAAAATTGGTTGACGAAACGCGCATCGTCCAGTATACGGTGTTATGGTGTTTTGTGGAAAATTACGTCAGTGTTATCTTCACATCAAAGGTTCCAACCCACTCCAATAATTCGGTGTGTATGTGTGTTACTATTAATTAAGAAAATGCATATACAAAAGAATGGGCCCTTTTTACCAATCCTCAGCTGTCCCATCAGCCATGTGCTTTTCTTGCTCCCTCGTCGAAGCTTTCCGACTTTCTAATGAAGGTCAGAATGTCACTCATTGCGAGGGCGCTCATCTCCCTTAGAAGCGCCTCAGAACCGAAGATACTATGTCTCAGGCACCTAAATGCGTCACACTGTCCCAGGAAGTGGTAAGGTGTTCCTTCACCACTCCCGCATCCTAAACATGTAGGGTCTTCCTCAATACCTATCAATGATAGATGCCTCCTAAGTCTGCAGTGCCCTGACAGAACTCCGATTAAAAGATTCAGAGTCGTCTGACTCCGGCCCAGTTACCAGGCCGATCTCCATTTGTTTGGCCCCGTAACAAAATCTCGAATTTGCCTGCAGACCCTGTTAGTCCTCCAATGCTTCCTCAGTGTCTCGTGGGCCCACTCATTGAGAGCCGTTGTGACCTGCCTTATTGTAATGCCTAACAAAGGCTCTCGCCCGAGACAGGGTTGCTCGGCTCCAAGTCTAGCCAATTGATCAGCGTTTTCGTTGCCTAGAACTCCGATATATCCCGGGACCCACACCACTCTCACTTGTTTATGCCTGGCAAGCTCTTCTAGGGCGTCCCCGCACTTTTGAACGAGAACTGACCTCGTTCTGCGGGAGCACACCGCTTTTAGAGGAGCCTGGCTATTGAAGCAGATGTATACCATCTGTTCCACCCTGTTCCTATCCTCAGCCTTACCCGCCACCTCTTTGATGGTGTAAACGTCTGTCTGGAAGACCGTGGTGTATACGAACCTAGAGCAAAGCTCTCCTGCACTCCTTTACCTTCCAGATATATTCCCGCCCCGGAGGACGATATGGTGGTCACCCGAGATCCGTCTGTGTAGCACACCAAAGAGTCTGGGGGGAAGTCAATTCTCCCTTCACTCCACTCCTCCCTACTGAGAAGAGTGAAAGTGTATTTCCCTTCCAACCTTAGCTGATCTTTCGCTTCTCTCACCTTTAGGACAGATATGGGGATTTCCCTCTCCGCCAGTCCAGCAATTGCTGCGTGACCTTCAGATCTACCTAAATATTGCCAGCTCCTAGAATCCCACATTCTCAGATAGGCCGCCATACCCTCCCTCTTTATCCATGAGGGAAGCGTTGGTAAGCCTAGTAGAACTTCCAGAGCAGCTATCGGTGTCGTCCTCATTGCGCCAGTGATCCCTAGGCAGGCTAGCCTCTGGACTTTTGCCAGCTTTCGGGACGTGGTCGCTCTGTTCACGCTCGGCCACCAGACCATAGATACATACTGGAGCCTTTGTCTGAAAACCGCCGTGTACAGCCAATGTAGGATCCGTGGGTTGAGGCCCCAGTTCCTACCTACCGCTCGGCGCAATTGCCAGAAGGTTGCAGTCGACTTTTTGATGACGTTGTCGATCTGCCCCATGACAGTTTACTCTCTTGGGTATCTAACCTCCTGCGCAAGTGCGAGAGGTTCACCATACATGATCGGTGCCCTAAAATTCTCTATTCTGGTTCACTTGGTAAAAAAGAATCATCTCAGTCTTGGATAGATTGACTCAGAGATCTGTTTCGCCGCACAATATTTCTATTATTCTACTGGCAACCTGCGTTCTGTTGCAAACGACGTTTAGAAGCAGTCGGTCACTAGGACCAGTCCGTCGTTCGCATATGCCTGCGCATAGAATCCTTCCGAAGTATGGTGCTCCAAGAGACCAACCATTATTAGACACAATAGATGGGGTGATAGGCAGCTGCCATAATGGACAGCCTCCCCTTACCCCGACGTCCAACTGACAATCTCATAAAGCAACACTAACTCGTCTCTCTTCCAGCGCAGATTTCACCCATCTGACCAGTACTAGAGCAGTACCCCTAGTCTGAAGAACATCGCAGATAGTAGTAGTCCTTGCTTTATCGAGGGCTCCCTCAATATCGAAAAATACTGCTAGGGTGACCTCCTTTTGGAGGAGGGCCCTTTCTACCTTATGCACGACGGAGTGAAGGGCTGTCTCTGTGAACCTCGCCTATATGCGTGCTGATCCTTGTGGAATGGGTACCTAGGTAGGTTCACTTCCAACAGATCTGTCCACTATCCGTTCCAGTGCTTTTAGCGGGAAGGACGTGAGACTGATCGTCCTAAGCGATTTGGCAGTTGTGTAGTCCTTTTTTCGCACTTTGGGGATGAAGACCACTGTAGCTGACCTCCAGGCCAGGGGAACATATCCCAGTGCCAGACTGGCCACAAATATTCCTCTTAAATGTGGTAGAAGAATATCTAGACCCTTCTGAAGCAGAGCTGGGAAGATCCATCTGGCCCCGCTGCCTTAAAGGGCTCGAACTCGTTCACATATACAAAAGAAAATATGAAAGACAGAATAATGGAAGTTTTTCAGAGTATTGGTGTAGATATTTTAAAAAATGTCAGTAGATCATTCAAAAACCAGCCACAGAAATGCATAGACGTACTGGGAGGTTATTTTGAACAGTTCCTATGAACATTAGGTATTATTAGTTTAAATGAGATTCAAAATAACTTTTTTTTAATAGTACTGATTTTTGTATTACCTGATACCGTAATTTTCTGTCCCTATTATTTATGTCAACTTTTTTGTAATATTAAATGATTATTTATAAATTGTTGAGATAGACTCAAACGTAATTTAATTAAACTATGAAAAAAATACAACGGAGGCAACCATGATGCACTCAGAAAAATATTTGATACTACTTTCAATTATTCCACTTTATGTCTAAATCATGACTACTAGATCAGTTAGAAATAAAAAGCATAATAATTTAACGATTTTTAATGAACAAATAAAAATAGCTGAATCGATTTTAGGTATCGAACATTATTCACAAAAATTGTAGAAAATTAACGTGTCAGTTCAAAAATACAATAATATACAGGATGTTCCATTTGAAAAAATTGAGATAATGCCCTTGAATTGTTCTAAATTAGCGCTAGTGTAAAAGATACCCTGTATAATAATAATCAATATTTGGTGGTTGTGTCGTTAAAGTACATGCCTTATCTATATAACGCGCGATTCGACAATCAAGTTGGCATCATCTAGTGTTTTAATAATCTCCAGATGATGCCAACTTGATTGGTGAAACACGCGTCGAGAAAACTACGTCAGTGAAACTATATTTCGACCAAAATTTTTATATTTTTTTCTCTCGGCAACGTCATATCAAAAATCAAAAATTTAGAAGTCGTTGGAAAGATGATACGCTGAATTCAAAAATGTAAAAATATATAGGGTGTTATGTTTAAAAAAAAAAATGATATCGAAGATGATTCATTGTAGCAAGTCACCCTGCATATTTCAAAATATTATTAAAATGTACGCTACTTCTATAGAAAAAAAATAGTACTCCGAAATCTTCTAATAAAACCGATATTGGGACTTTGACGCACAATTGAGGCACCCTGTATATGAAAGTTATTAAAATGTTTTCAGCAAAAATGTGTGATTTTTTATTCAATAAATATTAATAAATAAGTCACATAAATACATATTCCTATTATTGTTTTTAAATCTCATGCAAGTTCCTCATTTCATTAACTTCATTACTTTTCCATCTCCATCTCACAACTGTGATGTGTAAAAAATGAGTCGTTTCACAATTTTCAGCGAAAGTAATTACTTTCCTTGAAGATTTCTATTTAATTTCTTTTACGTATTGTTACAATTATCCGAGACATTATCACGTAAAACAAAAACATTGTATGTAACTTAATACAGGTGGAGGCCCAAGTTAATCCAATAAGTATAAAGAAACCTTTTCAAATATTGTCACGTTTCATTGATTTTTTTTTACGATTTCCTGAGTTTCGTTGTTTTTGTTAGATAAAATTCGAAAGTCATACAGTATTTTTTAATTTCGTTGTGGACTTGTTAATAAAAACTATCACAACACATTTATTCCACATTATGATGTAGTTTTTAAATGAAGAGAATCACTTAAATATGTATCGCTACTTATACAATACTTCTTATAATTTTGGGTGTTTCAATAAGAGCAATATTTCAAGGTTTAATAAAACATGCTTTTTTGAAGCAAAGTCTTGAAATATTTGCAGGATTATACCTTCAAATCATGATAGATCGATAGCCAATATTATTTGTTTGAGTAGTTGTTTCGTTTAAATCATATTTAATAACAGTAGTTAGTCCACCTGGGCTAGAGTTCGCCGCTCTCGGTACTTGCTTCGCAAGTCGATATCCGCCACAGAGACATCTATGATGTCGGTCGGATAGTAGTAGCATTAGGACCATATGAGAAGTTTCACATACCTCTCACCAGTACTCAATTTACCTTAGTCAGTATATGACTAGTAGGTTGGCTACTATCATTTGTCTGTTTCATAACCTATGGCATACTGAGGAGAACTAATAAGTTCGAAACCGGTCTATGTCTAGTTAGGAATTGACAAATGATATTGGCTACCGATCTATCATGATTTGAAGGTATAATCCAATGCAGGTTGGGGTATTTATCCGCTGAGTAGTTGTTTCGTTCAAATCATATTTAATAACAGTAGTTAGTCCACCTGGGCTAGAGGTCGCCGCTCTCGGTACTTGTTTCGCAAGTCGCTATCCGCCAAAGAGACATCTAATGATGTCGGTCGGATACTAGCATTTGGACCATATGAGAAGTTTCACATACCTCTCACCAGTACTCAATTTAAGAGTTTATAGTCTATACCGAAACTAGGTGAATGATTATAGATTTGTTCCTACCGACAATCCGAAACGATCTCAAATTTGATATTCTAGTTTGATTGGTCAAGATGATCAAATACAATTCAAAGTATTTTAGACTAACCAATCACACTGAATTCAAATCAGAACCGTTTCGGATTGGCAGTAGGAACAAACCTTAGAAAAAAAATATTTCTTAATATTTCGATGTATGGTCGAGTTTTTTACAACGTAATTTTGACTGCTTTTCTTTATGGTTTGGCTACCACGGACCTTAGTTCAAAAACACACGAGTCACTTAGGGACTTTTTGCTTGGAACCCTTCATACGCACTAATTTGGAAATATTATATGGTTGGAGAGAACCTGGTTCTGGTTAAATTCATGAATAATTTTATTCAAACTACTTTAGGTGAAGTATAATGAATGATTAATGATTAATTGATTATTCTTATTTATAGGCAATTAATAACGTGTGCAATGGTAAAAGCATAATCGAACTTTACCATCGATTATTTCGAAACAATGTGTTTGAAATTTCCAACTGTAAATCATTATTACTTTTGCAGAGTTTTGAGTTGGAGTACCATTTTCAGGATTAAAGTCTCTATCAAATGAATTGAATTTGCCCAAGCAATAGAATTTTTATTTTGTCTTCATCGTACGCGTAATATTATGAGAAAGTCAGGTATCCTTAGGACTTGAGGGCCAATTACATTGTGTTTATGAATTATCTGCTAAGATGTGTAAAATAATTTAATATTATGAGAAAGTCAGGTACCTTTAGAACTTGAGGGCCAATTACATTGTGTTTATAAGTTATCCGCTAAGTGTACAAAATAATTAAGCACAAAAAAAAATTTACAAAATAAATCGAAATTAAAAAAAGTGCAGAAAATAGCGAGAAAATCGGTCAATTACCAGATTATTTTAATATACTTTTATTTATGAACCGATTTGGATGAACTTTGGTACAAGGATATTAGACGTAATTTCGAATTGACAGGTAGACACAGTTAAAATGACCGACTTCCGATTTCACCCTGTGTTTTAATGTTTTTCGGAACTACGACTCAAATTACGTACGACAGTGTTGCCAGATTTATATTTTTCCGAAAGATTTTTTCCAATTTAATTTTTTTACTACAAAAGGCCATACTGGGGAAATAATTTGTTCTAATTGATTCTAGTAACCCAGAATAATAGTGATTTCATCAATTAGATCAATAACACATCCTTCATGAAAGAATACAATTTGCTAAACGTGTTTTTTACGAAATTTTTACAAATTTATTAAATAAACTTTTTTTAGTTTTGGATAAAGATGAGGTGGTGCATGATGCATATCGTTAGATTGATGATTTAATTTGCTATCTAATGACAAGATGACCCTTAACAGGTGCCATTTAAAGAAAATTACTTTTTCGTAAAAAAACATGTTCAGCAAATTTTATTCTCTCATGAACGATTTGTTATTAATTTAAATAATGAATACACTATTATTATGAGTTACTATATTCAATTAGAACAGATTTTTTCCCCAATCACAGCCTCCTATGGCAAAAATTAAATTGAAAAAAAATGTTTTCTTTCGAAAAAAATGTAAATTTGGCAACACTGTCGTACGTAATTTGAGTCGCAGATTCCGAAACACATTAAACATACAGGGAGATTAATTTAAGAAGTTAAAATTAATGACACTTCCGGTGAAACCGAAAGTCGGTTATTTTGACTGTATCTGTCTGTCAATCTGAAATTATGTCTAATATCCTTGTACCAAATTTCATCCAAATCGGTTCATAAATAAAAGAGATATATGGCATGGACCTAGAGGCTAACTAAAAATGAGATAGTAATCAATATAAAACTATCGGTTAAACTTTAATAATTAGGTTCTTGTCTAGGAAATAATAAAGAAAGATTTTGTGGTTGTCTTGTCATAATTTTATTTTTCTCGTAATACACTGTTCAAAAAATTTAAAGGAACGCTTCTTTGTACCTCAAGCCGTAAATTTTATGGAAATCAAACTAAGAGTTTGTGAAAGATACACCTTTGAATTACCTTAAATGACTAAAATAAAATGAACAGCATCAGACACTCAAGGTAAGCGTGATGGTGTAAAACAACTACCAAAACTAAAGTGAAATTAAGCATCTCAAATTAGCTGTGAAGAGTTAGGAAGGCCTTGGCGAAATCAAGGAACAGTTGGAAATGTTTGCAACTGACAGTTTGACTTAAGCTAAGTGAAAATGAGGCATCTCAACGAGATAGAAGTCATTCGTGCTGTAACTGCTGTAACTTTAATTGAAAATGGTTAAAGCATTCGACAAGTTTCGAGAAACTTTAACGTCAGCTCCTCTGTTAATCAACGTTTGTGGAATTGTGTGTGACTGGTTCATACAAATGGCAACTTGGACAGGGTCATAAAAGAAAAACAACCCAAAACCAAAACCGATTTTTAGTTATTTCATGTCTTGGTAACCGTGTATCTACAGAGAGGGACCTCCAAAATTTTCTCAGGACGACGCATGGAGTGCTTGTATCAGATCAGATTGTAAGGAACAGATTTAGGGAGTCAAACTTAAGGGCAAGACGAAAATCCATACTAACACACGCCAAAGAATAGCTCGCCTGAATTTTGCTCGTCAGCATGTCGTACGGCAACTTCGACAATGGAGGTCTGTGTTGTTCTCGGATGTGTCAAGGTTCCGTATTACTCGTTGCGATGGTTGTGTACGCATTTACAAACTCTTAATTTTATTTGCATACAATTTACGGCTTGAATTTTATTGAGATACAGTTGCCACAACATAAAGGTTTCCAGATCATTTGTGATTTGAAAGATAACGAGAGAAAGGATACATTCCTTTCTCTCTTCTGTAACGAATAAAATAGGCAACAAATTACTTCCCTTTACATAACCCGTGCATATTAAAATAAATATATATAGTCCAGCAGTCAAGCTGCGAAAAAGATATATTTAAAATTTTAGATTGGAAACCTTTATGTTGCGGCAGCTGTACAAAAAGCGTTCCTATAAATTTTTTAAGCAATGTATAATTATTTGTGTGTATTTGAATATACAGTTTATTTAAAATGAGTTGTAATCCAAATGTTAAAATGAAACTTATTAGACCTCAAAAATTCACATTCATATTTACAGATTTTTTCGACATCTGATAGTAGAAAACTCAAAAAAAAATAAAGCGGGGGCGTTTTTCATTAATCTTATTTATAAAAAAATAACTCATATTATAATATATATATGTGCTTAAAAAATAGGCTCATAAACGTGTGTTTTTTGAAAGACTTTGGATACATGGTAAAAATAAAAACTGCGGCACGGTTTGTTCCAGTTGTACACAAATTTATAAAACAAGTTATTTTAAATATTCGATCGCAAAAAAACTCCAAATTAATACTTAGGTAAGAAGTATCAATTTTCTCTTTTTGTTAACAATTCATTGCAGAATATAATTATTCATAGTCGGTTCTAATCGTAACATTCTTTAAATGTTTAATAATTGATACAATGAAGCTTATCTATGAAATAGTGTCGTAGATTAAAAATTGTTTTTTTCTAGCAACGTGAAATATGTACATTTTTATTAGTAAACGTGTTTATAAAGATTATAATGATATACAAGATAATTTGATAAGATTATAGATAAAACTTAAAATAATCCGTGAAAGTATAGGCTAAATTTATCTACGTTTACATAGTTTTGAGAACGTGGATTTAATTGTACCAAGAAAGGATTAAAATATATTTTTTTTTCAATGAGAAAATAAGTAAATGCATGTTTGTCTTTTATTTTTTAATAAAAGTGGAATGAAAAAAGTTATGATAAACTCATTACATTAATTCTTATTCCTGGCAAAAATATTTTCACACTGATTTTTCCTGTCATGATTTTGACTATTACTTTATTCCACGGTTTCAACAAATATTTAAAAAATATATTGCTGTTCTTAATCTTAAATTTGAAATGTAAACAGGTGTTGCCAGATTGTCTTATGTAACTAACTTCCTTTAGGGATTTTATTTTTGTTAATTGATAGGTTGTATAACGAAATACAGAGCACGCATCATCTTTGTCCTACCAAGTTTTCAACGTTTTATGAATACTTTGCGTCCTACCAGCAGGACAAGCGATTACGTATTTAAAAAGCGTTTTCTTTTCCACCAGCGCAAAAAACCCAAGGTTGGTAGCACTTTTCGTTCAGAAATAACGACGATGATTGTGCCCGGTGTCAAACTTTTACATATTTTCACGTGATTTATGCCAGTTTTTGTTTTTACTTTTTATCTTGTTTTTAGGTATAAACAAAATTTAGAAATATGTCAAAGAGAATTGTAATATTTTTATTTCATTTAATTTTTAATTTCAGGTATGAGTTACACTTGTTTTTGTTTTATAATTATTAGAAATAACTCATTTGTAAAATATTGTTTACATAAAATAAATAAACGTTTTTAAATATTTTATTTATCTTTGCTTTTCGCTTGAAACCTTGAGTCCTTTCGGTAGACCTTCGTGCTACCGGAAGGAGAAGCCGCACTTAAAGCACAGTAGGATGAAACTCTTGTACGAAAGTCCTTCCGGAAGCACTTCCAGCAGGACAGTGTTGTATCATCTGTCATTAAAGTTAATAGATTTTAATACTAAATAACAAATAACGTACATCTTTAGTGTATTAATTACAATTATTCTTACATTTATCACTAGTCCTAGGGAATTTGGATGTCATGACGTAAATAACAGGGGCGAACTGCATAACAGGCGCAGACAGTACAGTAAACAATATGTTACCTTTACATAACAGCTCCTTCCTATTTTACGGCCCTTGCTTGTATTATCTTTTATGGTGTTTTTTCTATTGTTTTATTATTGTGCACACTTACTTTCTAAGTGAGTGTTTCTGTGCCCCTCCTACCAAGTCTCAGGAGAGCTTAGACTCATTTAATAAGTGGTATTTCCAGTGGCGGCTCGTGATAATTTTATTTGGGGGACTATAGTTTCTTAAAAAAATATGAACTACATAATAAAGACTCACCTTCAGTCCGTCGGTAATTTCATCTAAGTAGAACTACGATTTTTGATAACAAAAGAAAAAATTGTATGTACATAGGTACAAAAAAAAATTCACAATATAATGATGCGAATAAAAATGTTATAAAAATGCGAATAAAAATGTTATTACTTATACACAAAATCAAGTCTTCTGTCTTTCTGGGAAATAAAATGTTCTATGGCTTTTTCGTTTTCGTCAAAACTGCTTATGTTGTGGATAAAGTTCTTATTCACTGACATCATTGTGAGGACATTAAGGCATTCTTCATTCATACTGTTTCTTAAAAATGTCTTTATTCTTTTAAGAGTTTCTTTCTGATTCAGCAGTAGACATTGGAGTTGTCACAATAATTTTTAGTAAGTTGACCGTTGCGCTGAACGTATATATGTCAAATTAAATTTAAATACCACTATTTAAAGAAAAAAAGGTCTTGTACACGGTGGGGTCGAACCTGGGACCTTTCGGTCTTGACGCCAGCAAATTCAAACCAATTTTATTAACAATTAATGGGAACAATATATGGCCCTCGCCGGACACCTGGTACGTTACCGACCTAGCATCCCCGCGTAAGATGGCGACTGGGCAATTGTTAGGTCGGGCGAAACTAGGCCGGTCCAAGCTAAAAAGTAAAACATTAACAACAAATACAACACCTAAAAACAAAACATTTTTAAATTGTATAATAACGCCGAGAAAATGAGAAATCAAAGACGCGTGCAAAAGCGTGCGCCGTTGATATATAACTTTAAAACCATGCAAAAAGAATATATAAAATTGTATAAATTTGTGTATAATAATTTTGATTTTGACGAAGCTTTGACGAGCCAAACTGTCACAGTAAAAAGCTCGCCTTTAAACAATACTGAATTGGGAAGCGGGAATGTCCAACTCCGCTTTTTTTGGGTATTTAATGATATTTCGTGTATTTAATAATGTGATAATTTGGAATAAATTTTGTGGGGAATTTTGACAACAAAAACGAACAAAATGAAAAGAGGAGAAAGGTGAGAAATAATTTTGAATTTTGGTGCCCCTTTTATAATGTGGGAGTGCCCTTCTATTTTGTGAGAGGAGCGTGGTCTAAAGATGTTGTGTGAAAGTTGGTAACGTTTGGTACGGTAATTTGTGTTTTATTCGAAATGTTGCCCTTATTTGTAAAGTTGGTAAAATTTTTGTGAAATATCTCTGATTAATGCACTATGGTCGTTGCAAAGTTGTCATAATTCCCTTATGGGAGTATATCTTGTTGAGTTACTTATGAGGCGAAGGAATTTGTTTTCCAGTACCTGCAATTTGTGTAACGTCATCGCGCTCGCAGAACATCAGGCCGGCGCAGCATATACTAAGGCCGGTCTCACTATCATCGTATAAATTATTTTTTTATTATCCCTGTTTAGGCTGCTATTCCCCGCCATCGGGGGGTATAGACATCTGGAGAGTGAATAGACTTTACATATCGTCTGGTTAACGTGTTTTCCAAAATGAAGTCCTTTATCCGAAGTTAGGACCCAATATTTTACGTCTTATTTCGTCTCAATTTGGCTGCCTCCCATCGAAATAGGTGTAATTATTTTATTATTATTTTTTTTTCTAGTGAAAACAATAGCCTTCGACTTGGCGACGTTCACCTTCACCTTCCATTTAGCGTAGTACTCCGACGCACGTACCATGTGCACCTTTATCAGTTGCCTAACGGCCTGAGCATGGTGACTGTGGCAGTATATGGCGGTATCGTCGGCGTACATCGCAGGCTTGATGTTCGGGAACTGCGGAAAGTCGTACACGTATATGTTATATAATTTTGGCGCAAGAACCGACCCCTACGGAACGCCTGCTCTGATATCCATCTGTGTTGATAAGGTTTTGTTCACTCTTACTCACAGTATTCGGTCGTGCAAGTAAGAGTGTATCAGTTTCGTTAAATGGCCCGGAAAGTCGAACTGGTGCAGTTTAAATATGATACCGGGCAACCAGACGGCATCGAATGTTCTCAATATCTAAGAGCACCATGACGGTGCTCTTGTAAAGATTATACTGTCGCTTGACATCATTGACGATCCTGATGATCTGCAGAGTCCCTTCTTGAAACCGAACTGAAAATCGTCGTTCATTTCAAGATCGTCCTAGGCGGTGTTTAACCGCTTCAGGACTACCTTCTCAACCAGGTTAGATACCGCCGATAATAAAGATATCGGATGGTAACTAGAAGCCGTTTCCGGATTTTTGTTTGGCTTCACGATAGGACACACTACCTCATTCTTCCACTAGCTAGGCCAGTGTTGCAGACGAAGAATGCCATTGGTGATGTGCGTAAGTTAAACAATCCCCTTTCTCGGCAGACTCTCAAGTAGCTTATAATCGATTCCGTTCGATCCCGATGCTTTCTTGTTTGCGAGAGTCCTAATAAGCTTTTTTAGCTCCACTGGCGTGGCCATGGTAGCTAAAATTTGCTGTCGCGTCATAGGAATTCCGACTCCATGACCGTATATTTGGTAAATTGCATGTTCGATGCGGTCGTGATCTTCGTTATTTAGGTAATTTTGATTGTGTATTGTTGACGCCAGTATCTAACAACAAATATTATTTTATTACATGATTTTATCCGAAATAACGTGAATTTTAAAAATTTTCTTCCATTACGTCATAAAATGGTAGTATATTATATATATTATTTACATACGTAAAACATATAATGTTTGATGAGCAATATTTACGTGTTGAGACTGCCATACCCGAATTTTGCCACACCCTCGCTCTATGAGGGGCCCCATGACAAGTTTTGAATATAAACACATTTTTTTAACGACCCCGTGGTCCCATAACAAACTCTATACACACCATCACTTTTCAGTGATTCCCTTGGGCCCCAAATAACAACCGCACATTCATCTTATCACATCCACAAATCCACTGAAATTTTTTGTAAATTTCCTTAGAAAAATACCTCGTGAAAGTACGTGTCCCTACCTTGTCTGGTTGGTTAAGAGTCAATAATGGTGTTGGTCGTCCGAGTTTCATGATTTCTACTTTTTCTGCTAACGGCAGAGTTTTAAAATTCACTTTCAAAATATTTATACCATTCTCAGTCATTTTGGCATCAACCAACTTAAAATAACACAAAAACACAAAACAGTGAAACCACAAATAAATATCGAGAGTGAATCCGGCGAAACGATATAAGCACTACTACACTACACAAACATTAAAAACGCATCGTGGCTCTGATAACTTGAGCCTTCTGTCGCGTTGTAAAAACCGTTCTCCACGACCGGTAATGTCCGCGCTCGGTTCGATTCGTCATATATTTTCTTATGCAAGGAATGGCTCATATGAGCCTGCCCCATACTCTCTTATATCTGGAGATATAAGTTAACAGTCACATTATGCGACTTTATTGTATACATAGCCGTCGCAAACGGGTAATAACGGTTAAAAAAGATATTAAATATAAAAAAACTGAAAAAAAAATATCATGCATTCAATTACTGTTACATTTTCTTAATAGTAACTTGGGAGTTCCGAGCCCCTGAACCTCTATGAAGCAGCCGCCACTGGGTATTTTATTCTCACTATTATTTTATTATGCTTGCAAAATTTTCTGGTTTTAAACGAGTGGCGCTCGACATTATGCTACAACTCTATTTATTCTCTCGCCCATCATCAATACTCCGTATCCCCGGCATCATCTCCAGCTGGTAGAGGCCCATCAACGTTTGGTGTTTTTTCAACGACACATGTTTCGTCATAGCGGGTTTACTAATGATTGGACTAGATTTATATATAAAAGTTTAATGCCCCAAATTATACATAACAACACACACAAAACATCACTCCTTCTGACGACGCTGACTTCCTCGCCATTTTTTCTTCCACTAATGAATACACTACACTAAACAGAAAATATGGAATAAAAAAAGTCTTTATACTAGCCGTTCACAACAGATTGCTAGCTAGAGTGTTTTCGAACTGAACAAGTTACAAATTGCATAGAGCAAGGATGTAAACTAAATAGAAGGTCAATAAGCAGGTATTTGCCTAGGAACAAAAACGATAATCGAACTTTGACACTACATACATACATAATATAATTGTCGACAGCTTATCGGTGCTAATATAATACTCGGCGGTTGACGATTGCTTATCAGTGCCGGTTTTACATGCAAAAGCTAATTAATTAATTTAATTAATGTCAAAAATTACAATTTTATTTCCTTGAATGTGGTTCAAAATTGCATATTTTAGCAACCATGCTTCAAACTTTAAGACCGTTTTACAGCCGGCAATACTTTTGCAATGCGCAATAAGTCTTGATGAAAGGCATGCTCATGAGTCAGAATTGCGAAAATGACTAACTGCAAAAGTATTGTGACTGTAAAAACCATTTTACAATCGGTAATACGACTACTAGTTACGAGATTTACTGTGCATGCGCATCTTACTTTTCCACGTTGAAAAGCACCTCGGACTAGTCCACTTTTCCAGATATGTCTGATGGACTTTTCCAATGGACTCGTCTCACCCCACATCTCAAATATTTTTTTATGTCAATCATTTATATTGGCTAAAAGTACCTGATATCTTTGCGGACACGGTTATTTAAAAATATATTTTTTTAAGCTCTATAATAAGGTATAAGGTAAAACAATGTAACTGAAAAAATTTTGGTTTTTAAATATTTGCGGCAACCTACATAAAATTGTATTTTCTTTTTCATTAATCATTAAACACCTTTTATCTTAAAATGTCTAGTAACAATTCTATATTTTACTCAAAATGGTCAATTTTCACTTGCTTTTTTTCGCGGTACAGCCTTTAGAAGATTGATCCGACACAAGGGTCAACAAAATAAAATTGAGAGAAAATTGTCTGCCTCTTTATAACAATGTAAGTTCTCTGGATCAATAAATTATTATTATTATTATTATTATTCTACACACATAATCTCTATTAAAACAAAAAAATTATTTGTCTAAAAAATCAGACGGCTAAAAATATTTAACTTTTTTTAAAAGTTAGTCGAAATAGTATTAGATAAGAGTATGTAGTAGCCCACATGCAATACTGTCACTGAAAAAAATATTATAATCCCACAAATGAACAATTTTGGATCTGATGCAGTCACAAATACGAATATTTATACTAATATGGATAATAGTTATTATCTCCATAATATGATGGTTAAATTCAAATAGAGCCATAATCTCGTATTCAAGTAATGCAAAATTAAATGTGAACATTTGACAGAAAATTAACATTTTGACTGATAGAAATGTTGTTGTTTCAGAAGGTCGATCCGGAGCTGATTTTTACGAAACAAGAACGTATCGGTAAGGGTTCCTTCGGCGAAGTTTTCAAAGGTATCGACAACAGGACGACGCAGGTAGTGGCTATTAAAATTATCGATTTGGAAGAGGCCGAAGATGAAATCGAGGATATCCAACAAGAAATTATGGTGTTGTCACAATGTGACAGTCCGTATGTTACAAAGTATTACGGATCATATCTTAAGGTAAGTTAGTTTTTCACAGATTTTCGGTTTGAAATAAAGCTTATTTGTCGGGTCTGTATGTGATCAAAGTTTTGTGGCACGAACAATATCTCTGAAATGGAGCAACACACTATGTGTTGTTTTTTTTTTTAATTCATCTATCTCTGAACTAAGTTTGGTTAGTTTTTTAGCTATATTGGCCCAGCGGATGCTGAGATCACAAAAAATGTGACCTAGATATACACAAAATTCTAAATAAATGTAAATAGAATTTAAAAATTATTACATTTTTTTGTTCAAAAACGTTTAGTTTTGAGAAAAAATAAAATGTTTTAATTGACTTCTGTATTTAAATTTAATATATAATATTATTATTACACTGGTTGCCTTATAACTTTATTATCTGTTATTCTTATTATCCTCGTTATCACATTATTGATTAAAGTGCCTATGCATATTTTTATGCGACGTTGCGGGTACTTTTGGTCAATTTTGAACTAGGGAATTCTTAACCCCTTTCTGCAAGTTTGGTTACAAATTTAAATTTAGTGTATTTTGGCTACTATGTTTAAAAAAATCAGTATTGAAATTATATTATAATAAAAATATTTGATGCCACATAATATGGTACATGCAACAAGAACATTATATAATCATTCATAAAAAAATATTTCGTGCCACAAAATATGGTACAACATACAACAAGAACATTATGTAATCATTCTGAGTGACAGCAGTTAACAATTTCGATCTTTATTTAAATATAAATACATTTGGCACTTTCTGCAGAATTTAAAGAAAAATTTTAAGTGAGGAGCTGCAAGGTCATCAATTTTTTCAGGTAGTTCCTCATTTCCAAACAACTTTGTATCATCCTCAAGATTCGATTTTTCCCACTTTGGAAGATTTATTTTTGTTCTGGCTCATTTGGGCGCCTGTACATAATGAATGTCATCTTCACTATCAGTATTCGGTTTCTGGTATTATAACTTCTTCTGAACAATCTTCCTCTCTTTCATCTTCAAAATTAGTTTCCTCAATAAAGCCGTTTTGAGCTCTCGGATGATCATCGTCGGACAGATTATCCTCTTCAATAATATTTCTATTAGGTATATCTACCATATGTCTATAACAAATTTTATGTCTATTATTTCTGAAAAGATAATTTGAAGGAAAAATTCTATGTTCTTTATCTGGTAATTTCTTTACTGGATGCATATGAGGCACATACCTAATTTCCTACAAATAATAATGTCTAAATAACATACTTGTTTTATTTCACTTGTACACCACTTAACAATAGTCAAACTTCCCCATAATATTTATTGTTATTTTTATGTTGAAAATCGACGGTTGGGAAATATCAGCTCTTACTGAGGCAGCCATTGAACAAGTGATCCATAGTTGTCTATAGAATAGATTTTAGTTGGTAGTAATATTGACAGATATAACTAATAGCTTGCTTGTTAATCTGGGCAGGTTATTCTAATATTTGACAGATGGCACCAAACACACGAAAAATAATATATGGGACAATATGCAGAAAGGGGTTAGACATGTGGTATTTATTTACATTTCTTTAATTGCCACAAAAAGTTGAGATGGTGCGTGCTGGTCAAGTCCCACGTTTTGCTCTCGGCAAAATAATTATGCTGACGCGGCAGGTAGCGTGGCTGTTCTAACGAGCAAACGTGCAGCCGAGGTCTGGTGTTTTTTTGTACATTTCCTATGGTTTGTCTTATAATCCGGAAGCTAGCGATAGAAATTTCAGGCCGATTTTATTACCTTTTTTTTAACATTCAGCTGTTTGTGTGCCATAAATTTTAAAAATGGCAGCCTGCCAGGATACACGCGAGACACGGGTCGACAGGAGCGTATGAACCATCGTATTAACTATGTAGAAGAGAATAGTGTCATTAACTGTAATCATTAAAGCTGAATTTTTTTTTAATGAAATATGAATATCCTCAAAAAAAGTGTTTGTCTGCCCGTCCACGTGCGGGACAAATTTAATCTGCCACTACCATAACTGAGTCAAAAAAACGAAGAAGTTTGATTGAAATCATTAACGATGAAATTCCTTGTATTCATAGTTTATAGTGTCAATTTCAATAAAAACATAATCAGCCACACTTCCAGCGAGACGAATGCTATCTGCCAGGCGTCCAAAGGAATGAATGCTTCGGTCAGCGCGCTGGAAGATTTGATCAGCGTGTTGAGTTTTTCTTATTACAAGGCAAAAGAATTAAAGTAAGGAAACAAATGGAAATGTTTTTACATTGTTTTAACTTATTTTTACATTTCAATAATAAGACGGTGGCATATATTTCATACATAATACAAAAAATATAATAATATAATATTTCCTGTCTTTACTCAGATTCGCCCTCAGATTGTTCTTCGGATTGCATTCTTTATTTTTTTTCTCATCTTCTTTCTCGTGCTCATGCTCATTATGCTTATCATCAGTAGCCTGATCATCTGAATCAGCGGAAGCAGTCGAAAGATCGTCGTCGCTAGTTAGGCACAAATCTTCATAAAAATTTTGCTCCCTGTCAAATATTTTTTCTCCGATAAAACTGCCGTGAAAATAAAAATAATTATTGGATTTAGTTTAGTTGGCTGAAGAAGAGAAATAATTTGTTGTGGTCTCAGCGTAAGGGTGGGCAAATTTTGATGTTTATATAGGGCAACTTGGTAACTGTAAGAGATATTAAAAAATGGAAGACACATTCTCGATCTCTTTATTTGAGAAATTCACTGGCGAAAACAAAAATGTGCTATCTTTTCGAGGTATAAACAAAAGTTCGATTTTTCGACTTTTAGGCACATGTCAATGTTTGTAAGGTTATGAAAAAACAACTTACATTCTTCAGGCACGTTTTTCTGTATAATACAATCGAGAAAATTTTAAAAAAGTTGCAATTTCCAGAGGCATAAAGTTGTATTTTTTTAACGTAGGTAGGTTGATCCCATATGAGTAATTATTCATGATAAATCAAATAGAAAAATTCTCATAAAATTCCTTTATTACTGTGACCGGTTTCGTGAACAAATTAATTACTTCACATCATCAGACACAGGACTACAAATAGAAAATGAGTATGGTGGTTACATACATACATAAATAAATGTTAATAAGTTAATAAAACTTAAAAAACAAGGAATACAGAAAACAATTATTCCAATTTTTTTACTATTAAAAACTAATTGGTAAAAAATGTTTAATAAAATTTTTGTACAAGAAAGATTGAAATTATTCAAATTGAACAGGATTACGTTAGTTTAAAATTATAAAATAGAATAATGTAAAATTTAAACAATTAAAATGTGTAAAAAGGAGGTTCATTTTTATATAATACTTACATTTTTATAAATAAAAAACCAGGGTCGTCAAATTAAAATTAAAATAGTTTTGCAACATAGTCAAATAATCTGTAAATGTAAGATATAAAATTTTTTGGTATCTAATTAACTTTTTAATAAAAATTTTCTAAAATTTAACGTGCTTGTTCTTTTTAAACACATACATACACTACAAGTTAAAATCTAATAGGGGATAAATAATTTTTTAAAAAAGGAATAGATTAAAAATAGTGCCCTCTAACGGACTATCTTAGAACTAACGTAAAATAAAATTAAAATTAAAGTAGAAAACTATGTATGCACCAGGTTTCTTTTTACAATACTGGAGTTAATTTTTATTTCCACTGCAGATGGTGACAGCGGTGAAATTGCATTTGAACGTGGTGGAAAAATTAACTTATAAGAAATTGAGGTTATTTTATAATATCGTGCACGTGGAACAGGTTTCAGTATAAACTTTCGTGTAACACATGCAACGGCACATATATTGGTTGCACATATAGAAATTTTAAAACACGGTTAAAAGAACATGTCCGATGTATTAGCTCATCCTCAGGTTTTTCACATTTCGCCAAACATCTTGTAGATAATAATCACACATTTGATAATACTCTTAAAATATTACATTTGGGCAACCGAGGAAATTTAATTAATAACCTTGAAAGTTTAGAAATCCTGAAAGATTCAAGAGATCCCAACACATTATCTCTGAACTCACAGATCCAATTTCAATCGTCATTGACTTTCTCTGTGGTTGTCTGATTTATTTTGTATTGTTGTAATTTTTTCTACTGAAACCTGTTCCACGTGCACGATATTATAAAATAACCTCAATTTCTTATAAGTTAATTTTTCCACCACGTTCAAATGCAATTTCACCGCTGTCACCATCTGCAGTGGAAATAAAAATTAACTCCAGTATTGTAAAAAGAAACCTGGTGCACACATAGTTTTCTACTTTAATTTTAATTTTATTTTACGTTAGTTCTAAGATAGTCCGTTAGAGGGCACTATTTTTAATCTATTCCTTTTTTTAAAAAAAAATTATTTATCCCCTATTAGATTTTAACTTGAAGTGTATGTATGTGTTTAAAAAGAACAAGCACGTTAAATTTTAGAAAATTTTTATTAAAAAGTTAATTAGATACCAAAAAATTTTATATCTTACATTTACAGATTATTTGACTATGTTGCAAAACTATTTTAATTTTAATTTGACGACCCTGGTTTTTTATTTATAAAAATGTAAGTATTATATAAAAATGAACCTCCTTTTCACACATTTTAATTGTTTAAATTTTACATTATTCTATTTTATAATTTTAAACTAACGTAATCCTGTTCAATTTGAATAATTTCAATCTTTCTTGTACAAAAATTTTATTAACATTTTTTACCAATTAGTTTTTAATAGTAAAAAAAATTGGAATAATTGTTTTCGGTATTCCTTGTTTTTTAAGTTTTATTAACTTATTAACATTTATTTATGTATGTATGTAACCACCATACTCATTTTCTATTTGTAGTCCTGTGTCTGATGATGTGAAGTAATTAATTTGTTCACGAAAACCGGTCACAGTAATAAAGGAATTTTATGAGAATTTTTCTATTTGATTTATCATGTATTTTTTTAAATGCGAATCAAAGTTAAAATTAGATATAAATATCTGATTTTTTGGTCTTGGCTTGTTGAAGGACCCACAATTTATGAGATTTTCTTTTAACCTCTTAAAAATAGCTTTATTAGGTTATCTTCTTTCTGGATAATGATTGAAATATATTTTTGATGCAATATCACACTTGTTAATACTTTGAATAGAGCATTCTAGCATTTCATATTTCTCGTAATTTTCGTAAGACATCTTCACTTTTACGATTAAATAGGGTCTAATTATGACGAAAACAAAAAATATTGATTGAAATATATTTTGGATGCAATATCACACTTGCACTTTGAATAGAGCATTCTAGCATCTCATAATTCTCGTAATTTTCGTAAGACATCTTCACTTTTACGATTAAATGGGGTCTAATTATGACGGAAACAAAAATATTAATATGCAATTTACTGACAAACGGATAAACACTGTCATAGATGGCACATGCCTACTTGGATTAAATATAAAAAAAAACGCAAAAAGTAATCTACTAAAAGATTATTTTCGCTATTAAATACGTACACATCAAAAGCGACCTGATGTGATATATAATTTGAAAGAGAGAAAAATTTCCTTTTTAACTAAACCATAGCCAACTATGATTCCCATTTAAAAAAAATACAACTTTATGCCATAACTCGAAATTGCACCTTTTTTTTTAAATTTCTCGATGCTACTCGATTATACAGAAAAAAGTGCCTGAAGAATGTAAAACTTGTTTTTTTATAACTTACAAACAACCAAGATATTGACATGTGTCTAAAAGTCGAAAAATAGAACTTTCGTTTATAACTCGAAAACAAAAGACACTAGCAAACTTTTGTTTTCGCCAGTGAATTTGCCTCAAAAAAAGAGATCGATAATGTGTCTTCCATTTCTTTGTATCTCTTACAGTTACCGAGTTACCCTATACAAACATCGAAATTTGCCCACTCTGTACATAGCTCGCGGCGTGCCAATGCACTCATCCCTTCGGACACTTGGCATACAGCTTTTGTCCTGTTGAAAGTGTGGCAGATTACGTTTTTCTTAAAGTTTACACTGCGAACTATCAATACAATAAATGTCAACGTTAATGATTTCAGTCAAAATACTTAATTTTTTGTACATACTTATTAAATCGGCAGATATATTTTGTCCCGAAAGTCAAGGGGCGGACAAACTTTTTTAGGCATTTCATAACGCCCATAATCCATAAAAAACATTTTACCTTAATGAATTTAGCCAAAGACATTATTATTATGTGTATGCGCCCTCCCTGCCCCTTTAAAACATATCCAGTTAGCACTGTATTGCTGGAATATATTTCACGCTGATATGATAAAGTATTGTTTGCTGAAAACAATGAGCATTATAAATTTTAATGATTTCAATTAAATATTACCCGTCTACACGTACCCGCTACTGTTGCCCATGTGGTATTGTGTATATCATCGTTGTAATATTACTATGTTGGAGGCAAGCAACTGATACATTGAAACAATGTAATTATATGTCTAGTAATTCTTTGATCGAAGGTGAAAATAAATTAAATAAGTTTCCATTTTATTTATGTGCGACAAAATAAGATTACCAATGTTACAAAATTATACGTAAAATTCAAAATAAGTCAAATTATGAGGTAATTAAATATTAACGTTTTCTTATTGTTTCAAAAAATGTTCCATGTTTTACGAATATTGTTCCTATATTTGTATTCACATAATACATGATAATTAGTGTAAGTTCATTGAATTAAATTGTATTATTTTACGATAATCAGTTTATTTGTAATGATTAAATCGTCTCAAGTACTTTTTAGCTGATAATTTGGATTTTGGATATGCCTTCTGCAGTGGCGGCTGGTGCTATTTAGGTTATACTATATCATAATAATATTGGAGAATGGAACTCAAACGATACTTTAAGGCGTGAGTGTCAATACTTAAATGAAGACGTTTTGCAAAAAAAAACGATTAAAATTTGAGAAAAAAAAGTTCCACAAGTGTTGACACCCAGGTCAATTTAAACAATTTATAAAATATAGGGTTCAGTAATTGGTATGACACATTTTCATAAGGTGATAAAAAGAGTTAATGAAGAACAACATAAAGCAACTTTTACCAAATAATATCTATATTAATAAAGGTAGGTAAAATAAAAATTATAATATCATAGTTTTCCAACAGATGGGGTAAAAGTTAATTTATAAGATAGTGATAAATACTAGAAATAGTACCTAAATAGGTACCAAAGTCGAAATCCTCTCAATTAATCAAATTGAAGATTAAATAAAGACACAACACTGACGTAGTTTTCCACAAAACAGCAAAACACTATATACTGCACTCGACGCGCGTTTCGCCAACCAAGTTGGCATCATCTGGGGATGATTAAATTGTTTATTTAATCTCCAGATGTTGCCAACTTGGTTGGCGAAACGCGCGTCGAGTGCAGTATATAGTGTTTTGGTGTTTCGTGGAAAACTACGTCAGTGTTATCTTCACATCAAAGGTTCTAACCCACTCCAGGAAATAAACACACAGTTAATGATTTGTATCATACTAAGAGAAGTGATTAAGCTTTAATTGCGATTACCCACTAGTAAAGAATTTTTACCAAATAAATGGAAGTCCCTCTTGGGGCCGCCGCGCATACCATTCGCAGATCGGTTTCGGGTTTTTGCTTTCATCAGTGTGAAGTTGGTATATACACAATGACAGCAAGAGAAATTTCAGAATCACTAGTCTCTACAGATGTTTACGAAAATGAGATTGGTGTATACCGGTTTGTGCTGATATGTCAGTCATTCCAGTGAGATATATGAAAGACAGAATGAGTACCGGTATATACCGCTCCAATTATCGTAATTCCCTTACATGAATGCAGATTACCAATCTGTTGAAGTCAACTCCATCTACAAGTGTCAATCGCAATGTAATATAAGTTGTTAAAACGATATCTACTAATTAAGGTGTAATATAAAATATAATACCGGTAGATGTAGTGACTTCTGAAGAAATTGCCGAGGATTCTCCGATGACCAATATCGAAAATTTTGTTTGTTGGCGTCATTAATCACTTAAATGTATGTGAACTTCATCCGTCATAAATAAGCAGTCAAGCGCATTTCATCCTCGTTCAGAATTTGCAAGAATTGTCTGTAAAAGACCATACCAACCGCTTTATCTGCATCATTTAGCTTCTGCTTGATCATGTGAATTGTATAGGGGGTGGAAATGTAAATCGTTTTTAAGAATTCTTAAGGCCTCTTTCAGAAATTTGCAAGGTGCCGAATGTTTTTTGCGGACTGCATTGGACTTCTCTGAAGGGCAACACCATTTCAATGATTCTCTGATGTCCCACGATTCGAACACCCCGTTTAAACTGTGACTCGATATTTCCTATTCGATTAAAATAATTACTCTCCCATGTTAAAATTGTTTTCCTTACCGGTATTCTTCCCTGCCTTTCAACATTCAATTCTCGTCAAAAATTTCGTTAGGTTTGGACCATTAGCCCACTTCTAGGGAACTCTTTTACTCCATTATAATAGATGATTATTTTTCCATGGAAACCTGTTGTAAATGTGTCATACCAGTTGCTGAACCCTTTATTTGCTAAATATAATTTTTCATAATTAGAAGAAAATTTTGTCGAAGATTTCATTAAAGAAATACAATTTTTTTTGTGAAGTTGACAGACCGATATAGAAGAAAATGTTGCGGTATGCTTCATTAAGTGGGTATGTCACTATCAACCCTAATACCAATATTAATCGTCTATTATTCAACGAGATTAACGATAAAAACGACACAAGACGACAAAATAACAAACAGAGCACGTGCTAACGTATCTGGTACCGATCATTTCTTTTATGAAAAACTGCAAGGACATACTAGTGACATCTTTGATTATTCGCGAGAAAATTATTTCTTGTCGTAGTACTTAGAACCTTTTAAAATACATTGCCACTGGTACTTAGTACATTTTTAGTTAAAAATCTAAACAACCTGAATTTCGGTACTTAGTTTCTTTGTTATGCCCACTCTTCAATTATTTAAAAATTACAATTCCAACTTTTTTCGCAAAATTAAATTGCAATTTTTTTTTTTTTTAAACTCGGGTTCTATGCTTCAAAATTTTATAATATGGCATTACTCAAATTTCACCAGCCGCCGCTGGCCGTATGGAAACTGATTTTAAATACAAATGATATAATAAAAACGCCATCATACATTTTTGATAATATAAATTGACCAATGTATAATGTATCTAATTTATAAAATGGAGAATATATAAAAACACGTAGGTATTAAAAAAGTATGACCAATTTTATATTTACATAAACTTTAATATCAAAGTTACCCACCCGTGTGTGCTGCTAGTAAATATCAAAGTAAATATTTAAATTTCGTTAGATATTCGCCATTAAACATGACAGTGTCGCACTGCAAATAGAGCCGTGCCTAAAATGACGTAAGTCCGGCTTTTATAAACATAATCACTGCAAACTAATTATAAGTCCGACGTCCGACACTAAAACAATTTAAAGGTTACCTTCAATTAAAAGGAACAAAATGAAAACGAACCAACATATGCGTGACTCTATAATTGAATTCGGCATTATTCCATGGACCAACTAGACCGAATTACGTCAATTATATAAAGAAATATGACATAATTGTTCTAAAGCGAAAGTACTATAGAAAATGAAGTAAGAGGGATTAAGCTTTTGCGACTTAGCCTATCCTCTACTATCTCATTATATTTATTATTCACGTTCGGTAAACTGTAACGATTTGCAAAAATAAATATTAAATATAAGGAAGGTATTTTATACTAGATGACCTGTAAAAACCCGTAAAACGCTCAAAAATAAGTTAAATGTAAAATAGTATCGAGTTTACTACTTTTTGACGTAAAATTGAAGCGTAAATCTTTAGAGATGGCTCTGGGGGCACTGTCAATTTTGATATTTCAAATGGCAATGAAGGTCATGTTCTTTTGGATAAATTCAGTTTTGCTTGGACATATCGAGTTTTGACCGAAAAACTGTCCAGTAGTCAACCTGTGAACGCAGCGGGTATGTACACTTTTTAAATCAGACAATATTGTCGTGGAACATTTTAAAATGTTGCGTTCACTTCTTCTTCGAAGAGTTGCTGTAGAACGATTAATAAAGGACTTCCCAGAGTTAGAGTTTAATTGCACAGAACTTCGGTGCAATATTTGTGAGAAAACACTGTCATGGACAGTGACAGCACAGGTTTTACAGCATGTAGCAACTGAAAATCATAAAATACGTGTGAGAGTATGAGTGCTAATGAAAGACAAAAACAATTTAATTTAGATTTAGTTAAACCGATGACGGCGTGTAACACTTCGTGGACCAAACTAGATAACCCTAATTTTAAACAGGTTCTGCAAAATTGTGTTAGTGAAAAGTACAATAACGTTACTGTGCCTGCAGAATCCACATTAAGGAAAAATTACATGTCGCCGGTGTGCAACAAAAAGCAGATATTTTTTCTGAGTTGCAAGACAAACAAGTATGGGTTAGTGTAGATGAAACCGCCCGCTAGTAGTCGAAACATCTCAAATTTAATGTACTGTGTAGGGGGATGGATGAGACAGTGGCAGTGCCAGTCCGCTTAATATCAACAAAAATGTGAGAACGCAGAAATGCAGAAACGATATGTGGATAGCAGTCGAGGCGAGAACTATGAAAATAATAAAGGACGTGTCTTGCTGTTTTTAACAGATGCAGCTTCGTATGAAGGCGACTGGACAGCGCTTAAAATACACCTTTTTTAATCTGGTACAAGTGGCATGTTTATTATTTCTGTACATGTGTTTACACTGATATCTTGGATCTGCCCCTGATGTTGACGTCATGTAATATTCGGGTCCGGACTCTACACGTCACCCGTCAACCCTGGAATTGACGTCATGTATCGGTACCTCCCGATATCTATTCATAAGGAAGGTACAGCTTCCAGGCGGGAGTAGGTAATTAGTTTAAGTAAACCTTCTTCCAAATTATCTTAATTTTCTTAAGATCTCCTAATATCCTGTGTGGGTTACAATAAATCACCAACTTACTGTATGTTCTCCTTACCGTATGACCTATCCTATGCACTATTTCGCTTTGTAGGATTCATTGTAGCATTAAAAAAAAAAAACTCCATAAAAATCGGTGGCATCTTTGTCGGCATCTTGGTCGGTGATTTTATGGCGTTTTTTATATTTCTTATATTTCCGCAATGAACTATAGAAAATCTTCATCTCAAATATAGTTTAGCCAGAGTATAGGTAAATTCCACATAAGCATCGATTAAATAAGGATCTGGAACCTAAATGTCAGAAATGTTTTCAGCCATGGAGAAGTACTGACGACATTTGTGCTAAAGAGTCTCAGCTTAGTTTGCGATGAATACCACTGTCTAATTTCTTTGTTGTGAAATTAATATCTGAGTTAGCGCCTCCATTTGTTACTTAAAATCCAGGAATTTTCGGTAGTTACTAAATGATTGTTGTATGCATCATTTTTTAATCATGGGATGCCCAACTGAATCAGAACCCTAAATTTCTGGATTTCTGGAATTTCTTTGTTATGCAGTTAATATCTGAGTCAGCACCTCTATTTGTAGCTTAAAATCCAAAGATTTTCGGTAGTAAATGATTGTGTATGTGCCATTTTTTAATCGTTTGATTCTGAAATGTATTCCAGAATCCCAAATTTCTGGATTTCAACTTTTCCGCAGAATTAAAAGCCTTACTTAATACCCAATAAAAATAGTAAACAAATTACGTTACTGAAAGTAGATATTTTAATATTATAATTAGAACATACATATAATGAGGCAATAGAGTTATAGCAACAATCTTTACATAGTTACCGCGGAAATAGGAAGTGGGAATTAGATTATTTAGATTATTTATTATGTTGGTTAATATACATATAGATTGAAAAGTTTTAATTGAAATAGACCGTTACTAACCGCTACAAATTAAAGACTATAGCCAATAAAGTAAAATTTTTAAGTACAGTTTTATTGGCAAAAAAAATTATAGCCATAGAAAACAATTACTTTAGAACATCAAAGTTGGTTCTTGTATTAATTATTTCATCTTCTGTGGTATACCTAGTAGATTATTATAGTACAGTTGATTAAACTGATATATGGGATCATTCATCTAGATCAAATAGGAGTAACAATGTATAGTAGACAGGGTTAGTCAAATTTGAGCCTCATCATTAGGATGTCGTAAACGGTAAGAGATACACGCAAAGTTAAATTTGGACAGAGTTGCGGAACTTATTGCTGAGTAATATGATAGAAACAAAATCCATGGTATTTTGTTTTTCTTTGATAAGTTGGTTATGAAGAGACAGATGGAAAAGGTAAAGGCTCTTCTCCACAGCACATTTTTCTCCTGTACTCGTAGGCCAATTTTCAATACGACGTTTCGTTGCTTTAGATTAAATACTGACCTGGATATTGATTTTTTTTTATGAAATGTGTGTATTTAATAATGATAATTCACAAAAATGTAAAAAATAAATCAGTAGTGAACATAATTATAACAAATGTTCAAAAATGTTGCCTTCTTTTTCGATGCATAAGTTAATGCGCCGGTTAATATTACGAACTGCACGATTAATGTCTCACCACCTTAATGATGCAAACGCATTAAGGATGCTCAAATTGTTCAACCTTAGTTCCTCTAGTGTATAGTTTCTCCATAAATCTTTTTTAAAATTCCCATAAAAAAAATCAAGTGGTGAGATCTGGCGACCTTAGGAGCCATTCAACTACTACACGGTTTCCGATTTCCATTGTTGAGGGAATTGTAAAGAAAATCGTAAAAATTTTATACATCAATGAAGTTTGAGTTTCAAATGCTACAAAAATATGCAATAAAAATACAGGTCCATATTTAAAATCTAGTATAACCAGTAGATTATTTAAGCTACGTTTCATTCATAAATCCACTGAGTTCTTTGGGACCTCGAATGCAGGTGTTTGCGTCATAGGCGTAATATTTTACAAAGATACCATGGGTGTACGAAGCAAATTTACCGTTGTTGATTAATTAATAAAATAAATAATTATTAGTTAGGAAAGAGACCACGGTTTTTTAATATTTGTGCAGCTAAGTGTATATATTTCATTTTTTAACATTTTATGTGGTTAAAATAAAAAATCTGTAGATTATCTAGATAAATAAAATACGCAATAGGCATAATATTTTATTATTAAAAATTGAATAATGAATGCTAAACATTTCTTAGGTTACAAAATACAATAGCTAGGTATAAAAAAACCAAATGAATTATTGATATTTCCAAATTATTAATTTTGTGTTTTGTTTGCCAGTTTTAAAATTTCTACTAATAAATTTAAGACTGTAAAATATGGTCGTATTTTTTTCTTAAAGCACTTATTCCCAATTCTCTATTAAATCCTGTCTATTACATGCTATGAGCCAAGTTTTTGCTCTGATGTGAAAGAAGGTTTTTTAAAATAATATACAAAAATATACTTTCCCTAGAGTTATAAAACATTGTAGTCTATTTCCTATTGGAAGAGAATAGCCCTTATTAAAAATGCAAACCACTTAACGGATGGTCAACATAAATTTAAGGATTCCAAACAATTTATGTAAAGGGTGTCCCTTAATTAAGTGCCTATATTCAAGAAGGTAATAGAACTATAAAAAATAAGTTGAGTTTTGTGTATAAACATTTGCCTTAAATCAGTTTTGAATAAAAGTGCGGAATTATTTTTGTAGAGGTATGTAAGTTACCTATCGATTATTGTATACCCATCCTGCATTGCAATATATAAATACAAATAACTTCAAAACGATAGCTTATATCAACATTTAATAAGAGGACCTTTTCTATGCAGTTTTTAACACTAGCGTTTCTTTCCGCTATAAATGTGTAAAAAAAAGAAGACAATAAGACAAATTCACCACCACCTCCTTTGTAATTACCCCAACAAATCATGATATGTAGATAACAATTTAACAAAATATGTAACATTATGATCCAAATGAAATTTTTGCAACTTAAGACGTTTCGAATTTATTGGCAAATAACTATGTTCTACTTACCCTCTTTAAGGGATTGTAGCTCCCATATGAACTAACAAGGCAAATGTTTATATACAAAACTCAACGTATTTATTATAGTCCCATAACCCCCTTGAAAGAAGGTACTTAATTATGGGACACCCTGTATATGCTTTAATTTTATTTAACTCTTTCACCCTGTAAATGGCCCGCAAATAATAGAACCCCAAGATACGTTGTGTTAAAAATAATCGCCTATATATTGCTTTACATAAATCTAATAACCCGTCGCCGTCTGGCTAAAATTATCAGTGTTGAATTAAAAAATATGGATTTACAAAACGAAAGCACCAATAATCATTTAAATAATGACTAAACTTTTCATAAAATGAAAAATTTTGAATTTGTCTACAACATACACATTTTAAAATTTATTCTGTATATATTTAAAAAATTATTCAAAATAGATGCATCTACTGTAAATACAAAACTAAAGATTTTATTTTTTATTCTATTTTCTATTTTATTTATACTTTCAATTTATAGTCTTAAAATTACCTCATTAATGGTTCTGGTTTTTGCAAAACAATACCTAACTCATATACTAAATTCAATATTTTAAATAAACAAAGAAAATTTGCTTTTAAATGTTTCAAAATTGTATTTTCACTCTACACGTGTTTCGGCTTTTTAGGCCCTTTTCAAGAGTACAGATGAGAGGTACTAAATTATAATTTGTGTTCCTTGCTTATATACTGAATGTTACATCTGGCAACTTATACTAATAAAAATGGTTTGAAAGATTTGGAATTATTTAGAAAAGTTAAATTACTTTATCTAAAATGTGGTGACCTGCGAATATTTGTTGTTCATTTGTAATCGTTTTTTTTATTTTTGGAAGCTTTCTTAATTTCTAATATTTCTAGTAAGTCTAATTTTTTTGCTTTTCTTTTCGGAATGAAGTAATTCTATATTATCCATATTTATAAAGTGATTGTTTTTTATACAGTGTATTGACATGCCAGTGCTATATACGTTGTTTACAATAGACTTTTTATGCTCTTCAAGTCGCTTTTTTATGTTACGTCCAGTCTGGCCAATGTATATAGCGTCGCAGTCACTACATTTTAGTTCATACACTCCTGTCTTTTGTAGTTTTTCTGTTTTATCCTTATTGTTTATTAACATTTTTTCCTAGGTTATTTTTATTTACAGATATTGTTTTGCAACCTAATTTACTTAATTTATTGCTGACTTTATCACTAATTCCAGGTCTATAATTAATACATTTATGGATGCTATTGGCGTCTTGTGCAGAGCCAGCATAAAACTCATTATACAGATTTTTCTTTTGTTTTGTTTTTATTAAATTATCTATGATACTTTCTTTGTATCCATTATTCCTTGCTATTTGTTTTATTGTGTTGACTTCTTTTTCAAAATTGTTTGGACTTAAAGGAAAGGTTAGCAGACGGTGAACAAAACTATGAAACGATGACATTTTTATTTGGAAAGACTGGTTAGAACTATTGTGTATTACTGTATCTGTACAGGTAGGTTTACAGTAGATATCGAATTCTGAACAACAATTATGATTTTTTATGTTGACGTCTAAAAAGTTTAAACCGTTTTCATCTTCTTTTTCTAACGTGAACTGAATTTTTTCATTAAAGGAGTTAAGTAAATTTAGAAATTGTTTTAACTGTCTTTCCATACCTTTCCAAATGCAAAATATATCATCTACATAGGGTATCCAAAAGAACACATTTTCTATTAAAATGTTTTTGGTGTTGAATAATTTATTTTTAAACTCAGACATGAAAATTTCGGCTAATAAAGGAGAGATTGGTGAACCCTTTAAGGAAAAAATTCAGTTCACGTTAGAAAAAGAAGATGAAAACGGTTTAAACTTTTTAGACGTCAACATAAAAAATCATAATTGTTGTTCAGAATTCGATATCTACCGTAAACCTACCTGTACAGATACAGTAATACACAATAGTTCTAACCAGTCTTTCCAAATAAAAATGTCATCGTTTCATAGTTTTGTTCACCGTCTGCTAACCTTTCCTTTAAGTCCAAACAATTTTGAAAAAGAAGTCAACACAATAAAACAAATAGCAAGGAATAATGGATACAAAGAAAGTATCATAGATACTTTAATAAAAACAAAACAAAAGAAAAATCTGTATAATGAGTTTTATGCTGGCTCTGCACAAGACGCCAATAGCATCCATAAATGTATTAATTATAGACCTGGAATTAGTGATAAAGTCAGCAATAAATTAAGTAAATTAGGTTGCAAAACAATATCTGTAAATAAAAATAACCTAGGAAAAATGTTAATAAACAATAAGGATAAAACAGAAAAACTACAAAAGACAGGAGTGTATGAACTAAAATGTAGTGACTGCGACGATATATACATTGGCCAGACTGGACGTAACATAAAAAAGCGACTTGAAGAGCATAGAAAGTCTATTGTAAACAACGTATATAGCACCGGCATGTCAACACACTGTATAGAAAACAATCACTTTATAAATATGGATAATGTAGAATTACTTCATTCCGAAAAGAAAAGCAAAAAATTAGACTTACTAGAAATATTAGAAATTAAGAAAGTTTCCAAAAATAAAAAAACGATTACAAATGAACAACAAATATTCGCAGGTCACCACATTTTAGATAAAGTAATTTAACTTTTCTAAATAATTCCAAATCTTTCAAACCATTTTTATTAGTATAAGTTGCCAGATGTGTAACATTCAGTATATAAGCAAGGAACACAAATTATAATTTAGTACCTCTCATCTGTACTCTTGAAAAGGGCCTAAAAAGCCGAAACACGTGTAGAGTGAAAATACAATTTTGAAACATTTAAAAGCAAATTTTCTTTGTTTATTTAAAATATTTAATAATGTTTCACAAGGAGCCAACCGCAGAATCAGTACAATGTATAAATTCAATATGTTTTATGCTTGCATAATATCATAGTTTTTCATTTACCTTTCGACATCACGAGGAAATAAATGAAACTTTTCATTACTATAACTTTTATTTGTACAGGCTTTACATGGGCAAATCATTCGCCCTCTTTTCTTATCGTTCCCTACTTTAAAATAAAATAAAATGCATACAATTGTTACAGTAAACCAATTACGCGTAAAGCACTTACACCACGAGTTATTTTTTATTTCGCTGATAACATACACGCCGCTCCTACGGCCACTACTACACTGATGCTTTTCAGAATAACGGGTCAGAATAACGACTCTTGAAGGTTCCTGGCGGCGAGGCCTAGCAACAAGAAGAAATAAGCTACTGGTTATACTATGTTTAAAATAACGTACTTGTTGATGGTCGACAAAAGACGAAACGTCTTGAAAAAAAAACCTTTTTTACGCTAAATTGGAAAAGAGGAACACCAACAATGAAAAAGTGTTTTTAGTTTTTCGGTATCTCTTCAAATAACGATAGGAAAAAATAAAAACAAAAATTCAAAATTTAACTTTTTTTCAAAAATCTCAAGAACAGCAAGCGATATTTTCGATTTTACAACGGCATATTCCTGATTGTCAAATTCTGCAACTTTGCCCCAATTTAACCATTGCTGTATCTCTTCCATTTCCGAGATCACTGTAGTGAGAAGCGAATTTTTTAGAACCTGTATGCTTCTTGTTTAATTTTAAGAGTGTAAATATGAGTTTGCAAATCTGGTTAGAGCCATGGGCATTTCATAAGGTAATTTTTATAAGGAGCGATGAATTCAACCCTGGACAGACTAAATAATCTCATTTGTAGAGAATCCTTTAGGAATTCCTACACATCGCAAACGTACAATAAATAAATGTATTTTTTATCACATTAAAGACATAGTCCATTCAGCCAAGAGCAGAAGATTTTTTTTATATAAAAAAGTAAAATCTAAATTTAATTTTGAATAGATACTTCTGTAGGAAATACAAGTATATGACAAGATTTAAATAAAATATAGAAGATATGCAGGGTGTAAACATTTTAAGTAATAAATTTTTAAAAAATAAATGTTTTTGTCGCAATTTTTAATATATTATTTAATTCACATTTAGAGGTCATTTATGTTAGGTGGAATCTGACAGAATTACGAAAATATGAGTTAGAAATATGATCATTGGCGTAGATAAAGGGAACACGGTCCTTTTTTTTAAATTTCTAGCCCATGCATGTTTAAAAGAAATTTAATCATTTTTGAATTGTCCCAAACTTTTGAAAAAAACGTCTCTTACAAGTTTTTTGATATTTTCGATAGTCTTCCCGTAAATTGAGTCCAAGCGTTAGTTGCATAATTCTGTAACATTTTTTAATAGGTGGCTTTGAATGGATTAGTAATCATAGTTGTTAAAACTGTCAAATCAATAAAAGTGCTATTTGTAACGTGAATTGTGTTGATGATTTGACAGGTCTAACAACTATGATTACAAATCTATTCAAAACCACCTATTAAAAAATGTAGAATGTATTATGCAATACACTTGGACTCAATTTACCGAAAGACTAGCGAAAATATCAAAAACTTGTAAGGACGGTTTTTCTATAAGAAATTTGGAATAATTTAAAAATGGTTTAATTTTTTCTAAAACATCCATAGGCGTAGAAGTTCCAAAGAAAAAAAAGGGGTTGATGCCTCCTCTATCTACGTCAGTGGCTGTATTTCCAATTCAAATTTTTCGTCATTTTTTTCAGATTCCATATAACAAATTACCGCCAAATGTGGAATAAATGCAAAAGGACATAATACCTTTATTATAAAGGTAGATTTACAGGGAACCCCGGAAGGTTTTTCAAACATAACTTTTTTTCGTACCAATTCCGATGAAAGCGAAACTGCTGATTTTATGCCTTTCTGGTAAATTATGGTATTTAAAAATTGAAATGTCCTTTTTCAGCAGGATGATTTAGATAAAATCCATTATGTTTTCCTATTAGATTAATCTATATTCTATTATCTATTATTTATTCTATTTATTTTTAATACCTATAGTAAATAGCACTATACATTACCCACATGTCAGCTACAGAAATCCATTAATACTGGATGATTCAGTTTGTGTGGATTAAGACAAACAATCCGAAATAATTTTATACGTATTATCTACTCCCGTTGATTCTGTATCAGAGTTGGCTCTATTTTTTTTAACTACCAAAAGTAATATTTTTATTTTATCTTCATTATGCGAAAAATAATTATTACAAAACATTTTGTTTGACATAAGTATTTTAATATTTTAAGCCTGATGAATGAGTGTATGTTATTTATAAAAAACAGGAATTCTTGATATCAAGAACCTAATCCAGGGAGATTATGTTGTGTATATAACATTATCGTATTTATTGATATTTATACTATTTTTAAAATGACCAGATTAATCTCAAAGCTTTATTAATATTTATTTTTGTACACATTTTTTGCAAGTTAGTGAAATCTGTTTTAATTTACGGGTGTGAAACCATCCACATCCAAATTTTTTTAACAAGACTGTATTCATGGAATAGAGAAGAAAATAGTTTTACACACGAATGAAATCATAGTAAAAATTGAAATAAATCTGCAATTGGTTATCTATTCAAAATTTCAATAACAACAATTATTAACAAAGTGTTAATAATAAAAGGAGAGCTAAATGGGGGTAGGAAAAATTTTAAAATCACCACATTTATAATAATTCTTGTCGAGCATTAATTCTAACGGAAGTTGTCTAGGATGAAAAACTACATTATAAAAATATATTGGAATCATTTGTCAACCCTTCTAAGGGGGTTAAACGGGGGTGGTAATAATAAAAAAGTCAACATTGTTAATGATTCTTGTCGATTTTCAATTTGAACGCAAATTTATCCAGCATGAAAAACTACATTAGAAAATGTATTGGAATCATTTGTCAGCCCGTCTAAGGGTGTTACATGGGGGTATTAATAATAAAAAAAATCAAAAAATTGTTAATAATTCTTGTCGATTTTTTGTTTCAACGCAGATGGTCCAGCAAGAAAAACTACATTACAAAAATATATTGGAATCATTTGTCAGCCCGTCTAACGGCATAAACAGGGGTAGTAATAATAAAAAATCATAACATTGTTAATAATGCTTGTCGATTTTTAATTTTAACGCAGATGGATCCAGCATGAAAAACTACATTAGAAAAATGTATTGGAATCATTTGTCAGCATGTCTAAGGGGATTAAACGGGGATAGCAATAATAAAAAAAATCATAATACCGTTAATAATTCTTGTCGATTTTTAATTTTAATGGATTTATTTTTTACTTTTGCTGAAACAAATACTGTCTTAATTTATTTTAAAAATGTGACATTTCAAATTCGAAGTTATCTGGTTAGGTATCTGAAAAACTAGAAATGTTTAAATTTGGCACTATTAAGTATTTATGTGAAGAACAACAATCTGTAAAAACCTAATAATCCGAAAATATTTTCGAGAAAGTTCTGAACAACTGAAATCCAGCCCTTTTGTCAGAATTTGCTGCATTTTTGATATGTTTGTAATCTTAAATTTTTGTGGTCAGCTCGGATGTGTGAAGAACAATGGGCTCATGCTCCACCCAATCAGCCCGGCTTCTAAATCGGGCCAGACCAAGTCCATGAGGTATAATGGATGGGCAGACTTATTTAAATCACCATTTTATAATATAAATATATAAATAATCTTAATTACCAGAGAATCAAAAACGTATATTGTTTAAAAATGAAATTTTGTTATTCGAATTTCCTTGATAACTACCATTCTTATTTCATCTCCTGATATTATATCTACAATATAGCACTGTATTAGTGTTAGTATTATATTATTATTTTTTCTATTTTTATTAGTTTTATTAGGAGTTTATTCTGTTAAGATTATAATTTATGCTTTGATAAAATACTCCAAACTATACCTTATACGGGGTGGAGCAATAGTGAAAATGGCTGAGTGTCATCACACAGATGTCTCATAACTGGTACTACTCGTATCATATTTTTTCTTAAAATCGACTGTTGTGATTGTAGTGATATTTTTAATATACACGTGTAAATGGCATAATTTCAAAAAAAAAAAACTTTACATCTAAGTGATTGGAGGAGAGTCAATAATAATATAGGAATGGGAGGAGGCCACAAAGAGGTTTTAAAAAATGTTCTGTTATACATGGCATACCATTTAAAAAAATGTTAGTTGACTTTGTAGAATCGTCTTGGCTCACCCTGTATATTCGAAAATAATTTCCGGTTATAGACTTTTTTGTCTGGTTTATTTATATCTTGAAATCAAGTTTCTAGCTATCATAGAACTCGAGATATCGAAGTCGGACGCACTATAGATACGGCAGGGGCCAACGAACAATTAGTTAAAGGTGAAAGTTGAAGAACCAAATGTTCTGAAGAATAGAATAGAAAATAGTACAGTCTTTCAGATGGGTGGCATTAGAAGAATACTTGGTCTTGATTTTTCCATACTTAATTTAGACAAATTGCCAGACCTAAATTTTGGAGTGTTCCAAATTAACATGGCTCAGTCATAAATACACGATAATCAAGAATTAATCACCTCAAGAAGTAATCAGAATTCGTAATGTCAGGTGATCATGCAAGCCAATTTATTTCCTCATCTTGAAAAGTTGATCAGACTAAATTCACCTCATGACTGCCATTGCTGTTCTAGCAGTATGGGTTGTAGCTTCATTTTGTACCAAATTCCGTTATAAACATTGTCAAGCTTTTTCAATTTGTTGTCTAGAAAATGTTGTAGCATGTTTATGTACTCTGGCGAAGTAACATTTACTCTTTCTTCCACTCTGGTCTTCAAAGAAGTATGAGCCAAAAAGGCCAAAATATGAAATTCTACACCAAAACATAATGTTCTGGAAGTGGAAAAGCTTTATGCATTTCTTGAGGGTTTTGTAAAGCCCAATCTGCAGTTTTGCTTATTTACATTGCCGTTGAAGTGAAAATGTGCTTCTTCACTCATAAAAAAAAAGTGTTTAAAAAAATCTGAATATTCTATAACCTCTTTCATTCTATTGCAAAAAAAGAATACGATTTTCATATACTGGTATGTATAGTCGTTCTCCGGCGACTCGCCAGCTATCATTCAACAGTGAATGAATGTATGAAATACTAAATATAATACTAATACTATATATAATACTCATTAATTGCTGAGTAATGGCTGACGAGTCGCCGGAGAATGACTATGCATACCAGACAAAGTTGTTTGATGATAATTTTTGAACAATTTGGGATTTTATAGTTACCATATATGTTCCTATAAAATACTGCAAAAACTTCGAATATTGAGCATGTTGTGAAACTGGCCGTAAAATTCTGCCTGCTTTCATCTTTCGAAATTTTCTAATATACTCACAGTTCGGTTCCTTCTTATCGTTTTTTTTTCGCAGCGGAAGCATCTCAAAGCAAAATGGTCTTTCTGGTCGGTATTGGTACATTTGCCCTCACATTGAAATATGCATAGAAACGACGCGCGGTGGTTCAGAATGATTGAGGCACCGTTCGTGTAAAAGGTTTCGAATGCAAAGACTTTGTATTGATTTGACTATGTAGCATAACAAATAAAGTACCAACTATGTGGTATTATTATTCAATTGCAGCAAACTCATTTGATTTGTTTTCATTTATTTGTCTAACCTCACTGTATGAATCATAGATAAAATGGTACCAAATAATATTCAACTTGTCATATTTTTATTTTCTCTATGCTTGTTAGTCACGAATTTCTCAATAAATCTGGATCTCCATTTGACATGGCTCGATCTTGAAATAATGTCCCCGTATAGAGGGGGCCGCCATACTGTGGGCAATCTAGTTACATTTCAATTTATTATTGGTAAAAATTAGTGATTTTGCGTTAGTCACACTGGGTTTCGATTTGTCAATTGTCATCTTTGGACGATTTGTTTGTGATGTGCTGTGACTGGATTTATTAATTATTGTACTTTTTGCCTGATTTGTTAGTTTTATTAGATTTGTTCTGTATTTATTAGTTTTTAAGTGGCATTCTGTGGTTATTTGTTTAGTGTAGAACTTCTCTGTGCGTTTAATAAAAAATGCATTGTTTGGTTCCTGGTTGCGAAGGTTCCACCAGAAAACAAAAAGAAAAAGGTGTAACGTTCATTCGTTAAGTCTGGTAGTATTCAAACACCAATAGGTTTTCTTTAAAAGCTAGATAGTTTTGTAATTTTTTATAATAAAACATTTTTATATCGAGTTGTTTTTCTCTTTTCAAATGTGTAATATTTTTTCTTCAAATAGTGTTTAACTAATTTGTAATACACGACTGTGATAATAACACAACCTATCTGTTAGTTGCCAATAATTAGTAGAAATATCACAAAAGAGTGAAAATAAATTGAAAATAATTCGACAGTTTTTCGAGAACCTGTTGCTTAGCAATAGACACGAGAGCCCATAGGGCTCAAGTGTCTATTGCTGAATGGCAACAAGTTTGAGAAAAAACCGAAGAATTATTTTCTAATTCTCACTCTCGAATGGTATTCGAAAGATTATTTTTTTATGTTTAAATACAAAATATAAATATCTGAACATTATTTGTGGCAGTCTCTAAGTTTTTCTTTCTTTTTCTTTTTGGGAATTAACTACCACATGAATAGTTCTTCGTTATCCAAAAAATATAGTTAGTTACAGTTACCCAGTATGTTACTGGAAAAATCAACCTCTGCTCTTGTGACTTTACGTCAAAAAATTAGTTAGAGGGTGCATTTTGACAACTAATATGAGACACAAAAAAATAATAATATAATTCCCTAACGTTTCGGAAAACTAATCTGTTTCCTTTTTTCAAAGTTATCTATCGTTTTTAGAATGTGTTAAGCATGAAACTTGACACATATATTATTTGTTTATGTAATATCCATAGATACTTACATTGAACTGTTGGTACTTAAAAATTATACAATATTAATTTTGTTAAGTTCTTCGTTTAACATCGGTAACCACTTTGTACCAAAATCTACAGAGCAATGGAATAAATACGTATGTTCGCAAATTTTCGATTTTTCAGTTTCACCTTTTCAAATATAACTTTTATGCTCATCTAACCTTACATAAATAAATAACTTTGAAAAAGGAAACAGATTCGTTTTCCGACACGTTATATTATTATTTTTGTGTCTCATGTTAGTTGTCAAAAAAATACCATCTAAATAATCTTTTACGCGTAAAGTCACAAGCCCAGAAGTTTATTTTTCCACTAACATACAGGGTAACTAACGATATTTTTTAGATAACGAAGAGTTATTCATGTGGTAGTAAGTCCCAGAAAAGAGAACGAAAGACAAAATATAACTTTTAAAAATTTTTTTTTCAACAATTGTCTCAGTTTAAACTAAATAAAATAAATTATAGTACATCAAAATTCAACTGTGCTAAAGTTTTGAACATGAAAACATAATTATTTGTAAATGTTTCGTCCGTGACTGGTATATTTTCTTTTAGTTTGTAACCCCTTTCGTCACAAAATGATTGGGAAATGTTTCAGTATGATAATTTTTTCCACTGACGCTGAACTAAATAGTTTTTGGTTAATTTTTTTAAAATTTAAGACAAAACTGGTGACAGATGTCAAAACCAGAAAACACGTCAATATACCAAAACAAATTACTACAAACACAGAGTAACTCTGTACTATAAAATATTCTCAGTAGGATAATATAATTAGATCAGTCTCACTATAATAACAATATAATTAGAAAAAATTAAACACTTGATCAAAAATCACTGCGTAATGATTGGAAAATAAAAACATTAAAAAAATAATCTCGGAAATAGACTAACGTGTGTGGTAAACACGATTTAAATATCCGCGGTCTCATAACCTTCTATAATTGGTTAATATGTAGCCAATATAAATGTCCACAGTATGGCAGCTTACATGTAGGGGACATTTTATTAGTATTGAATCAGAAATCCAGATTATATTTAATTGAGAAACACTTATATTCTAATAAATCTATTCAATCAATCTTGTATTCTATGATCAATGTCAATGATCATTGATTTGTACTCAGAAAACCTATAATTTGCTTTATCAAGGTTTACAATTATAACAGTAGATAGCGCTAGCAGTATTAGAATCAATATAATATAAAATTAGGATGCCTGAAAGTTTTTTATATAAAATTCCTGTTTTTTTTTTCTGATAAGAAATGGATTTTTTGAGATATTTGCTTATGAGCACTGAACTTGATTAACCCCATCTTTAAATTTTAGCAGCTTGTAAAATCTTTTGTATTTCCAACTTTCCTATATTGAATAGAATAGTGTGTCCTGATATTTTAAGGTGTCAAAAGTTTAAAATAAAACTAAAGCCCCCAAACTAGTGTTTGATTATTATCAGTCCGGACTAACTCAACTATCGTCGTTACGTTACAACTAATTCATGATTAAAATGGAAACTGTTAATCTGACTGGGTTTAACAAAGCCATATTATTTGATTTTGAATAAATAAAAACATTTCTAAAATAAAAACCCTTAAAAAAAAACAAATCTAATTTACAAACACAGTGTTCTTTCGTAATTAATCACTTTGTAAGGGGATCTGCCGTTGTTTCGTAACAAAATACTCCTTGTTTTATTGCATGTATCATATAGTTTCTAATTTAATTTTAGGAAACTTCATTTTGTAGGACCGTGTATATATGTCAAAAGTACATATTTCCCGATTTTCAGTTTTTTTCATCATATTCTCGAAAATAATTTCAGATAAAGAAGTTTTCTCTACGGATTCTTATTTTTACAAAACTACGCAAAAGTGGCAAATTTAAATATGCTCTTTATGTTATTAGATAAGCGATATACCAAGTGGGTACTCGATTTTAACATCTTGAAGAATGTTAAATTTTTGTAATACAGTACAATAGGTACGTGTAATACAATACAATGCATTACTCTTGTTAGCATTTTGACTTTCCATTTTAGTGGAAGATGTAATGTAATCGACCAATCTTTTAAATCAAAATTTTGGCCCTAAAAAAATATGTAGGTATTTGTAGCGTTTATAAAATGTCAGTCTGTTAACTGTTAGCTTCATTCGTGGGCCAGGGCCCACCCAAAATCGATAACCCATCATATGGCCCTTCCAGTAGAAAATGGTACTACTTAATTATAATAACATATGAACTAGTGATTTCTTTGCCCACCCTTAAAAATATTGACGCAGGCTGTGCCCACTTAAAATATTTACCCTGACGACGTGCCTACTTTACAAGACGCAGTATAATTCATTAGATTTAAAAATTAGATTCACTGAGAAATAGATAATTATGCAAACAAATAAAAAGTTTAACACATGCATTATTAAAATTGTTGGTCTAGCAGTTTAGGAAAAAATCTCGGGGTTGTTATGGATTTGTCGGGTTTTGGTTTGAAGTTGTGGATTTGTTCACGTTTGTTCAAACACCAACGGATTTGTTAACTTTTGATTAATTCAAAAAACATATTTGAAAAAGTGAAATAGAAAAAAACTGATATTAAATTAGGTATGAATCTTCCTCTACTAAGCAGTCGCACATTTCTTCTTCGTCTTCTTCCTCTTCATTAGAATCTCCATCAACCTCATTTCCGTTCCCCCATATTTTCATTTCTATTGATTAGGTTTTTATAAAATTGTAAATCAGACATGATTGAAATTAGCTTTTAATAATTTTTTCAAGGTGGTTTTCGGTTTTTTTCGTGCCCCTTTCCCTCCTCCACCGATATATCAATCGAGTTCATTTTTATTAATTAAACACTGTCATCAGCACTTTCTTATTGCACAATGATAATAATTAATGTTAATACACCAGGCAAACATGTGATCCTACGCTGCATTCATCATTATCCCTCTTTTCCGGTACTTGTTAAAATCGAATTAGGATTTTGTGCACCAATATAGAACTATTCAACCTTTTTCTTAGTTATATTTAGGTTATCAGGACAGATATCGTACTCAGTCATAAAATAAAATATAATTATTGACTTGTCAGACACATTGGTTTTCTTTTTATTTTTTGGGACTTATACTACATGAATAATTCTTCGTTTTCTGAAAAATATTACATACACAAAAAATATGTGTCAAGTTTCATGCTTGACATATTCTTAAAAAAGATAAATAACTGTGAAAAGAGAAACCGATTCGTTTTCAGAAACGTTAGTGAATTATATTATTTTTGTCTCATATTATTTGTCAAAAAACACCCTGTGACTATTCTTTTGACGTAAAGTCACAGGCGCAGATGTTTATTTTTCCAGTAACATACTGTTTAACTATAGTGTTTTCGTAAATTCGGTAGAGTAAATGAATGTGGATTCAATGGAGTACATGCGTATGAAATAATAATACAATAATAAAGATGAAACAGTTTGATTAAGAATACCCCTTCGTAATTAAATAGCCCCCTGTATTTAAATAAATGATCTTTCACTTTGAAAAAATACCCGAAAAATTTTTTTGTTTTACAGATTTTACGAGAAAACTATAACTATATTTTTTTGAATTATATTGTCACAATGGGAGAACTAGCTAAAATTTAAAGGTGGTCTGCTGGGTGGGCCACAAGTATTTCTGCAAAAAACATATGTGAATGAATATATCTATTTTAATGAAGTAAAATTCGGCGATTATAGAGACGATCAAATTTCATATCAACTTTTAATTGCTTTACAATTTTCGATTCAATGTTCATAATTGCAAGATGGTTGTTGTAAATGTATTTTTCTTGACTAGCAGGTGGACACCAGGGTGGCAATCATAGATTTTTGGGGTGAGCTCCGGCCCACCTTAGTTCCGCCACTGTGTTACAGTGAAGGGGATTTCTTTAGTTTTGCGTCGTAAAAGTGTATTTATTTGGAATTAGGGATTTGTTGAATTTTAAAGTAAAGCAGTCATTTGTCGGCTTTTATAAAAAAAATACTTATTGTATGTTGTAGTATTCATATCAGCCAGTACTTGAATCCATCCTTAACTCAAAAACGGGCAAATATTTTAAAACAATAAGAGCACTTGCGTTATAATCTAATCTGCCTGTAAACAAATTACGTATATTTAATTTGAACATTTTTAAAATCCCTAGTTTTCCCTCATTTTCGTCTACAAATATATGTGTTTAATAAGAGAAATATGGTTAAATATCAAAATAACACAATATTCCTCAATATTAAACATTGAAATCACACATCTTAGAAATACACAAAATTTTAGAAAGTAGCAATTTACATTTACATTTTAGCAATAATGCCTTCTATATAAATCATACTAATTTGCACAGCTCCTAGTATCAAGATGTTTAAATAATAGTATTTGGTTACTTTCAGTATTATCCTTGCATTTATATCATACTCGCTGAAGAGTGGATGCCTGTCACTTTATGCTGAAATTTTTCAAAAATTATCCGGATATTCGTATTATACATGAGTTTGTGTGTCGTATGCGGAAAGGTACATAAATGTTGTTCCTATACTGGTTGAATATTTTTACCATTCGTGGAGGTCAGCCAGACGGCGCGCCAAATGAACAATGCTCTTTTAAGATCTCAAGTTGACACACTCCATAAAACAGTAGTTTAGTTCGTTTTGCTTTTGTATATCAACAATGACAATTCAGTAAAAATGAAAGTGTTTTAAAATTAATGGTATCTATATTCTAGTCTGTTTCTTGCAATTGCATTTATTAAAGAGGTCATTCGTTATTATGATTCGCATTATGTTATTTATAGTACGGGTGACACAATTTATTGAATTTGCGTGGCCTTTTTAATTTATACTATGTTCTTCATTATAAGCTGCATATATATATCGCAGTGCTATTCGCGTATCTCAATAAATGGACTGGATAGGATAATGTGAACACGAACAGTCAGAATATTAATACTCATTCATTTATTAATATTTTGGTGTTTAGTAAATAAGTACAAATATTTTAAGGGGAGAATTTATGGTGAGAAACAGTAATAAACTACTACTATCAAACATAATCTTTTAAACGCTTCGTAACGGAGATACAAGTTTGCCAGAAGAAGAAAATGACCTTAATTTGTGCTAAAAATATATATATATTTTTTTCGTCAGATTGTGATAATGGTTTCAGAACCCATTTTTTTTAATATTTAAGACACCACTCTATAATAAAATGCACGCTCCAATACTATTCAAATAAAATCATCATAATTAGGTGAAAGTTAAAAATAAATAAGAATGATTATAATAATCAATTAATATTCGTTTTCAATTGTCAATTCCGTAACAGCAGCGGAGAATAAATCTACAACATAACCTAACTTCTGCTGATTTTTTTAATATTTAAATGTCGAAGTTTTAAAACAGTTACAAATAAAATTTCCTCTTCATACTAAGGTAAAAAATTCTATGTGAATAAGTTTATAGTTGTATTTATAATTGAATAAATAATCACCAGTCACGCTTTCAAACAATACGTAAAACTGGTAATACTGCGGTACCGTCTTCGATTTCACTGGCTGCTTGTCTTTGGCGCCAAACCTAGTCGGATGACGTCATAAGACTAAAATTCAAAACTTTGTTATTATTTTAACCCCTTTCCAGTGCTCAAAAAAATCCGGAAAAAAATTCTGTGAATTGATATTTATAAGTACTATCGAATAAGCAAATTAAAAAAATATGTGAGAAATGCACATCGGATATGATGCGGAAGTACTGCCGAAACCGACTTTATTTTTTTAATTGAATAAAATGAATATAAATATTTTTTCTCAGTAACGGTTAATCTTACGAGAAATTTTCAAAAATTATTTTCGGCATACTTCCTCATTTTGAACAATTTTTATTTGAAAATATTTTTAATTTGAAATTTTTTTTGCTCCCTTAAGACGTGCCCTCCCTGATGCATCAATTTCACTGATATTCAATAGGGTTCGTCCTTGGACCTCACAAGTGTTATATATAAAATTTCAGATTTTCACGTTGACGTGTTTGAGGAAATGCTGTCAAAACAATGTGACAGTGACACACAGGCGGCATGCCAATTCGAATAAATATTCTATTTTCGGATCTCTTAACGTCCATTTTCATCATAATCTGGAATTTGATTTTTTTTCACGACGCCAATACTTTATAGATGATAGATGATAAAGTAAAAACACTTATTTTTATAGTCTAGTGCCGCGAAAACCCTGTTACAAATTCCTGGTCGGTGATAAAAAAAATATATTTTCAATCCAAATTAAAACCGTTTATAGTTAGTTACTGTAACAAAATGTCAAAAAAAATATTATCTTGAGTTCAAGAGTTACTTGAATGAAAAATACTGATTTTCTTTACTTTGACAGCTTCGATAATATTTCTATTGGTTCTTTATCAAGTAGTCAAGTCGCACTTCGCAATTCCTTGATCAGATTATTCCAAGTTGTTAGCTTCATGTCCTTAATTATTGGTCATTTTCTTTTTCATGCGCGACCTCATCAGTTCTTTCCAACTGATCAGTTTTCTTTTCTTTTATGATGAGTTAACACAACAATTTTTTTCAAAGCAGTAGTAGGTGATGATGTAGTTGGCACATTTTCAGTGAATTCTTTCCTCATCATGTTGAGGTAAAAACTGATGATCGGTGCTACGATCTAACATTGTAGTTGTATTTTAAAAAGGAGGAAGAGTAGCACCGAGATTTCTGTGTTCACAGCACTTGTACTCTTCATGTGTACGTTATACCGGGTAATCCTTAAGTACATCGAGAAAATTTAGGAAATGATTCCGTAGCCGATTTTGAAACGAAAAGCTCCCTTACCTGCCGTAACTACTCGTACTTCGTTTCGGAGATACAGTGTGTGGATTAAAAGTTTTCCTTAATATCTAACATGCGTGAAGATTTTTTTTATGAAACCCGATGTATGTAATGAGTACTTAAAGTGACTTAATTTGGCTTTAAAAGTTTTTTCGATCCAACAGGATTGTCCAGATGAATTTTTTGGTTGATGTTTTCCTCGAAAAAGTGATACGCCACTAAGTTTTCAGAATTTTTATATTTTTTATAAGTCACTACCAGAATTACATAAAAAAAGATCCATTGAGTCTTTTTAAAAGTCGTTCAGTTGTAGATTTTAATAAATAACAGTAGAATCGCGTAGGTTTAGTTGTATAATATTAGTTAATGCGCGGTGTTACTCAGTAAAAATTCCGTGAATTGTAATAATAGTGACAAAAAAATATTTTAAAATGAACGTTTTTCCACGGGATCCTCAGAGAAGAAATAAATTGGCCGCAAAGTATGAAGGGAATCCTACAAATAATTGATATTTGTGTAAGTTAGTAAGTGCTCATTTAAATATTATTTATTTTTAAGTGCGCTTAATTTTTTTTTTTTATGTTTTAGCAAATTCTCAAAAGCTTAGGCTAAGCCCTATTAGATAAACTTTACAAAACTTTTTATATGTGCTACAAAAATACCTGCGGTTCCAAATTAGTTTGTTTAAAATAATCTACACGGAAAAAATATACTTTACATTAAGTTAACAAAACATAACGAAACAAAACATGAAATAAATAAATGTGTTCTAAATTAGTGAACTTGAAATGCTACAAGTTAAATACTTTATTTTATGCAAATGCAGAAACATTTGAACTGTTTATGAAAATGGAAACATTATTTAGGGCAAATTATGTTTATTTATGTTCTGCAAACACTAATTTAGAAACTAGTTTTTATGAAATATTTATTAAACATTTGGATTCTTCTCATATAAATAAATGTCACATATTGATTGAGGTTGTCATTAAAATATTCTTCAGATTTAGGCTAGCTATTTGCGGAAAGAAAACATCTTTGAGCAGCAAATCCCAATACGAGCATAACGCCTGAACAACCTTTTATCTATTTTCTTTGAATAAAACCATTTTACAAACAGTTGTGTGCGTTTTTATGTTAAGTGCCTATACTTAACCAAAGGATAAACATGGCCACCGCTTGCCGTATGGCTAGACTCTTGATTAAGGGACTCTAGGTCATTTCTAGAGTTCCAGTAAATTAGCAGCATCTGTTCTAGATGTTCAGGAGTTCAATTTTGACGCCTGTCGCTCAAAATCTATTTATACAAAGAAAACTACCTTTTGTCTACAGAGGCATATGTGAAGTTGTTCAAGGAGGACATGTTTATATTGGGTTGAGAAAAGTTTACCTCTTTACCTAAAATATCACACAGTGGGTTACCCGGGATTGTTCCGTAAAACTCTTTCAAATTTATTTTTTATACGTTTAGCACTCTACTGATAACTGCAAAATGAACTGGCACAGATCAAATACAATGTTTACTGCGTTAACTATTGCATATCCAGGTGAAGTAGTTGTACACTCAAGGTTCCTTATTGACAAGTACACTCTGTGACTGTGGATGTACATTAAATCTTCCCGAACAGCTGGGTCATTAAACGTGTGCTAAGCGTGTGAAATAGAAAGTGCATCGTTTGCATTTAATTTGTCGATCACTCTCTTTACATCATCAAAATGTACATAGTACTAACTTGCCGCTTCTAACCATGTGCCCCAACGCGTCACAACGGGCTGTGGTGGTAATGGCGTATTCTGCTGAATACATCATTACCACCCAATCAAATAATTTTCTTCGAGACGGCGCTTTTGAAAATGTCTTCTCCACGCTGGCTATTAAGCTGTCTATTGTGGGATAGCAGTCTAGGCTGGGCTGTGATGGTAATGGCGTATTCTGCTGAATACACCATTACCACCCAATCAAATAATTTTCTTCGAGACGGCGCTTTTGAAAATGTCTTCTCCACGCTGGCTATTAAGCTGTCTATTGTGGGATAGCAGTCTGGGCTGGGCTGTGGTGGTAATGGTGTATTCTGCTTAATACACCATTACCACCCAATCAAATATTTTTCTTCGAGACGGCGCTTTTGAAAATGTCCTCTCCACGCGGCTATTAAGCTGTCTATTGTAGGATAGCAGTATCTGCAATGTTTCTACATTGCGATGGAGTTCGTGTGCTAAACATATTACATATAATAAATTTACATGTGTGTTTTTAAGCGCACTGCAGATGCCTTCATATAGGAAGCTGTGTTGGTGATGTTATATAGAGTAACACACGTCGTTTATTGTTCACCTTGTCGGCGTTCCGTATTTTTCTTAGAACGAAAAATAACAATTACCGTTTTAGGGGTTAACTGAAGGAAGCGGATAATGCCGCAAGTGGTTACCGCGGCCGTTCTGACAACTCGTATAGGGAAATCGAGGGCTGTAGTGAACGGGTTCAAATTGTGATTCTGCAAAAACGTCGGTTTTTCACCATGTTGTGTACTTATGTTCGATACGATATGTATTGACCTGAAATGTACTATTTACTCGCGTACTTTAATGATAATATAAGAGAGTTCCCAACCAAGCTGTTTGCGTTGCACGATTCTATTAGTAGCGCTAAATTTCAAAAAACAAAAAGGGATAAGCAAAGTAAAACGTGGATCTACTTATTATTCTGTGCATTCGTAGAAAACTGATAAACACAACAGTTCAACCAATAAAGGTGTAACAAAGTAGAGTACGTTCACAATGTAAAGAGGCTGGAGGCGTGACTGTGACGTAGAATCGTAGTAACCGTTTTGCTATTCTGTCGTTGTAAAACAGCTCAGTGAATGTTTGAGATACCCATGCTTGCCGCACCGATACGTCATCAATTTTCACACTCCTGTCCTCTACATCGTAAACGAATTCTACCAATATATGCCAATAGAGATGTGAGTGAGATATATTCACAAATTGTAATAAATACTAAAAGTTATAGCTAATAATGCTATCATTTTATTTAATTAAAAATTAAATAATAGCTACTACTTTCGTAGTAGACTATACACTTTTGATTTGTAAACTTGTATTATACGAAGAAGTGCTTGAGCTTTAATTGCGATTGACGACTAATAAAGGATGTTTACCTAATGAAAGGAAGAACACCATATTCTGATTTTTGCCTTCATCTTGCTACTACGAAAGTAGTTGCTGTGTGTGGTTACTTTTTTAATTTTTAATTAAATAAAATGAGAGAATTACTGCACCTTTTAGGTATAAATTTTAGTATTTATTACAATTTGTGAACAACAATTGAAGAGAAGAAGGCAGCTTCATTTTGAATGACTTTGCAGGAGCACCAAAAACTGTGTCTGTTTTGTATCAAATAGTATTAGGTGGAAAGTGCAAATCATGTGGTCACACTATTATTTATTGTGGCTGTTAACTCGTTGTTGCACCGACAGATGGAGCCCCTAATAGCGCATCGACCAACGTATAATCGAAATCACAATAGAATGCCGTTACATCACAAATTTATTTCTAATCTACAATGTGCGCTGTTTAAGCGTTCTTTATTTACAAAATAATAAAATGAGGGAGACGGCGCAAGTAAGTCCATTATATATGATTGTTAATATCTCAGACTAACGTTGTTGATGCGTTATTCGAAAACTTAACTGCCTTGACGAAAAAGTAAGAGAGGGCGTGATGTCGTACGCCTCATTAACAAGCAAGTATAATATGGATCAGTCTGATCGAACGGTTTTGACTAGTGTCGTCACATGTTTCATGGTTTCCTGTTTCTGCATGTCAGCTGTCAAATTGGGATTTGTTTATTTTTGAGTTTGATTTTTACCGTTTTCTGTATTTTATTGATTTTTGTACATGAAAAACATCTTTTCAGAACTAACGATAGTTAATCTTTAAAATAAAAGATATGTTTCAATGTGTAATAATAGTGATTCTTAAAAATTTATGCAAAATCCTTTTTCTAGAATGCCATCACACAGTTTTTTTTATGATGTTAATTAATTTAAATGAAACAAAATTAGTTCAAATTTAAAAATTAACGAAATCGTTAAATTATTCTGACTTTTAGCGGACAAATTGTAGGTTATGTTTTTACTTTTTCACCTGTCAACGAGTAAAGTTTGTTTATATCTGGACGTCATTTCACCAAGCTTGAATTTGACTTAACGCAGTGCTGATTTGGTTCATATGAATTATAACGATGACGTAACGGCATTCTTTCGTGATGTCGATATAATGTAACTCATTTTCGCTCAAAATTGGAGCTGTATCCTTGTTACAGTAAGGTCTTTAATTCAAGTTAATCTAGAAACCGTGTAATTCTGTTGTTCTGAAGAACTTACATCGAGTAAGATAAAGTCTGAGTGTACTGCAAATAGTTGAAAGTATTCACCTTCAACCTGTCTTTTATTTCAAATTTAAAACCTCATCAATAGCCATCAATAAAATCGCATAATGCAAAAATTAGATTGGAGACTCGGCTTTATCCGCCGGTAATGATTCAGTAAATCAACTTTATCAATGGGCACAAAATTGGTAAAAACCTGTGCATAAACTATGGTTCCCATACACTTTATCGTAGTGCCTATTGTTAGAAGTTTTAACTGTATAAATTGACCAAAGATTAGTCAAAGGGAAGCTAATAATTGTTGTATTGTGATAACAAATTTACTTTGAATTAAGGAGATATTAAGAAAAAAGTGAAAAGATTATACCAATATGTTTAGATGGTGAATTTACACATAATATTATGTAGTGCTCATAATATATTTTTCGCATATTGCCACAATTTCAATTTTTATAAGCGAAGACGAATTATAATTTTTCTTTACAATTTGTTTACCTATATATCGACCACTAAATTATAAATAAAACTGCCTTCATAAAATTTATGTTGTTTTTTAGAAATAAAATATTGTTTTATTTTCCAGGGAACAAAATTATGGATTATTATGGAGTATTTGGGGGGCGGGTCGGCATTGGATCTGATGAAAGCTGGAAATTTTGAAGAGATGCACATAGCAATCATTCTTCGAGAGGTGTTGAAAGGTCTAGATTACCTTCACAGCGAGCGTAAATTGCACAGAGACATAAAGGCTGCCAACGTTCTGTTAAGTGAGATGGGAGATGTTAAACTCGCTGATTTCGGTAAGTATGCCCTTATTATGGGATAATAATCACATAATTACCTATATATAAATAACGTATCAGTCTTTTAATATATATAAAACAATCTTGTATTTATTTGACATCACATATCTAGACATGATGTACAAGTAAGTACTTAAAAAATATAACACTTTAAAAATACATGAAGGAAAATTAATCGAAACAATACTTCTCTAGGCTAGATTACGAGATGTAATATAATTTGATATATTGATATATTTTAAAGTGTGCTAAAAAAACTAGATATTAAAAATATATATAATGTGCTTACTATGAATTTGTTTGCTTCTCATCATCAGTAAGGCTTCCAATCTCCAAATGAAAATCTTAAAAATCGAAATTGTAGAACTGTTGTGGCATGGCATTGCACGATTCTTGGATTTTTAGATTATGCATATTTCATTAAATTTTCGTTTTTCCTTCGTAGGTCTTACTACTACATAAATAATTCCTCAAAGATTGAATAGTCAAAAAATACGGTTACCCAATATAATACTAAAAAAAAGAAACGTCTACGCTTATGAAGTCAAAGGAATAGTCATTCGATCATTTTTCCACTTTAATCTACATTAAAGAAACAAACAGGTGCTTGCACCTAGGTGTCGCTTTTACAAATTGTATAATTGATACTAATAAATATATCATTATTATACTGTACTGTAAGTAAATATTCAATAAATAAATAAATAAAATAAAATAAATAAATAAAATAAATAAATAAGAGTGTTTATAAAACCGCAGACAGAACAGGGTGATTTAGAAATAAACCGAAGAAAAAACCATAATGGGTATAACAATTTTCTCAAAATATGAAAGAAAAATCGGTATCCTAGATTGCGAGAAAAAAAAATCTGAAAAATAAAACAAATTTGTATGTTATAATTTATAATTTAACTGATTGAAATCAGTGACAAAAGCTTTTTATGCAGCATAAATTCTTATCTGTGTAATGCATTTACAGAATTACGAGTATTTCTTCTCAAATGTCAATATTGTCAAAAACTAGAAATTATTATTCATTTCAATGATTGAATTTTAAATATTATTAATTGTCAAAAGCTAGAAATCATTATTCATTTCAATTATTCAATTTTAAATATTATTAATTCATTAATTATTTATAATTTAGATTTTAAACAACAAATGCAAACTGCAATTTGAATAAACTATACTAAATGTTAAATATGTTATTTTATTTTAAATGAATTAGTATTATTTAAAATTAAATAATTGAAATGACTAATGATATCTACTTTTTGACAATTAATATAATATTTAAAATTGAGTCATTGAAATGAATAATAATTTCTAGTTTTTGACAATATTTCCGGTTTGTTGATCTTGTGTAGATAATATTTTGGGATTAAACGTGAATGGAAAGTAATAAAATAGCTTTTACTTCAAATGAAAAAACGGATAAGGTGCAGGTGTAAGGTGATGTGTTAGATAATAGTGTCGCGGCTCAAAGACATTTGACAAAATATTGACATTTTCGAAGAGGTGAGGTAGTCTATTGCAAAAAGAGCTACAAAACAGCTACCAAATAGACTTTTTCCCTAATTAATGTGTCCCGAATGACATTTGTTTCCCGATTGTCAGACTCCCTGCCGGAGAAAGTAAGCATACTAAATTATCATCTACAGTGGAATTGTTATGATTTATTTCTGTTTGAGTGATGGTTTAATTGAGGTTTAATTGATTTGTGTGATTAACAAACAGAATGTCTTTTATTTTCAAGTTCTCTACTTGCCTGTAAGTTACCAAAAATATAAGAAAACTGTTTATCTACCCTCTCAGGTTTTAGGCTTTTTTCTTCGATTTATTTCGGAATCACCCGGTATGGGAACAACAATCATTATGTTCACATAGTAAAATGGTACATTTTTTTTTTTTTGATGAAACGTTTTCAATTGAACAACACAGTATAAGGGAAGAATATTTTGAAATACTTAATCAAGGAAGAATACAAACTCAGGTCAAATTACTACAAGCACACGAAGGATGTTAGATACAAAATAGGAACAATACAAAATACAACAAATAAGGACTAATTATAGACCCATTGGACTGCTCCCAGCCCTAGGCAAACATTTCGAGAAAATTATAAAAATTAGAATTCAGCAATCTCAGGAAATTAATTTGGTTTTAAAATTTTCCATTCAACTTTTCATCCCCTGGCAATAATCTGCAACAATTTTGAACTAAACTCAATTAAAAATATTCCGCAACTATATTGTATATATTAACAAGGTCTTATAGCCGACAGTGTAGGGCACAGAGGTATTTTGTACAAACTTAATAAATTAGGTTGCTCGAAGTATATCCTCTTTCTTAAGTCAGAATTTCTGTTTGCTAATTCATTCGATTTTACACAAGAACAAGGCCTACCACAACTGTCTCCACTTATACCATAGGTCTAGCGCCAAGTGTGGCCAGTTAGAAAAAGAATACGAGCGATGGCTGCGAACTAGGATGAAATGAGGTGGAATAATTTATTTAAATTATTAATCGACGAATTTGGTAAATTTGATTTGAAAAATAAATTAGTTGCACAAATCTATAACGGCGCTGCGGTTATGTCAGGACATCTTAATTTACTCCAAACTAAAATAAAAGATATTGCTCCTCAAGCTTACTTCACTCATTGTTACGCACACAAATTAAATTTGGTTTTGAGTAAAGCCTGTAACGAAATTAAAGAAGTCATAATATTTTTTTCAAATATACTGGTTTTTCGTCATTTTTTTCAAAATCTGGTAAAAGATCTGATATTTTAAATAGAATTATGGAACATAGAATTCCGAATAATGCTCCTACTCGTTGGAATTTTTTCATCTAGAGTTGTTTTCACTGTTGACACACAGGAAAAAACTTATTGACGTTTTTAATTTTATTTCGGAAAGTGAAGACTTTTTAAATGACGATCAGACTTTAAGAGCAGCTTACTGGTTAAAATCGTTATTGTTGGATAAGAACTTCATATTTTTTCTAAAGGTTTTTAAAATGATTTTTGAGCAAACTGATATTGTTTTCCAAATTTTACAGAATAAATTAACTGATATAACATATTCTAAAAATAGACTTAATTCACTTATATCTAAATTAAAATAATTTCGCAATAACGAAATACATGTCAATACTTTATATATGTTTTTTTTTAAATATTGAAGAATTAGATGATGAGCCACAGTTAAAAAAAAGTAAGACAACATATAACCTTGACAGGACAGACATACATTACAAAAAAATTTTTACAGAAATTTTGGATACCATTATTGAAATTAGATTTTCCAATTTAAATACTTTGCAATGGTTTGATTTAGTATATAAATCCTAATAATTTTATAATGTTTTCTAAATCATTTCCTAACAGTCTAATGGACAAATTAATGGACCAGTATCCCTTTTTTAACCGTATTTCGTTAAGAAATGAATTATGTGTGTTGTATTCAGACCAATAACTTTTAGCACATTCAAAATCGCCTCAAGAAATGCTTATTTTTATATATAATAATAATTTAAAAAGCTGTCTCCTAACTGTACAAATTTTTATCTTTAGTGTCAACAATTCCAGTAACCTCAGCTTCTGTAGAACGGTCGTTTTCAGCACTCAAACGCATAAAAACATTTACTAGAAACACAATAGCTCAAGACCGCCTGTCAATTATATCGCTTATTTCAATAGAAAAACGTTTTTTGTCAGAGTTAAAGAAAAATGATTTGTTTTAATTTTATGAAGTAGTCAACCATTTTGCTATTTCTTAAAATCGCATGTTACCACTTATTTATAAAAATATTTAGACTACACCAAAGATTAATATAGTTACTTAGTATTTATTTACGTTATATATTTTTTAGAAAATATTTTTTATGTAACTTCTTTTTCAAAACTAATTTAATTTTTATTAAAAGTAATAATTTTACCCTCTTGCAGTGATAATGAATACAATTTTTTGTTTGTAGAAAAACACTTTTATTTATCAATTTTTTTCCAAAACTATTTTGATTTTTATTAGAAGTTATAAATTAAATTATAAGTGGGATAATAGGGCTACTCTGACGATCAACCCACTACAAAAAAAATGTAATCGCCATTGTACTACCTCAAGGATGGTGGGAAAATATGTAAATTGTAATCATATTGAAATTTAGTTGCATTTTAAATTTCAAGCTTCCTCTGTGGACAATGTCACGAGCCGCCACTGGTTCTTTCTACCACCAATCTCAGTTAATCTAAGTATTTTTGCGGTTACGGAAGCTACATCAAATGAAATTATGCTTTTATTTATGCAGTGTAAGCGTAAAACAACTTAGATTAGCTTAGATTGGTGGTAGAAAGAACGCACCTAATATCTCATCAAGACTAATCGATTTTAAAACCTGTTCGCTGATTCTTTTGTGATCATGGCTATTCTGAATAAAATTTTCAGTCGTTAAATTTTTGTCAGACCTTTTATAAAGAAAAATTGTAACTTCTCAAATATTACAACGATAAGAGCAGTTTTGCCATTTAATACCACTTTGTAGATCATCATGTATAAAATAGTCTTTCCAAGGCTCCTGTTGTTAAAGCGTTTGGTGTGAACGTATGTCATAAGCAAATCTACAATAGGCTCTCCAGTTCTTAGCCATTGATTATTAATAATGAAGATTCTAAGGCAAAATACATACATATACCATGAATGTTGGTACATGTTTCTTTGAGACCTGTTGTTGAAGTGAGATTTTATTTTTGTTTTTGAAACTGCTGATATTTGCGAACCCAAAACACCTTGTAAAAAAATTCAAGAATGTGGGTCCGAAGCATATTTCGTGTTTGAGATAGGGTCTATATAACTTCTTTCACATTAATAATTTTTATGAGAGGGCTAATAAATAATGTTATAATACCTATACAAAACTCTCAGAAAAAAATAAACGTCACAAAATTAATTCAAGATCTACTTTGATTTTCTTCTTATTGGTTTTTTTTTTCTTAAATATTTCAATATTGTATAATTATTTATTTGACGTTTTATTTATTGAAACATAGGTTAATAAAATATTTAAAAATTAAACGATATTCTTCAAAATAATTATTAGAGGTTAATTTTTGATAAAATGGTTTTCCCTATTTCAAATATTCAGACTTGAAACATACAAAATGAAAATACTTATATTTTAGATCAAAATTTAAAGTTAATGCTTTGGAAAATTCCTGTTCCTGGTTTACTTTAATGTTATTGATAATATTCTTGGGCAACAAGTCTGTTTATGTATTTTCATATCTATTTTAATTATTAATGTATTAATAACTATTTATATACCTAGATACTTTAATATCTAAATTTAAAGATGATTACGAGACCATTTATTGGCAGTTGTTTTTGTATGATGTTTTCCTTTCATTAATTTTTAATCTGTTTTTGATGATTAAAGTTAAGAGTGATGTTAAGAGGCATTATTTATATTAATTTTTGTTTCACCTTAGATGATTATTACTTCCAGTAAAACATTTAAAAAATATATACCTTATTGAGAGATCTTAAATAATGAGGTGTACTGGTAATTTCAGATTCCGTTTTAATATTGATTTCTAACAAAATCTCTTTTCACCTAATTTTTTTAACACTGTTATATTAAATATCGATAAAAAATTGAAAATGATTACGTAAGGACTGACTCGATCCCAACACATTTTTTTCTGTCTACCAGCAACCAAGTTCAAACAATAAGAGCTTATTCAATTTATTTTGCTAACAAATTTATTTTTTTAGTTTTTAGTTATAACAAACATAGGGTAAATAAATATTTGTCAATAAATTAATGAAATATTGCTCGGTGACCAAAATATCTTTGCCTGGGGCTCTGCGTCAGTAGAAAAAAGTAAAAAAGGGGGGGTACTGTTTATATGATTTTTCACATATAAAAGTATACATATATTGCGAAAATATCAAAGTAAAAAAATGTTCATAAATATATGGCGGAACTCAAAAAGTTATATTTTTTTAGTAGAATACCTTGTATATTTTTACAAATATTGAAATAACTCCCCAAGGACAACAACTGTATAACGTGTTATGTTTTTGTTTAATAATTGTGTGCACAAACCTGCACTTTATAATTTAATCGCGGTATAACGTTTATGATGTTATGAATAAAATATTTAAAAAAAAATATCGTGATTAAACATTTATTAAACATAATACACCAAATCAACAGACACCAACAAATAAAAAATAACAGATAACAAATAACAGATAAAAAAAATAATTAAATACCTATCCTAATCGACCAATCCTAACATATTTTAATTTTTTTTAAGTAATAAATTATTACTTATGTTAGTTTCTATTTTTACTGGCGGAGCCCACGGAAAGAAAGTGGACACATGTAAAACTTATTCTTGAACAAATAAAAATACAGATACTGAAGAGATTTAAACAAAACAATAATTTATTTTAAATAATGTGACATATAATTTAAATAAAATGTATAAAACATTTGTACCGTAAAAATGGTGAACATTTCAAACATATTTTATAAACACATTTAAACTAAAATGTATTAAAACAGATAAATTGGAGTAGATGTTTATTTATTAATAATAAAAGTATAAAAATTAAAAATATCAAAATAATAGAGGGGTGAAATTAATTTATAAGTAGTAATAAATACTGAAAGTAATACCTAAATACAGGGTACCTACCAAAGTCGTAATCCTCTCACATTATTTAATTGGCGCCGGCCATAAAAAGGATTTCCATATATTTTGTAAAAATCTTTTACTAGTGGGCAATCGCAGTTTAAACCTAATCATTTCTCTTTGCATTATACAAGTTTATAAATTTTCAAGGTGTGTGACAACTTTATTTAAACTTCATTTAAATAAAATTAGAAGATTACGTCCATTTTAAGTAGGCATATTTCGCTAAACAGTTGTATAAAAAACATGACATGTTATACAGTTGTATTCTCCTCGAGTAGTTCATTCAGTGTCTATAAAACATAACTAAAATATGGCTTTCCATATACATATATCTCTTATAGAAAGAAAATTTGTTTGCTTTCTAAATGTTTTGGAAATATTTATGATAATCATATAAAATCTGCTTACTTTTTTTGCCTTAAACTGACCGTATGAGCACCAGAGGAAAGATATAGTGGTCACCCTTTATTTGAAATCAGTCTTTTGTATTTAACTCCTAATAAGTTGTGTTATGAATATTATTAATGTTTTAATTATTCTGTTATTAAAACAAAGTGTTTTCAATGTCTAATTCTTTATGTTTTTACCTGTGTATTTATTTTGAAGAAAGTACTTTACTCATATATGTTTACATTCATTAACATATTCTTAGAACATTATCTAAATAATACACAGAGTGTAAAAATGTACTAATATGTCTAGGATAGGTAGTACATAAAGAAATAAGCAAAATTTGTTTAATAAAGGTGAATCCTAATATGGAACAATTTTCAAGATGTGAATTTAATTTTTTTAACACATTTTGAACATTTAATGTAGGTAATCAGGTAGTTAGTAGCCGTAAGATTACATATTTATTATCACTGTTTGTTAGTTAATATAGGTACTGTAAAACCAAATTCAAATTAATGGAAAAACAAAAAAATCCAGTTCAGGCATCGTTTGTTGCTAATTGAGTATGACGATATGACTGCCAGCTTTAATCTCATATAACTCGAAAAGGATGTATTTCAGCAACAAGAGTACCTTTTTTTATGTAAAATTAAAGGATACTCCATATTTTTTATGAGCGGCGCCAAAAAAAACCTAACACAAAAATTAGGAGAAAAAATTTTCAGTAAGTTGTGTAAGTGGCACCCTCTATGAGATATCACGAGACTATCTTTATCGTATTTGTTGACCTGTGAAATGTATTCTTACCTAATTTCAATCTGATATCGATTGTAGTTTTGATTTTGTAATGTGTTAAAAAAATTAAATTTCAACACTCAATATGTCTAAAACTGTTCGTATTAGGACACGTTTATTAAAGAAACTCCACTTATTTTTTGTAGGACTACTTGCCCTAGATATGTTGGTACGTTTTTTTGAAACACCTTGTTATACGAATGGGATCTCCAACAAATCTTTTTAAGATGTATTCTGCCTTTTGAATCCTAATACGAATAGGAATATGTTGTACTGTCTCTTTTAATATTCACATTTTGTAGTATTTGTTGCTAATATAACTACTGATTAAGCTAGGCTAAACAGTTCTTCACTGAATTGTATTGTTAAAGACTCAAGCCAATACAATAAAAATTAAAGTGAATATATTGTACATAATTTTTTTTTGTACCACAGGTGTTGCTGGTCAGCTGACGAATACGACGAGTAAAAGAAATACTTTTGTTGGAACTCCTTTTTGGATGGCGCCTGAAGTTATCAAACAGTCGGCATATGATTCAAAGGCGGACATCTGGAGTTTAGGCATTACAGCAATCGAGTTGGCTAAAGGTGAACCTCCCAACTCAGAGTTGCATCCAATGAGAGTATTGTTTTTAATTCCGAAAAATAATCCTCCACAATTAACTGGAAGTTACAGCAAACAATTTAAGGATTTTGTTGAAGCTTGCTTAAATAAGGACCCTGAAAATGTAAGTTAGATGTATAAAATAATGAATAACAAAGGGGACACAGTTTATTTTGTAATTTGTCGTGTATTGTTTTATTAGAACATCGATCCGTGTTTTCTGTTCTCTAATGTATCCTGTATCTGTGTATTCCTCAGTACCATTGTTGTGTTGCCTGATTACCTCCCCTTCAGATATATGAACCATTCGTATAAATGTAAAATCATGCTGCACAGCATTTAATATGTGATAATCTGATATTTAAGATTGTCTAATATAATGCATATTCAATAACTGGGCATTCTTTCACACCACAATATTTTTAGTGGTAAATGAGTTCAACTTTGAAATGTGTAACAAGACTTTCCAATATATATTTTTCATTTGAAGAAACTGATTTTATGTAAAACTACCATATTACTTACAGTAATTGGATAATGCCCACTGTGGATTTTTTATTTTTGTATTCTTTATTGTAAATTGTAATTTATTACTTCTCTGGTTATATTTTATTGGTGGGATATAATCTGTACATGTCCATTATAAAATCTTCTGAAAATAATATGATATAATAAAAATACAAGTGACTGTTCTACACATACTTAGCATAACTTTTATTTATTTATCAGAATTAATTAATCAATTTAAAATTGCACATTGAATATAAAATTTTATTACTTTTGAATTTGAATGCGTAATTTTCACAAATATAAGTATTACGATGGTTTTTAGTAACAACTAAATTGCTTATATATTTGATTTGATATTATCAGAGATGATGTTAATGCAAATCCTAGAAATTATTATTTATTAGTATTTATGAATGGTCAATTGACTCTTAATAATGTTATGGGTAATCTCAGTTGATACCATCAATAATGAAAATGGAATTTGGCTTTAAAATTACATTTCTAATTTTCTTTTTTTTTCGTACATTATACCACAGAAGGAGAACTGGTGTAAACAAAATTTCGCGTCTTCTAATGACATTTTTATCCTTAATAAAATTTTGTGGGTTATAAAGAAACCAATCATGAATGACAAGTTAAAAAAACATTATTGACTGTAGACCAAGTGTGTTACTTTTGGTGGTCAATGAACAAAAAAGAATTGACTGGTTATTTTATTTTATTGTCAGTATTAGTATTTGGCATGCTCTATGTAACGGGCATTCAAGAAATTAATAAATACAGTCCATGTAATGATGGACATAGGGATCATAAAAATACTGTCAGATTAACAAGTACATTTTTGAGAGTCAAACACACTTGGCTTTCACCAAATTGTTCCGGGTTCGATCCCCGGTCATGGCAGTGGAATTAACTGTGAGATAGATTACTTCCACTATACATGATTATTGGGTGTGTGTGCCCCCTCCCGCACAACGTTAGTTTGGGGATATAGGGGATTGTAGTATATGTGATGCGTTATTTAAATAATACAAAAAAAATGTATAATAAACCTCTTTTAGTGGCCATTATGTATTTATGGAAATCATATTCAAACATATTGTAATCTTGTATATACGAAAAAAAATATGTATAATTTTTTGTGTATTTTCTCTAACAAAATTTCTCAACATTTTCTTAAAATTTCCGGATGAAATTGTAATTTCCATGAATGTGTTCCCAGTATGCTCATTCATTATGAATATGCCAATATGCATATATTTAAATTCTCTTATATTTTCTGATAAGATTTGAGGTACCTATGATTTGATATCTTAAAAAATTCTCTTATTGTTTATATATTCTTATAGTATAATTTTGATAATATTTTGAATTATAGAAGTGTTCACTCCTTTATTAATTGATTATCTGATAGACTTCCACTCCACGTATAAATAAAGTATGAACAATATTTATATTTTAAATTCCCATATATAGGCTTCTAGTAATTTTTGAAGTATAGATATCTTAACCTGATTAATGTTATCTTTAACTTTTATTATATCCTTTGTAAATCATTGGTATTTGCATTTACATACAGACGTACAATATCAATTTACATAATCTTTAATATTGAAATATCATCAAGTTAACAATTTTTAAATTCCCCTGTAAAATATTCTTCCTGGTAATATTTGCCCTTTCTATATCCCAGTAAAGATAATATTTTAATTCATTTTAAAACATTTCTGATAATTTGTGATTTTTAGAAATGGTAATCCAGTCAACATCCTTGTCTTATAAAGGTTTCTGATAAGATTTGAAAATCAGATATTCATATATGGCATCCCACAGTTATTTTTAATTATTTGTATAAAAACTTCACACAATTTTGATATGCCCTTCAGTAGTTTAGAAAATGGGGTTATGTGTATCCTGAAATGGGGTTTATCAAACATTAATTTCAGAATTTATCAACACAAGTCTAGGGAGCAGGCTATAAAAATATAAAATAGAAGTTTAGAAATATCTAATTTTACAATGCTCCTTGCTCATTAGTGAAATATTACTTCAATGGTTGTAATTATAAGGAATTTTTTTAACGGTCATGGAAGTGGTTACCATTTTAAATATTTATTTAACCATTGCAAAATTAAATTATAAAGTATCAGAATAATTTATAGTTGCCACCAGTTACACAATCAATGATATAATGTGCGCTATTCTATGGCCCAGCCAGTGTTGTCATATTTCCTGTTTATTATGTGACATATTATATGAAAATATTTGTGATTTTTAGCTATTTTGTGAATTTGTATATTTATCGGTAGAAAAACAAAAAAGTCTGTGGCCACAATTTGAAATATATCTCGAAAACGGTTGGTCATACGAAAAAAAATGTATATGAACAATTTTGTAGAGAATACTATTTTACGTAAGTTTTGTTATGGGTTCTTACGACGTCAGATGCACTGGAAGCGAGATTTTCGCGAAAAACCGATTTTCATGACCTTTGACCTTCGATATCTCAAGACGCACAAGGGTAGGCATATGAGATTTTTTTGTGCTTCATTGGAACATCAAAATGAAGGTCTCTGCAAAAATTCAGCTTGTTCGGCCTCATTACGCAGATGGCCTTTATTTTTACCTTATTTCCCTGGAGTATCAGCAGGCCTATTGTAGCTCAGTCCATATTATATTTCATCAAATACGTTCAGTCTCTTAATGAAACTGATAACTTTATAGGGTGAGAGTTTGTCCAGATCCTCTGGCAGCAGTTGCCCTTTGCCAAATATTGAGAATCGGGTCCTCTCCACAGCGGGACAGGTGCATATGACGTGGCCTGTCTTCTGATCATCCTCCAGGCATAGGCGGCACCCTGTGTTTTGCAGATGACAGTTTAGTCGCCTTTGAATGAATTAATCCTGGTAACTCTTGCCAGGAGAGTTTTCCTTTCAACCCACGTCAAGATAACCATCTTGACAGTACTTGGAAGATATGCCAGGTATCAGTTCGGGTACAATTATTCGCGATCCTGATCCTTCTCTGGCCAAGGAGTTGGTTGTTTCGTTACCTTTCAGATTAAAATGGCTGAAAATCCAGCCCAGAGTCACTTCATTGTTTTTGCTCAAATGAAATTTAGAACCTTTTGACAGTTTTATACCATTTTAAAGTTGCACTGGTAGGAGCCAAGAGCTTTTAGAGCTGCTTGGCCGTCTGAAATTGTTTTTATTGATCTGCGTGCAGGATGTATATATTACAGCTTTCGTACACACAGTTCAATGGCATGAACCTCGGCTTGAAATATAGTTGCATTAGTACTTAGGCTTGAGTTTATCCTCCCCCTTGGTTTTGTAACTATGTACTCGGGCTGTTGTTCCCTCGGGAGTTTTGGAGCCGTCTGTAAACCAGTAACTGTCTGCTTTTAGTAGGTCGGCTTTATTCTGATCCCACTCATCTCTTTCAGGGAAAAGAATGTTGAAGGTCAGCTCATAGTTGGTCATGATAGTTATAGTATCTGAGGGTATTCTCAGGATATTGTCATTTCTATGTAAACCAGCAACTTGTTCCACTCCATGATACTAGTCTTTTTTTGCGGAGGAGGGGAAATCTTCAAAAGACCCCGGTTGATCTTGCTCCGAGGGTATTCTAAGGATATTGTTACTTCTATGTCAACCAGCAGCCTATTCTGCTCCATGATACTAGTATTTTTTTTGTAGACGAGAAGACATCTTCAAAAGACCCCCGGCTGATCTTGCTGTCAGGGAGTGTTGGATTCTCTGCTATCTAAGAAGAGCTTACCAACTAAAACCCTTCATTCTCTTTGGTGTTTCCTCGTAGCTTGGCACTGCTTGCGCTTTTCATCAGGATACGGGTCACTCTATTTATTAGTTGTTTTTCATTGGTTGTCACATAGTTGGTCATGGTAGGCATAGTATCTGAGGGCATTCTGAGGATGCTGCTACTTTGATGTCATCCAGCAGCCTGTTCCGCTCTATGTTACTAGTCTGTGTCATATTAATAGCCGCTTGTTGCAGTCTATACGTTACCCACCTGGCCTCTCTCTCCAAATATATATGGAGAAGCGGTAAGTCCAGAAGAACTTCCATTGCAGCGGACAGTATGGTGCTAATTGCCTCTGTTATGGTGAACCATGCTAATCTCTGTAAAGCAGATGGTTTGGCTTTGATTGTCCGTTGTAATTTTTTTGGCCACCAAACATTGGATCTGTATGTTATCATTGATCTGATGACCGTGTTATAGATCCAGTAAATTTGTTGGGGACCCATGCCCCAGAATTTACCACAAATACAATGACATATCCATAAGGTCAGTTTTGCTTTGTGGATTACCTTTTCCAGATGGGAGTTTCAATTAAGTGATTTATCTAGAGTAATTCCTAGATATTTCACCTCGTCCGCAAGTAGAATAGTTTTACCCATTAAAGAAGGCAGTCTTAAGTTGTCCAGCCCTTTTCTTCTGGATGAATGGTACTATTACTGTTTTTTATTGTTCAGAATTTCCTCTGACTAGTTGACTAGATCGTCTGCAGAAGTGACTTCAGAAGGGGGGAAAGAATCCTACCCTACTGGTATCCTCTTGTGGCTTTAAAACTGTTTCTCCCTGTGGAGATGTTATAATGGTTCTGTTTAATAGCTTGAATCCTTATGCCAATAGTTGTCTCAATTCTTCCGGCAGCAACTGCTGCATATAAAGAGTCATGCAATGCATTGTTAAATGCTCCCTCAATATCGAGAAAAGCTCCCACCGCAATTTCCTTCATTTGAAGAGATTGGGTGATCTTCCCGACTAGGTTGTTGAGTGCTAATTTTTTGATTTTCAGTCCATTTTGTAATAGAGCTGGTAAAACACCGTCCTCTCCTAGCGATTTGAATGGTTGGAAAAATTTGATAGCCCACTCAATTGCCGGTACTGTATCACCTTTTTAGCTGCCAGCTAGCCATTGTTATCAGGTTGTTTTGATCATCCTTCTGGTGGTGACGGCTGTTGGTCATCCGCATTCAAGCACCCTGGGAAGTGGCTCTGTGCTGTAGGGTTTCCTTTCCAGAGTCTTTATATGAACCGTCTAGTCGCCTTAACGAGCCAAATTCCCACGTCGGCTCTCTGGAAAGAATCTTGTGAATTCTAGTGCTGCCAGGTAGGTCAGTCACACTCACAGAATTTCCTCCAAGATCCCCTTTTTGCTTTCCGTATTTCTATGTTATAGTCCGTTAGAGCGGATCTGTATTGGCCCCACTCGCACGCAGCTTTAGTTCGATTAAAGAGGCATCGAACTCCTTTTCTCATTTTGTCAAAATTTTTGTTCCACCGAGATGCGTCCCTTTTTTTTGTTTTTAGTGGACAGTTTTCGTGATAAGCTGAGACAATTGCATTTTGGATCTGTTCCGCCGAGATATTTTGAATTACATGTCGCAGCACCAGTCGTTATGTGGAATACTATTTTGCAAATAAAATGATAAAGGTATCTTTGAAATTTGTTCTTGTGTCAAGTGTCATTTCGTTACTATTTAATAAATTCACTTGTCATAAAAGCAGTATGTAAATAATAGTAGTTTAGAAAAATGGCAAATTATTCTTGAGCAGAATACACAGATGTGCTTTTAATATTAGGAAAATGTCATGGAAATTCGAAAGCGGCAGCTAGACGTTATCCAGAAAAGTTTCTCAACAGAATCGTGCCAAATTGTAAGACTTTTTTGTCAGTCGAATGTCGTTGCCGTGAAACTGGCTATGTTAAACCACAACATTTGAACAAAAGTAGAAAACGAGCAGTTGAAATGGAGGAAGATGTATTAGAAATTTTACATAATAATCCCACCGTAAGACGGCTAGCAATTCAAACAAATATTTCTCAGTCCGTTGTCTGGAGAATTGCTAGGAAACAAAAGCTGCACTCTTATCATTTGGGGCAAGTACAAAATCTTTTGCCTGAAGATAGAATAGCACATGTTGAGTTTTGTGAATGGTTAATTGATATGCATAATCGTAATCCCAATTTTATGCCAAGGGTCATCTTTACGGATGAAGCAACTTTGACCAGAAATGGAGGTTTCAACATGCACAAGTCACATGTTTGGGTTGAGGAAAATCCAGGAGCAATCAGTCACTCATTACCAACATTCATTTAAAATAAATGTTTGGACTGCTATACTGGGCAATAAGATTCTCGGATATTACATCTTTCCTGGAAATTTAAATGCAAAATATCATAAATTTTTGGAAAACACTTTTTATTCGTACAACATATTACACTTAGAACTAGGCGCAGACTTTGATTCATGCACAATGGCGTCCCGTCGTATTATGGCAGACAACCTAGGTAATGGCTGCTTGGTGACCATTTTCCAAATCGATGGATTGGTCGTGGAGTTGACGCTCCTATTCATTGGCTTGCACAAAGACAAGGTTTACGTAACCCCGGTAGATACTGTGGAAGAATTGAGACTAAGGGTAGAAAATATTTTTGAACAATTACCAAATCAATCAGATATGCGCAGAAATATGTTTCTTTAGAGAAGCGTTTGCGCGAGTGTATATGTGTCAATGAAGGACACATTGAACAGTTATTGTCATAGTCGTAATTTGTTTTTAGGTAATAAAACTTGTTTCTTGGTAATTCTCATTTGCATTTGCAAAATAGTATTTCACATAACTGGTGCTGCGATATATAACTGAAAATATCTCGAATACGGACGCACCTGGGCAAATTAAACAAGTATATCTTTTTTGTAGGGCTTGAGTCAAGGATTATGAAAATTAAAAGAAAAATAAAAAACCAAACCACAATTTATTTCTAGAGTATAAAGTGCCACATGACTTCTATTACTACTACGGCATTGGGTTGTTAGAATGCACTGAAAGTTTGTCTGATTACTGCTTTTTCTAAGTAATTGTTGTATACAAAAAATTCCGTTGATTTATTCTGTTAAAAGGTATGAGTAAAAGAGTGATCCACTAGTCGACTATTTAACACTCTTAAGGTAGCATTTTCGGAAAAAAATTATTTAGGTTTTCATATTATTTCGACTTTATGTGTACGCTATTTAATTTATGGTACTCAGTTTAGAATCACCTTGTATATTCATAAAGCGACTCACGTTTTTGGTTGTTGTCCGTGCCTCCCTAGTCCCCATGCTGTATGGTGGGTTCACATTACATTAAATAACCAGGTGGATATTGTCCCTTTTGTTGGAGGAAGTTGATCCACAACCCTATCACCTAGGAAGTAGGCCAAGCAGATGATTATTTTCATCTTGCTTCCTCCCTCCAAGATCAAAACCTTAACGGCTACAATGTCCTGGGGGCAGTAACCTGTAAGTACAAAGTAGTTGATGTTATTTCTTATCAAGATACAGGCTATGGATCTTTTATCAGAGCTGACATCTAATACTTTGCCGGAAGTATTTCCTAGGCCACTTACCCAGCCTGTGGACTTGTCTAGGGTTCCTGGAGGAGAGCGATGTCAATTTACTCTTGCTTAAATGTTCTTCTGAAGACATATGTGGCAGCCCTAGCTTTTTTCAGATTCGCCTGTAAACGCCTGATGTAACATGTCATTGGATAGTTGAATTAAAGATAAGGATTAGGGATAAGGATGGATTAAGGATGTGTTGGTGTGTAAAGACAGTTGTGTTAGGTTTTTGAGTTAAAGAGGACGTTAGTTAGTAGTTTCTCCTCCTCCCGAAAGATGAATGGGTGGTTTTATCTGGGTTAGATTTCCCTCCTGTTCCCCTCTTTGAAGGTGGTTTAGTTCCACTCTTCTTAAGATGGGATTTATTTGAGAGCGATTTTCCTTTCCCAGATTTCAGTTTGCTCCTCTTGGAAAGCGATTGTAATTTGCTTTCCTCTGAGGGCGTTTCGGCTATCGCTATTTTGTTGTCAGAGGGGTATTTACTTCCTCGGACTTTTGGGTGGAATTGGACTTGCCCAAATTCGCAGGAGGGTCTGAAGTTCAGCCCCTCCAGTACAGTCATGGACGCATCATCTAATGAGAACGTCCATATATAACCAGGGCCCGATTCTACCCAGTGTAGTACGGTCCACTCCTGGGTATTCGGAACGTGGTTCATTTTCCTTAGCCTGTTAAGCACTACGTCGAACGACAGTCGGTTACCAGCGCCATCCAAGATAGATGACACACAGACATGAGGTTTGGGAAGGTCCTGCCCCTGCACGAACTTAAGACGTGCTCTTTCATATGGAAGGAGGCGTTCTGTAATGCTCTCCATCCACGAGACGCTTGTCTCATTCTCGCATATGATGAGAAGCCTCTGGGCCATTGTGTGCAGCCCAGGAATCTCACCTGAGGACCCCCCTCATCTGGTATTTCCTCTACAGCTTGTATTATTGCTTGCTGTAGTGCTCCCATCTATGAATTGGATAGGGTGGTCGCAGGTTAATCAGAATGGATTATGCCCACTCTAACATCTTCAACAGCCTCCCTAAAGAGAGGTTTTACAGTGCCACCTTCCTGAGGCTTTTTTGCCCACTGATGTGGTATGTTGTCATCAGAGCGAAGACGCTTAGCAGCTATAGCTTGCTCAGAGGAAATTTGCAGTCGCTGGCTGCTGTTGGGTTTGGCGTTGCTCCAACATTTTGATTATGGTGGTTTCATAAGGCATTCTGCTTTTAAGAAAAGGACCAAGGTGTCTTTTTGCAACTTCCCCGAGTCATTTTCTTTGTAGGGTAAGTCCTTTCATTGCATTGTATACCTCATCCCCTGATATTTCCAATTCTCCGGCGGTTGGAGATGGTGACTTTAACGGCTCCTGTTCCTGGTCCGTTATTGGAAAAATAATCAATGAAGTAGGATTGATCCCAATCTTCATCTGTTCTTCAGTTTCCTAGAGATCAAGAGTTTGCCTTCACTTGTTCTTTCAAAAATATGTAAAGTATATGTATATCAAGGATTGGTCAAAATGTGTCTGATAAATGAATAAACCCATTTGATAATTATTATTGTTTATTGCTTTAAAAATATTTTCCTAATATTTTTTTGTATAATTAAATAAAGATGTATTATAAATAAGCATAAATATAGTAAATACTGTTCCATAATGTTTACATCATTCTGGCCATCTTAGAGTAGTATACCTTGAATCAAATCATTAGATATGTTTTCTGTTATAATCATCCATTCCTACCATCAACCTGAAAAAACAACATTTTTGATTTAGTAATTTAATTATTATATTTTTAATTTTTAGAGACCTACAGCCAAAGAACTGCTCAAGTATCCATTTATTAGGAAAGCAAAAAAGAACTCATACTTAATAGATCTTATTGATAGATACAAGAAGTGGAGGTGTACAAGAAATGAAGAAAGTGAGACAGAATCTGAAAATTCAGACTCGTAAGTTAGTTTTTTTTTTTTAACACGAAGTAGAGATATCACAATCTTATATTTTAGAGAGGAACCAAAACAAGATAGTGACTTAGACGATCCTTGGATAATGACAGTTAAAGGTAATATGAAATTACCACCAGAAGATGTATCAACACCTAACCACAAAAACACAAATAAAGTACAGAATGGTTCAGGTCCTACATTAGCAAAATCACCACCTAAGGACTCCAACCTCAATCATTATAGGCCAGAAAAAGCAACACCTGTGAGTAGCACTAAATATAACCAAACTATTTCATGAGTTACTTATGTATAATTTTACTTAATATTCTCGGTAATATTACATAATTACTTATCATTTAAGGCGATTCTTTTCTTAGGTGGCCAACAGTCTGTAAATCATGCTTAATCTTTTTCTGTTCATGGTAGCCAAAATCAAAAACAAATATCACTTTAAATTATATGCAAATTCAGTATGCGAAATTAGAGGCAAAATTAATGTCTGTGTTTTATAAATTCAAAGTATGAATAAGGTTTTTTTATTTAGTGTTTTATGCGTTTTCATATTTATAAAAACTAATAAACATCAGTTTTGCATGTCATTCAAATTACTAAATCTATCTATTTTGTCTAAAATAAAATAATCTTTTTTGTGATTATCATAATAGAAAAAGTTTAATAGCAATTTACAGATTTATGTTGACCCCCCCATAAAAGTGCCGCTTTAAATATGTTGTTTTCATACTGTTTGAGTACCGCTGACAATTGAACCGAATAACATTATTTATGGCTTTGAATCTTTAAGACCAAAGTTGCAATCTTACAACGGCCCCACTATATGAGCATCCAACTCAAAAATATTTGTTTATTTACACCTATTCCGACACCAATCCATGGACACAGTGTATATCATTTTAATTTATCACACAAAGCACCAGGGACAAATCATATTGGTACTTGATGAGGAAATATGAAAATATTTAATTTATGTACACTATTTTTTAAATCAATAATATCTCTATGTATATTTGCAGTCAACTAAATCCCAATCTACAGTACAATCACCCTCTGATAACAAAAAAGATAGAGATCGAGAAAGGGATAGGGAAAGGGATAGGGATAGAGAAAGGGATAGGGAAAGGGATAGGGAAATAGAGAGAGAAAGGGATAAAGAAAGAGAGCGAGATACAAAAGATAGAGAAAAGAGGATATCACGAGAATTAAGTCCCCTGGATCATCGAGGAGAAGTAGAAATTGAGAAGAAATCAAATCGAAGATCGGGTTCTAGAGAAATATCCAATACCAGTGGTAAAAATGACAGCAGGTCTCCAACGCTTTCTGGATTCATATATCCTCTGATAACAGAGGTAAAGTTTCTCAATAATAAGTTAAATATGTAAATTATTCTATTAATATTCTTATAGTTACAGAGAAAACATCATTATAATGGCAGGGTAGCAGATAGTTCGCACAAATCAAATGATGCCATTGAAGAATTGAAAAATGCATTTGAAATTGCTGAACGAACAAGTCCTGGTATTAGTGAAATATTTATCTGTGACCTGGTGCAGAAACTCGTGCCATCAATTACAGATCAAAGGCTTAAGGGTGTTTTGGATAAAGTTACAAGGTATGTAATAAATTGACAAAGTAGTAGTCTCCTAAAACCATTTTTTAATATTGATAGTAATGCTATCAATAAATGGCCAAAAAGAAAAGATAACTAAATTGATTCTTAGATACTCCTTTATATAAATAATTTTTCATTTGAGCACTGAATGACCCTACCCCAATGCAGGATCACATACATGGTACAACTTTATTTTATAAATGCAAAATTTGTGAAAAAGAATGTCTATTGGATATACATTCAAAAGGCCATCAAAGTCCTTTAGCCATATTTTAAAATGTCATTTTTAACTTAAAAACATTTTGTTAGTGTCTTCCTGTTTATGATTGTTTGATCCTATGCAATAATTTTTCGTTTGATTTATTTGATGTGATGTTACATAGTTATGCATCCTACGTACTACTGTCATGTACACACCGGTTGCCTACACATCAACTAGAACATGATTCTTAATGTCTATAAAGGTGACATATTGTAAGAAATATTTAAGAATTTTCAGATACCATTTACCATACACAAAGCAATTGAAAATATATATACACAATGTTTGTGGCATACATTTTTCCTTTTCTGCCTTGGCGCTTACTACCACATGAATAATTCTTGATTATCTAAAAAACAGTCAGTTACCCAGTATGCAACTGAAAAAATAAGCCTCTGTGTAAAAAGAGTTTTTGTATTTATTTTGAACTATGGGTTTAGGAGTTTTTCTAGACCCTACTTTAAAATTTGATTGTCATGTTAACTACATAGCTAGCAAAATATCTAAGAGCATATTTTTATTAAAAAACCTAATAAAAACTGCGAGTCAGCAGGTTTGTATTATGACCTTTCACGCAGTCATACAATCTGTTTAAGTTATGCTATCATAGCATGGGGACACTCTTCCCACACAAATAGGATATTTAAACTGCAAAGACGGGCAGTTCGTATTATAGCAAAAATAGAATATCGGGCAGATGCTAGGAATGCATATAGAGATCTAAACATTATGACCCTTCCCAGCAGATACATTTTTGAGTGTATAACATATATAAAAAATAACGTAGACCATTATAATACATCACAAAGTATACACAATCATGACACACGCCACAAAGACAATCTTAGAATTGATTTTTTACGATTAAATAAATCATGGAATGCAACACCCCATCTGGCTCCAACTTTTTATAACAAATTACCTATAGGTGTGAAATCTCTTGAAGGAAACGAGTTTAGAAATGTAATAAAAAAGTTCTTAATAAGGAAAGCGTACTACTCCCACAACGAATTTTTAAACAGTGATATCACAATTCATGATTTTTAATATATATATATATATTTTTTTTTTTCGTTTTATCCTAATCTAGTATATAAGTTTTAAATTTAAATGTAAAACATAATGTTAAAACCCAATATGGCATTTTCTAGGTATGTAATATATATATTGCTGTATTTTGACTTGTGTAAGAATTTGTATTTTCCTGTGCATCAATAAAGATCTATCTATCTATCTATCTATCTATATGATTTGCTCCAGAGTGTATTCATACTAATAAAAATGGATGTAAAATGTTTATTTTCCAAAGGATACCAAATTAAAAGAAGAATTTTCTCCTTTCTGTATGATTTTACTTTCTTTGCAGAAGTCAAATATATCGCTCATACAACCGGTTTTTACATTTATTTTATAGGTATATTGATATACCGACAAAACTGAACTAGAAATCATTTTAAATCAAGAAATGGAAAAGTTAAAAATTTTCTTAATTACCTACATGTAGGATATTATAATCAAACCATCCAAACATCAAAATTATTTTATAAGAAGAAAAGAGGTTATAAACTATGTCAACAACCTGAAGTTAGCCACAAACTAATTGACACGTGCAATTTGATTTTCACAGATGGTAATTACTATTGGTGGATACTAAATACATTTATTAATATTAATTTATTAAATCAACAACAGAGATATTGTACATAACAAACGTGTTCTGTGTGTGTAAATTAGCTACTGAATGTTCTTAAATATTTCTTCCAAGGGTCAAATAAAATAAAATTTTACACCGTGTTCAACTGTCTAAAATGTCATCTTCATAGATATATGCATTAAATGTCAAGTACCGGTGTGATATGTAGGTGACCGGTGTGTCATGACAGTAATACGTAAGTTGCATAATTATATGATATCACACCTAATAGAATCCATTGCAATTATTTGTCATCTCAAAACCAAAAAAAGCAAGGAGCCACACCAACTAGTGCGCCTGTTTTGTCATAATATGCATGACTTTGATATTAGTTGGGTTGTTCATGAAATTATTCACTAACCACTGAAATAGTTTCCACAAATACAAAACACTTGGTAGTATGCTAGACGCGCCAGTTTGGCATCTTGTGATTATTAAAAAAAATGTTTTTAAATGAACAATGTCACTTTAACTCAACAGGATTTTGTATCTTTTTGCCGAAATATACGCCCGTGTCTCATCTTGCACTTTAGGGCCAGTTGTATAAAGGTGGGTCAGCTTTGAACTCGGTTTAACTCGGGTCGAGCGTAAATTCGACAACATGCTTGTATTTCAATACGAAACTTGAGCAACGGTAGTTGCAGTCAGTAATTTAGATGAAGTGAACTTCAGCGACCTCAGTGACCCTCAACTGTTTTTCAGGCTGAGGTTCATGCCGTTGAACTGTGTGTGTGAAAGCTGGAATATATGCATCTTACATGCAGATCGATAAAAATTTTCTCAAATAAGCCAACCAGCTATAAAAGCTCTTGGCTCCTATCGGTGTAACTCCGAAATGGTTTGGAATTGTCAGAAGGCTCTAAATCATCAAAAACAACAAAATGACTCTGGTCTGGATACCCGGCCACTCTGGCATGGAAGGTAACGAAATAGCTGACTCCTTGGCTAGAGGAGTAGGATCACGAATTATCAGACCAGAACCGATACTTGGCATATCTTGTACTGCTAAAATGGCTATCGTAACCTGGGCTGAACGGAAAACTCTCCAGTATTGGGAAGAGTTACCAGGATTAGTTCATTTGCAGGCATTTATTTGTAATTTGCTTCGGATTAGGATGGGAGAGGACTGTCGATGCCCTAGATGTGGTTCGGACTCCACAATAAACTGTTGGGCCTCGTCTCTCTTTACTCAACACAATATCCTAGGATTTTCTGGGAGTTACTTCGGTGACTTGAGAAGCAGTTAAGAAAAATTTTTTAAGAAGGCGTTTATAAAATACCTTTTTATATCAGCAGCTAAGAAACTTTTAGAGTTAAACAGGGTATATCTGAAAACTCTAACAGGCCTATATACCATGCACTGCCGACTAAAGTATCATCTGCATAAACTTGGCCTAGCGGAAAACGCCTAGTGCGTCTATGCCTGGATGATGATGAGAACGCAGACCACATTTTATGCACCTGTCCCGTTGTGGATAGGATCCGATTCTCAATATTTGGCAAAGGGCAACTGCTGCCAGAGGATCTGGACACATTCTCACCCAATAAAGTTATCAGTTTCATTAAGAGACTGAACTTTGAAATATAATTAGGAGTGAGCCACAATAGGCCTGCTGATGGCCACAGTGGAGGGTCTACAGGGACCCTCTCACAAAAACCTAACCTAACCTCGGCGATCTCATCCCATTTTCTAGCAGTTTGTACTCATATATCAGTATATACACAAATCTATGCAATCTTAGGTGAGTGTTGTATAGTAGATTGGGCTGAAAAAATTTTTTTCTTGGAATTTTAAATGCGCCTTGTTAGCTTTTATATATTAAAAGCGTAAACAAATACGTAATACAAAGGTAAAATAATAACGACCACACCGAACAAGGCTTGTGGTTATTCTGTCGTGCGATTCATAATATACATATGTCAATCGGAGCACACTATTACTGAATTACCACCTAGACATGTAATATTGCGGTTAGTGTTGTGAGATAGTGAAATTTCAAATGAAATTTGAAATTGAAATTTGAAATTTTTGAAAGTTTCAAAGCCCATCGCTAAAATTTCGAAATTTATGAAATTGTCAAAATTTAAGAAATATATCAAATTTATGACATTTTTGGAAAGTATTGAAACTTTCAGTGGAAAAATTTCATATATTTCAGAAAATTTCATGTTTACAAGTTACATGTCTGTCATCATTAAAAATTTCCCACTAAAATTTTGTAAGTTACCAATTTTCTAACCTAAACTAACGAACAAACATCACAGGCTGTTTTTTTGGTTGAAAAATATAGTTCTGGCTACTGATATAATTTGAAAATGAAGACAAAATCTGATATTTGGAAACATTACAAAAGTACACAAAAACATGTTACTTGCAAATACTGTTTAACAAAGTTTTTCTGCAATGCCACTCGAATGAACACATATAAAAAAATGCAAGAAATGTCCTGCACAAATACAACAAAATTATAATAGTGACACTGACATTACAGATTGTAGTAGCACTAGTGGCTTAACTAAAAACAATAAATTTAACCTTCAAACAAATACCTCTATTTCCAAATCGACAAAAAACCAGAAAATTAATTCATTTTTTGATGATATGTCGACAGAAAGCCAGGTAAACATTTGTTGAGGTAATTTATACAAATATAAATGAAAAAAATATATATTAGACTATACGTCTCTGGTATTAGTTACCAAAACATAACATGATCATTACACTTATAAAATTCATATAAAGCCCACTCACTTTCTGTAGTTCTAACTAAAGGTAGATTTTCGTATTATTAAGTCGGACAAAAAATTCCCTTTTAATTACAAACTGCTCTGTGTCAGTCCTATATTTTTGTCGTGCCGTTAATGACATTACTTAACCTAAAAAAATTATTGCCAATTTAACAATGCAAAAAAATCTACCTTTAGTTAGGACTGCAGAAAGTAAATGAACTTTAGGTACGAGTATTTGAAAATTTTCTGAAAATCTATGAAATTATTGAAATATTTCAAAAATTCATTGAAATATTTCAAAAATGTCTGAAATTTAAGGAAATATTTCAGAAAATTTATAAATTTCATATACTTCAAAAATTTCACAAATTTCCATTTTTTTTTGCAAAATTTGAAATATTTCAATGAAATATTTCAGTTTTATAAATTTCATGATATTTAACAACACTAATTGCGGTACACTTGGCGCTAGTGTGAAAAATTTGTGATTTTGATCTTTTACACTTCAAACAAAATTTAAAAAAAAGTATATTTAGCCAGGCCCCTGGGGACTCAAAAATTTTATAATTTTATTTTGTCAAAAATTAACCGGGGCTAGTAGGGAACTGTTATTAGACTATTCAGTTACTATAAAAAAAAAAATCAGAAATTTATCTGGACGTTTAGCCAAGCCACTTTAACAAAATATAGTTTTAATCATCGCATGGAAGTGCACTGCGCTCCAATGAAAACTACCAGTTTTATTTTAGAAGATATTTCAAAAGACAATTCAGCAAGAACCATGGACAAAAATAAGATTGGAAGAGGGGTTGACAAAAATAGACGTAAACTCCAAGAAGCAAATATTAATAAAAGTGCTTCAATAATAGACCTCTATTATAAGAGAAGGGATCAAACCATGTTCCAGGAGAAGGATTTTCGGGTAATGAAAACTGAAGAGTCTTTAATCGAAAAACCTGGAAGTTACTTCGGACATGTAGTACTTATGCACTTATGAATGATGAATATTGTCAAAGGAATTATAGGATGTGATGGGACTAAAGTGTTGTATAGTAGATTGGGCTGAAAAAATTTTTTTCTTGGAATTTTAAATGCGCCTTGTTAGCTTTTATATATTAAAAGCGTAAACAAATACGTAATACAAAGGTAAAATAATAACGACCACACCGAACAAGGCTTGTGGTTATTCTGTCGTGCGATTCATAATATACATATGTCAATCGGAGCACACTATTACTGAATTACCACCTAGACATGTAATATTGCGGTTAGTGTTGTGAGATAGTGAAATTTCAAATGAAATTTGAAATTTTTGAAAGTTTCAAAGCCCATCGCTAAAATTTCGAAATTTATGAAATTGTCAAAATTTAAGAAATATATCAAATTTATGACATTTTTGGAAAGTATTGAAACTTTCAGTGGAAAAATTTCATATATTTCAGAAAATTTCATGTTTACAAGTTACATGTCTGTCATCATTAAAAATTTCCCACTAAAATTTTGTAAGTTACCAATTTTCTAACCTAAACTAACGAACAAACATCACAGGCTGTTTTTTTGGTTGAAAAATATAGTTCTGGCTACTGATATAATTTGAAAATGAAGACAAAATCTGATATTTGGAAACATTACAAAAGTACACAAAAACATGTTACTTGCAAATACTGTTTAACAAAGTTTTTCTGCAATGCCACTCGAATGAACACATATAAAAAAATGCAAGAAATGTCCTGCACAAATACAACAAAATTATAATAGTGACACTGACATTACAGATTGTAGTAGCACTAGTGGCTTAACTAAAAACAATAAATTTAACCTTCAAACAAATACCTCTATTTCCAAATCGACAAAAAACCAGAAAATTAATTCATTTTTTGATGATATGTCGACAGAAAGCCAGGTAAACATTTGTTGAGGTAATTTATACAAATATAAATGAAAAAAATATATATTAGACTATACGTCTCTGGTATTAGTTACCAAAACATAACATGATCATTACACTTATAAAATTCATATAAAGCCCACTCACTTTCTGTAGTTCTAACTAAAGGTAGATTTTCGTATTATTAAGTCGGACAAAAAAATTCCCTTTTAATTACAAACTGCTCTGTGTCAGTCCTATATTTTTGTCGTGCCGTTAATGACATTACTTAACCTAAAAAATTATTGCCAATTTAACAATGCAAAAAAATCTACCTTTAGTTAGGACTGCAGAAAGTAAATGAACTTTAGGTACGAGTATTTGAAAATTTTCTGAAAATCTATGAAATTATTGAAATATTTCAAAAATTCATTGAAATATTTCAAAAATGTCTGAAATTTAAGGAAATATTTCAGAAAATTTATAAATTTCATATACTTCAAAAATTTCACAAATTTCCATTTTTTTTTTGCAAAATTTGAAATATTTCAATGAAATATTTCAGTTTTATAAATTTCATGATATTTAACAACACTAATTGCGGTACACTTGGCGCTAGTGTGAAAAATTTGTGATTTTGATCTTTTACACTTCAAACAAAATTTAAAAAAAGTATATTTAGCCAGGCCCCTGGGGACTCAAAAATTTTATAATTTTATTTTGTCAAAAATTAACCGGGGCTAGTAGGGAACTGTTATTAGACTATTCAGTTACTATAAAAAAAAAAATCAGAAATTTATCTGGACGTTTAGCCAAGCCACTTTAACAAAATATAGTTTTAATCATCGCATGGAAGTGCACTGCGCTCCAATGAAAACTACCAGTTTTATTTTAGAAGATATTTCAAAAGACAATTCAGCAAGAACCATGGACAAAAATAAGATTGGAAGAGGGGTTGACAAAAATAGACGTAAACTCCAAGAAGCAAATATTAATAAAAGTGCTTCAATAATAGACCTCTATTATAAGAGAAGGGATCAAACCATGTTCCAGGAGAAGGATTTTCGGGTAATGAAAACTGAAGAGTCTTTAATCGAAAAACCTGGAAGTTACTTCGGACATGTAGTACTTATGCACTTATGAATGATGAATATTGTCAAAGGAATTATAGGATGTGATGGGACTAAAGTGTCAATACCGGTTAAGCAGGTGGGGTGATCTGCCAGTTGGAAACTAGATTAAATAAATCACTGCATAAAGTAAATGTCTTCTGCATGCCATATGAGATAACATTGTGGCATTTCTTGCAAAAACTAGATGGCCATATGAAAAACCCTTATATCCACACAGAACTAATTGGTTCCGTCCTTCCGGCCTGAGAAAAAATTACCGTTGGTAAATTTAAATAAATTAAAACTGATTTGCTCCAAGTTGATCAAAACAATCTTAGCAGTGATTAACAGTATTTATTTAAGATTTGTCAAGCGATCGGAAAAGGAATGTGTCTTACAAGTATATCACAAAACTGTCGGTAAAACGGCTAACGACCGCAAACCGACGTTTCCTTAGAAGGATGGATTGTTTCTTGCAATGTATAATCTTTTATATGTTGCAACGAATGATCCATCCTTCTTAGAAGTTGGTTTCCAGTCGTTAGCCACTGGGAGTATGCCATGTTACCAAGAGTTTTGTGATATACTTGTAGGACACATGCAAAAGACATTTACTGCAGCGAGTTATGTAATCCAGTTTCCAACAGGCGGATCACCTTATCTTCCCAACCGGTATTGACACCTTGGTTCCATCACATCCTATAACCATTAGTTGTGACAAGTCCATATTATGACTTTCCATCCAGCATATAATTCCTTCGGCAATATTCATCGCTTGTGATTGCATAAGTGCTACATGTCCGAAGAATAAACCTCCAGGTTCTTCGATTAAACATATGTTCTTTAGTTTTCATTACCCGGAATCCTTCCCTTGAAATTTGGTTTGAAGCTTTCTCCCATCATAATAGAGGCCTTTAATTAAAACATCCTTATCAATATTTGCTTCTTGGATTTTATGTCTATTTTTGTCAGCCCCTCTTCTAATCTTATTTTTTTAAATGTCTTCTGAAATAACACTAGTAATTTGCGCTGCAGTGCGATGATTAAAAGTATTAAAACTATATTTTGTTAAAGGGCTTGGCTAAATGTCCAGATAAATTTCTGATTTTTTTTTCTATGGTAACAGGATGGTCTAGTAACATTTTTCTACTAGCCCGGTTAATTTTCCAAAAAAATAAAATTTTTTAATTTTGAGCCCAGGAGCCCGCCTACATATTTTTAAAATATTTGAGTTTTTGTATGAAGTGTAAGCGACTAAAATCACAACTTTTCCAACGGTGGGCCAAAAAAAAATTTTTTTGGCCCACCGTATTGTGTAGGTCCTTTTAGAAGAGACATAAAGCAGTCGGTCCCTTGAATCCCTACTTAATAGAGAAGAGATTCGGTAAAATTTCCAGTTTGGGGGTAACTCGTCTCCTGGTGTCGGTGATTGGCCCTGGTAGCAGAAATAGGCCGATGATAAATAAAGGAATAATAATAAAGAAAAACCCAGTTTAAGAGTTAAGCGTGGTTTAAAGTTGACTCACCTTTATACAACTAGCCCTTAATGTTCGATTTAGTCTTGGAACATAAACTGTGGTTGTGACTTGTGGTCAAAAGGTTTTAAAGACTGTGGTATTAATATGGGACATGAAAAGTTGTGCTAATTTCTTGAAATTTATATTGGTATTTTTAATAAAGTGTGCACTTTGTGACCTTTGGTTAGAAGTTGTAGAGTAATGTAATCTCAGTATAAATCTACCAAGTCATTTTATAGACTATATGAAAATATTTGTTTGTATTTCAGAGACACTTCGTAGAACTGTGAAAATCAAGAGGGTGTTAAGAAGTTACAAGACATAGAATATGAAAGTAACACTTGCTAGATTAAACTAAATTTTCTCCCATATGTTAATACTTACTGATTACATGACAATATCTTATATCTCTTGAGCTTATTATATAGCACTGGTAGATTTAAGTAACAATTTCCATACAAACTTTGAATTTATTCAAATTTTCAACCACACTATGCATGCTAATCTACTCATTCTTAATGGTTGAATTTTCAAATTTCCCTCATATTTTCTGTGAGATTTTATTAATTTTAAAACTATAATAATTATTGCCAAGTCCTGAGGGATATTGTATATATGTATATCTAGATTGAAGTATATTATATCATTAAGATAATATTTTTTCTTGCAATGTATTTTTTTAGATGTGTATATACATATTATGAATATATTATTTTAATTAAACTATTTAATGTATTGTGTCATCCAGGTTCATTTTTTCTTTAAATGGTTTGTATTTAAGTAAATGTTATAAAACTCGTAGTTATGTTCATATAAAGTATTACAATAGTACAGAAAATATTTAGCCTTTGAAAACTGGACAATGAATGAATAGTACAAAATGATATTGAAATGGAAAATAAGGACGTAATATGACGTTTAATTAAGTACAAACTGCACATTAACGAAGACTTTTTTAGAATAGTATAGAAATGATCCTGGCAATGTGCTCTTGTATGTGAGTAGGAACAGTGGCTGGAAGTGTCCCTTAACATACGTCACAAAGTGGAGAAACCATACATTTTGTAAGATTAAACTGGACTAGATATTGGAATTACCTTTGTCAGGTTATAGTTCAAGAAATGACAGATTTGTGAAACTCTTGACAGGTCTGTTATATATTAAATTAACCTGTGAAAGGTAAATTCCCATGATTTGTTGTCTTAGTTCAATCCTCAAATGTACATAAGATAAAAAATATGACCATAAAAGTTGGAACTTATGTTAGATTTTTTAAAATGACACCTATATCAGAAATTAAATGCATCGAAAACAAAATATTGAGATCATAACTTCTTTTAAGAAGAAAGAGTAATTAAATAAATAAGGTTTGATTGCCAGAACTTTTTTTTAATGCCCATTTTGTTGGTTAGTAAATAAAAGCAAGATTTAAGGCTTGGCAAGTAAGCCACGTTTTAATGCGATTCATGACGAGACGTAATTAAGTTGAAAAATCCAAACTGAATTTGTTCTTTGTTGCATTTAATCTTACAGAAAATATTGTCAGCATTGTGTCGGCGCGCTGAGGCCGCTTGCTTGTCGACCTAAATGTTTTCTGTATGAATAGATGCAATAACGTTTGGAGTTTTCAACTTAATTGCGTCGCGTTAAAACGCGGCTTACTCTACAGGACTTTATTTGACGCAAATTGTAATATTCTGGAAGAAGACTAAAGTGTAATATAATTAATACAAGGTATGGTACAATTGCCAAAAAATAGTTTTAAATCCCTAATATTGATCTAACATGTAACTATAATAACACTAGGAAATTTTATGGTACTGTTTCTATCCATCTCCATCTCAAACAAATATGGTGCATGTTTTATGGGTTTAATTGATGGAAAATATAGATTATTTCGAAATTATATTATATAGTAATTCACTGCATTTACACCTAATAGTAGTAGTAGTAGCTACTTATTTTACTAGGCAAGTAGGCCACAATGGGCCCTTTTTACCTAAGGACCTACAGTTTAGCGTGGACTCCGAACCACGGCCCTCGAGTGTCAACTAACCCACCGCCTGGGCCTGCCTGCCTGCACCGCTAGTAGAGTGGCAAACCTCCTGGGTTGGTCTCTTCAACCCTCCACCCGGGCTCACCTCTCCGCCTGCATCAGGCTAGCGGCCTTCCCGGGATTGTCTGTTGACAGCCTACCGACTGTTAGACGAGCTATCGTTCGTCCATTCAATTGCCGGACTCGATCAGTGCTGCTTAACTTCACTGATCGAATATCGGAAATTAAACGGATGTCCATACCTCATCCCCTCGCATTTACACCTAATAAGATTATAAATTTATCCATAACCTTTATCTATCGACGATAACCTAAACCAAAGACAAAATGGTTTATTTTAAATGCAAATTTAATAGAAAAATTCACAAGCAAAACTTGTTTACTTTTTTTTATTATTAATACAAAATTTAACTTTGGCAAAATGAAATTTTCAAAATAGAATGATAGGGGGTGTAAGGTATTGACAATATTTTAAAGATAATCTCTGCTTTGTGAATTTAACTTTTTGACAAAAAAAAATAGCTTAGGTCAGTAGCATCCTATTTTTTGGAGAAGAATATCTTTGACACCTACCACGGTCACACCTCTGGTTGGACTAGAGAGATGAAAAATGTGGTGAGAGGTGTACTGTTATAAGCAACATTCACCTTCCGAATTTTATGACCATCTCAATTATTTCCGGAGAAACTAAAATTCCTCTATCTCGAAAACTAAACATTTTTAATTATGTTTATACAACAAATCTATATTATTTTGTCGTATTCTATAGATTCTTTAAGTTTTTTGATTAAAATTGGCCCACCCTGTATATACTATCTAATCATTCATTCCTGGCATGTTATAAGTTTGCTGACTACTAGGAATATTATTTAGTTATTTTTTTTGCATCTGTCATGATAACTACATAATACTTACAAAATTATTTTATATAGTACTTATACTTTTAAACAAAATACCTTTAAAATATCTCTATACGAATGAAACTCAAGAGTTAAAATAAATAAAAATTGGCATTTTTCTATATTCTGTATATTAATGCGTAATGACAACATGTGATAATGACATTGCCAAAGCATGTGGGCATGCAGTTATAAGATGATACTAGTCTGTCGAATCACCTTCAACATTTTCCTGCACTGGTAGCACTCTAACATTTACATAATTTTTCTTCTTTAATATATATTTTATATCACAATGACACCATGATTGTGCCGAATTTATAAAACAGCTGTGGTCCTCTGTCAGTTTTAACAGCATGCTGACATTTACTAGTTCAAAATCCTAGTTCAAAGATTAATATCATCTCCATTCTAGGACCCATCATGGTAACTGATTAGAACTTGAAGAATCCTGTAACACATTTTCTTGATTTGACAGACTAGTATTACCCAACTAACCGAATTTAGCTAACTATGCCTAGACCAATTAATTTGATGTTGAATGGGATTATTGAGAGGAAAGCATATATTCATGAATCATGATGTGATGGGTATTTGCATAGAAAAAAGTATGTTTTCAATAAGTTCATTTTATTCTACATTAAAAATAGTTTGTATAATAATAGTACGTTCTGTAGTAAGTTTGGATTATTGCATATTCCGCATGAGTTGAAAGTTTGTCACCCAAGCCGAAAGGCTAGGGGGGACTGTCCACGAGTGCAGAATAGCCATTTCAAACATGTTACAAACTATACTTTTTCTACAAATGTGAGTTATTTAGATCATTAAATATTAATAATTCTGAATGGTATGTACTAAATAAAACATGCTTTGTAGACGAGATGCAACATTTATTACTCAGTTAAATAATTTGATAATAGGTGTCGTTGTCATATAAATAATTGTTTGTTTTAAAAAAGATTGTTTAATTTAAATAATAAAAAACTTATTGTTTGAAGGTAAAATTATAATATTAACAGCAGTTATTAAATATTTATTATTAATTAGATTTTGTTTAACAGCCGATAGATGTCGCTACTAGTACTCATTGTATAACAAGCGTTAGAATGAAATACTCTATAACAAGTGTCAGTATGTAGGTATTTCATAATAATTAAAAATTGTATCAGAATGCCTTATATTCTAAAATAGTCGTGGATAAATAGTTATTTATACGATTACAGAAAATTACTGTACAAAAAACATTTTCGTCAATGTATTATACACAATTTTTTATTTGATTGTAAGAAGAAAATAATAAATTTTTATTTATTATGTTTATTTTAATAATTGAAAAAAATTTCACGTCACTGTGACACAATATAATAAGAATAAGAATATCATGACAGTTTGTTTCATTTGTTTATGGTATCCATTATTTTGTTTATAATTGTTTACTGTCTGAAAAGTGCTTTTCGGCCTGTAAATGTAGTCGCCCAGCAACCATAATAAAAAATAATTTATTGTAAGATATTGTCCAGATATTCGAACCAAAAAATGTCACTTTTCAATACAATTGAATAAAAAGTATTATATTTGATAAACCAAATGGAAGAAATTAATTACATAGTATGACACTCTTGTAAATTATGATTAATTTTACAAGAGAAAAAACTTTTTTATTTTTGATTTTATGACAATAACTTATTCTTTATGAAAATGACCGCTTTCTTAAAAAATATGATTGCAATAAAGAAATATAAAAGTTTTGTACAGGGAGCTCCAAAATTTTAATAATATGAAAAAAGACGAGTAACCCTCGGTAAATACAAATTTAAAATTTTAATACAAAATTTTACTATGAAATTTTTTTTTCTATTCAATATGAATTCTTTTACTTTCATCACGAATGACTTGTCATACATCCACCAATAAAGATAGGTCATAAAGTACATCAATGTTTTTATCAGTTTTTATCAGATTTTGACATTTCTCAGTAATGGGATTGTCAAAATTTGCAAATTTAAATTAATTAAAACTAATGTGGTAAATAAAGTTTCCATTAGTGGAAAATATCCACCTCAGGCGCAATGAGCAATTTTAGCCTTTGCTGTGTTAAAGGTACATAAATGACTAATTTACTTTATCCTGTAAATATTTCAAGAATAAACCCTATAAAACCATATAAACATGTAAAGAATAGGTAACCATACTGGTAATAGTATTATGAGAAGAATAATAAAAACTTTTATACAATTTACCTGCTATATTCAACTGTTGGCACTTCAGATGATATTTTTTCTCACTTACACACATTGTTTATGTCAGTCTTATCTATCTCTTGTGAAAACTTGATAAATAGGAACAAAATTAATAATCCTTAAATCGAATGTGTGTTATTTCAGTGCTAATTATATTTTAAACTAATTAATAATTAATGTAATCCTGGAGGATTTTTATAATGCAAGAAAATTGTTAACAATATTTAGATTTTTATTTAATTTTTTTGATTTTGTTTTATTTTTCGTTTTTCATTTAACATTTTAATATCATTATGCTTTTGTCTTCATTATAACTGTAAATTTAGGTTCATTATAAAAAAGACCATATTTCTACATCAAGCACATTTTGGAACATCAGGTGGTACAGGTTCTGTTGTCATCTTGAGTTGTATTTCTTTTATTTTGATTTGAGGAGCAAACATTTTAAGTTTTAGGAGATATTTAATAAAATAACGGTAACATTTTTAAATCTTTATTGGCTTTTCTTTCTGTAATAGTAGACAAAGTAAAATAACTTCTTTAAAAAGGGGGTTCAAGTCATGCGCAATGCGTCCATAAATTATTAAATGTAGATATTTGCCTTTTTTAAGATTTTCCACATCAGTTTTATGTTTCTAGTGTTGGCTGTTATTACAGCGTCAATCTTTAATGACCCAAACTCTTCAATTGCTGTTATCAGTACAGAAGCAATATATTCGCGTATATGCGTTTCCAATTTTGCATCAATAGCTCTATAAAGAACTGGTTCGGCTGTTGTGAAAATAATATTAATTAAAGAACTTCCATTGACATCTACATCATCTGTTCATCCACCTGAAAGAAGAGCCATAGATGAACATTTATTAATTTTATCTAATCTTTTTCTAATTATTAGAAATCATAAACCTAGATACTAAATTATACGCAAGTCGTGAACATTAGTATGTAGGGATTCTCAACAAATACATGGGCAGTGGCAGTCACATAGAGTACTCTAGCTAATAATATATTTAGTGCATCAGTTTCATTTATGCTTATTGTATCTTGAAGTTTGTTAATTTTAGGTCATTGATTTTTTTGATTTCTAACTAGGAAATAGATTTTTATCTTCTTTAGTTCCACTCATAGAAAAATGTCACCTGTTGTTTTTGCCTTCTTTTGGGTTGAAAAATATCTATTTAATATTTATCGATGCTTTCACATTTTGACATTTTTCCATTTTTCTAGCATTGATAAATAAGTTTTTGAGCAGAATGAGCATTTAGAGTGAATTGGATCAGATTGTGATTAAACTAATTGAGCACAAAACAACATTAAAAATGTAAATAATGTTATGTCTTTATATCAATTATTGCCGGGAATTTTGTCTAAAATAATTTTTAGCCGGCTAAATTAATTGTTTTCTTAGCCATATTGTTAGCACAAAATGGATTTTTTGAATTGGAAAAAACTGACACATCGCTAAAATAAAATGGAGAAATCAGAATTTTTACTTAGATTTTTCGTCTTGTATGTTGATTTGATGAAACTTAATGTCAAAAGAAATTCAAGCTCTTAGTTTTGATTTATAATATATATTGCCTTATTTTGTATTTTAGTAATAATAGCATAGATATCATTAGCGTCAGAATGCGATAAGAAAAATTACTTCTAGTCATGATTTTTACACTAGTTTTAATATATCTTTTTTAAAATTTCTTATTGGATAATTTATTATATTTATTTTAATGGAACATCATTCATTTTATAGATGATTTAAACTTTATCTGTAAAGGGCATTTTAAACATTAAAAAGCCTTGTAATTATTTTCTAATATAAAAAAAAAGTTAAGGGAACTTTATTTTGAAATTTTCAGCTTGTAGTAAAGATGTATTCATATTTGCAATCTAAGGAGATAAATTATGGCATATCTAGCATCGAGTTCTCAATAAATAAATGTTAAAAATTAAATTTTTAAAATAGTAAGAACTTTAAATATTCAATTTTCTTGACTAAAGTGAAATCAACCTGTTCCAATCTAATACACAAAAGAGTTAAATCTCCCAACACCCTAGATTCATTTTGTCATATCACATTCTCTAAATATTAACATTTCAAGTAAAAGGTATAGGATAGTACAAAAATAATATGTTCCAACTTTTATTGGCTTACTATTTAGAGTTTATTATTTATTAGGTTTAAGTTTTGTTAATACTGTTTTCGTTTTGGGTTATTTTAAAAGTTGAATTCTGTATCTTATGAGAATATATGTTAGGTAAGGTGGTAAAATTGGTCCCACTTCAGTATTACTGTGCGAGCCTTTTATTAACAGTTCACTTGTTTTTGTGTTCACTCAGGCTTCCGAAAATATGAGAGCTTTACAAGTCATTTAAATAAAAAAAAGAATTTCAAAAATTCTTATCTAAAATGTATATATTTTCTATATTATTTTTTATTTTGTACTTTATGAACAAATATTTCTTACTAACTATTAATCAAATATGTTCGGAATACTGTGATAGAGTGAACAACATATGCAAGTGGTAAATAATAATCAAATGTTTTAATGTTGATTAATAATTTTGATGTCAACTAATTAATTGTTGATTTTAATTGTTAACTTATCTAGAGATGTCTTATTTGTGCATAGTTAATACTGTACAGTCAATTAGAAGTGACTATATTTTTGACTAATTTAATCTGTAATTTAACACATGTAAATTACAAATTATAACAGTATAAGATCTGCTTTATCTTGTACAAAAATGTGTACATTAATAAAATTATTTCAATTTAATGAAAGTGAATTTTATTTTATTAAAGCAATGATAAGAGTGACCCACAAGTAATTAGCAGAAACGTTTCAGAGATGTTGCATTTATGGTCCTGTACACAACACTTCAAATGTACAAAAATTCAAGTGTGCCTTCTTGGATGATAACTGACGTTTTTTGATTTTTTTTATTTGTATGGCTATAATTGCATTTTACCCAAATATATATGACTGAAGCAAAAGGTATGTCATAAATCCATTCCATAGCGAATGGAATTATGGTCCTTTATAATACATGGTCTTCCAATGATGTCACGAAGAATTCTGAGGGTTGATGGGGAATCATCAAAAAATGCAAAAAGAATAACATTTTTCCTAAAATGCTTCCTGACAGTGGCGTAGCCAGAAATTTGCTAAGGAAGGGGGGAGGTTCAAACTTATTGGGTCTTGCAACTTGGTCTATTAATTTTAATTACAAACTAACTAAGATATCAATAATATCAGAATTATTAACTGTTACCTGAGTCTGGCCGCAATCATTTTATTTTCCTTATTAGCTACATTCACTTCCACAAATTTTGTCTTTTTAATTAAAAAATTGAGCAAGATATTCACCCCAAAACCACCCTTGGCTACGCCACTGCTTCCTAAGTTCTCTATGATGCTTTGAAAGTATAACATTAAATAATTACTGAGTGATGGTTGAAAGTACTGACTTCAAACTAGGCAGGGAAAATTGTTTTTTTACTACTAACTTGAGAAATCACCATTATTTACTCCATTCCTCTAATGAGAAGTAGTATTTCTCTCCCTAGGTAAAAAATTATAATAAAAAAAACCACCTAGATAAATAATGAAAAATTATCTATATTTTTAATGAAATGAATAGAAACTTGTTAACTTAATTCTAAGCAAAAAACAAATAAACTCGGAAATTCAACACCGGTAAGTGGTATGAGGAAAATTATAAAAAATTATTTAAAATTATAATTAATTGTACAGTTATGGCAAATCATGTGTATTCCTGCATTTCCTGTATTTAATAGATCTAACATTTGTAACAGGTATATTTACTTCTGTTATTTTAACAGCTCCCTTTTTTTCACACCATATTTTTAATTGAGTGTATGCATTCATGTACAATCTTTTTGATTTTTCTGGCAGCAAATCGCTACTTACACTAGTTGCCACCTCTCTAAGTTCAGGCGGGGTATACACTTCAATCACTGTCACTAAAATTTTCACCCATTTTACAATTTTATTCACATGTTTTACGTAGAACTTTTAGATATCGTCCATTTTCTGGAAAATGACATCTAAAATTATATTACATTAATTTCATTTTGTCAGTTTGACAACTAAACTCCCAGACTACTTGATATTTCGAAATATTTGAAAATAAATGGGAAATGACATCAAAATCTAATCAAATCAAATATGGTAATATGTCAATGTTAGTAGTAAAAAAAATTCTATATACTTCGGTTGAGAAGGCCATTATAGACCTCGCACATTATATAAAAGTGCTCGGTAAATAATAGCTCACTTCTCAACCTAGGTATATAATATACATGATACAAAATTTGTATCATGTATAATATACTATTTTATAGTAGCTATGTATACGAAAAGTTTTATCAAAAGGTTGGGATAACAGAATCTTACATAAAAAAGTTATATAATATTTTATATAGTTTTTTGGGAATTTCGGTCAGATATAACTAATTATATATTTTATCTAACGTTTCGGTTTATTACACCATCATCAGAGAACTACAATTAATATAATATTTTAAAAACATGGTTATGGTTATTTTATATTATGTACATTATTTACTTACATTATTAATTATTAGATGTTTGTTTTAAATTTTGTTACAAAATTTGAAACATAATAATTAATAGTGTAAGTAAATAATGTAATGTAAAATAATATTCTAAAATATAATATTAATTGTAGTGATTTGATGATGGTGTGAAAAAAAATAAAATTAATTACATACGACCAAAATTTACAAAAAACTATATAAAATATTATTTGATATGAACGGTCAAGGAAAGAAAAAATAAAAAGTTTTTTTGTAACCACACGGATTTTTGTTTTGTTGCTTTGCATTTTTAGCTAAAACTTTTCTCCTCCAGTGTTTTTTACTCACGAGTAAAAATTAGATGTCGTGAGCATCGTTAGCACCGAATCTCGTTCGTGAGTGATCTGAGTTGTGTTTGTAAACGTAATTCTTTAGGTACATTAATTAATTAATGGAAAAATGTGGGTGAGTTTACTTCCTAAATTCTAACAAATGGTTTTTATCATGAAAAATCTGATTAACATGTAAAAAAGGTAATTGAGAAAATGTGAACCCAGAATAAGTCGATATGAACATTTTTTTCATTTTTTCCCAGTTTTAAATTGAAACTATAAACATCGACAGAACATATGATTTCGAGAAAAAAGTTCCTATGAACCTATACCCACTAAAGCTTTATAACCGAGATACAGGGTGTTAAAGTTTAATATTGTTTAAGGTTTTCCACGTCACTGACTTGGTTGCCATTAACTTGTAGAAAAATGATCAAAAAAAATAAAATACGTAAACTTTGTTGTTTGATGGCTTTTTTCGAATAAAATATTTTGTTTATCAGAAATTTCTGTCGGCAGCTTGGGAATGCATCCAAATAATAATGGATTTTTTGTTCAAAATCTAACAAACTTATGAGGTTCTTACAAGAGTCCTTTTACATGTAAAATTGAGTAGGAAATGGAAAAATATTGGAGTATTTAACATAAATGCATTGGCATCAAAAGTTCTAGTTAAAAAGGGTTCTCCGTTTACCCCTCGTACGCCGCTGGTGAATAGAATTATGTTTTTATTCACTATTTTTATTGGGCCAGATACTATTACAAACAACACCAAATTGGGAGTTGATAATAGCCATTTCTTTCAAGATATAAAGTTAAAAGTTTAAAAAAAATTTAAACTTAACACCCTGTATCTTGGTTATAAAGTTTTTGCAAGCATAGATTCATAGGAACTTTTTTCTCAAAATCATATTTTCTATCAATGGTTACAGTTTGTCGGTTTAAAACCGGGACACACTGTATATTTTTGTCTAAAATGACTGGTGTATACTTTTTAGGGCAAAATTTTGAAAAACGATTAACAACCCAATAAACATCTCAATTGGTCGAGTGACCAAATTACAATTCTTAATTTGGTTGCATGACCAAATTATAACTCGAAATGTTTATTGGGATACGATCCAATTTTTTGGTATGCCATTATAAAATTGAATTTTAAGAAACTTTTTCCTTTCATATTTATTGATAGGACGTATGAAAAGTACCTACATTTTCATCTACAAGAGAAAATATTTTTCTCAATTTTTTTACACCCATATACCTGAATTGAAGACAAAAAAATTAAAAACCAAAAAATGATCAAAACATGCAATAAATAACTCATGTTAAATGCACAGAGGTAAAAAAATATATATTATGCAGGGTATTCCAAGCATTGCGCAACATCCTTATAAAAAGACAAATATATTAACTGTAGAAAACAAATTATAGGGAAGAATTCTTTTCTATAACCTGTTTTTATAAAGTTAATATTTGTCATTTTATAAGTGTGTTGCGCACTTTTTGGGACACCCTGTATAATATTTTTTTTCATATTTGAGCCAAGCTCGGTAGCGCAGTGGGTCAGAGCGTTAAGTGACAAACGTAGCTGGTTTACTGCCTATCGAATCCCGGGTTCAAATCCCGGTTTTGATTCTGGCAAAGTCGAAGGGTTTGGTGTGTATTTTATGTTTATGTTATGTTTATTTAACGAGTTTAAATTTCCAACGTTATTACATCATGAAATATATTAACACAGAGATTAGGAAGACGCTTAATTTAGAAAGGGGAATACAAATATATATTTTGAAATTATTTTGACCTTTTGACGAACGGTTTTTGACCTTTTTGACTCGTCAAATAACCGGTCAAAAATGCTATTTACAACACAAAAATTAAAAAATAGGCAAACACGGGAAGCAAAATTGATTTAATATCATTTTTTGATGTAAAAACTAGAAAAATGTTGACAGAGAATGGCTGAGTATACACATGACACAATTGATCTTTTATAAAAGTTGAAGTTTCGATAGTAATAATTATAATGGATAGAAAACTGAATAATTGAAATAAATTTTGAGAGATGCCCACTTTCAAAATAAAATTGTTTCAACATTACAAATTATGAGGAATTATTAATTTTCAGAATACTTTGCTGATTTATAGTTTTACTGCTTTTACCATGAATTGTAAGATGGAGAATCAGACCATGGTCTCAAGAACGACGAGAAGTGATTCACACCATGTGCAAAAGAAACTTGTGAACAGTGATTGTGATCATTTTCTATATGAAAGAAACTATAACACTATAATTAATTAGTACTTAATCACAGAAATTTAAAAGAATAGTAAGTAGATATTTGCACAGAGTACATGCACAGAGCACATGGGAGCCGTTAAAAAATTTTCCAGGAAAGGGCAACAATAATGTTTTTAAAAAAATGAAAAAATGAAAAATGAACATAAAAAGGAAATTCAAAAAAAAGGTGACCATTCATCTTTTTTAATCAAACTAAAATAAACTTTAAACCAAAAAAAAAATCGATTAACACACTTTTCATTTACACCACATATGGTATAATGTATAAGAACAAAAATAAACTATAAAAACTTAAAATGGCCATTCGTCGTTACTTACACCAAACCTTTGGTATTAAAATAAAAAACCTTCTAAAAACAAAGCAACAATTTTGATAACATAAAATCTCAAATAATCTGATTCTAAAACGCATATAAATATAGGTATATTGAGATTCTTTGCGAATGTGAAATTGCTTGAGAAGATACCGTCACATCTTCGTGCATCATGCATAATTGTTGGCACAATACCAGTGTCATATAAATTTATTCTATTTAAAATAAAATAAAACAACTTAAGTTTACGGTTTTCATAACATTGAACAGATGCAATTAAAATAATATTCGTAATATTCGTTTATGCACATTCATGCCCCAAGTAACAACTCTAAGATACTTTTGATTTATTTAGGTTTTAAAAGTGCTTTAACATCTTCAATAAAATGATAGTGGTTTTAAAATCACATTAAGATAAACTAAAAGTTCTTAAAGACCACTGATTCTTATGCAAAGGATTTAATGCACTCTTTAAATTAAAATAAAAAAAACTGTTTGCTCCTAATGCCCTATTGATCTTATACTAGGTTTACAATACTCTTGACATTGGCTATTTTAAAACTAATTTGCCTTTTTAAAGAATTAAATAGCAAGTTGGTTTTAAAACAATCCATTTTGGAAGAAATGGTTTTAATGTAGTTTTATGGAGTATCCTTGATGTAGTCATTAAAACCCATTAAGAAAACTATTTTATCTTAAGCCTATATGCTCAATGAAATTCCACATTAAATCCTAAAACATAGTTTTTACTTTTTAAAGAGTAAATTAAGAATATTTTAAAGTTCAAAGGTTTTAATTTAGTCAATTTGATTAAAACAAATGCCTGTTGGATTTTTGATGACTTTATTAAAACTAATTCTACCCCCTCCATAATCGCCATCTGCTCAATAAACTGATTGCTGATTTAGTGAACCAGTGCAGTCCGTGTACCTACTTTATGCATGAATGAAAACTAGAAGACATATTTAAAATGGAAAATATTAGTGACAAGTATTTTAAATTAAAACAAAGTCATTAAATCCAGCAATCACAAAACCGGTACAATTTTAAGGTTAGGATTTCATACGCGCGCCAGATCCCTTTAAATCAATAAGGCCACGAGTTTAAACATATTAAAGCAATTCAGTTTTAAAAGGAAGAGTAAATAAATGTCTGGGAGAGTAATTGTACTTAAAGTGGTAAATAAAACGCTATTTTAAGTCTTGTAAGATTTAAAATGTTCTATTAACTTGCAATCAGTTTTTATCTAGACCACGCCATTTTTTATATAAGATACAGACCCGCCATGATGAATATTTTCAATAGCCAAAGAAAAAAATATTATTGAAATATATGCGCTTTACATCCTCTTAAATAACTGAAGGACGGTGTGTCCAAACATGCAATTTAATAAAAAAAATGCATTTGGATGTTTAGATGCAAAATAAAAATTGACGATATTTTTAAAAAATTTTTTAGATAATAAAAAAAAACATTATATTGGTGGCGCTCGAGTTATGTAGAAGTATTTTATTATATTTTGTCAGAAAAATGCCATCCGTTGGTAATTTTTACCAGAATAGTCTGCATTTGAATATTATTTTTGATCAGCTTTATATGCGTTACGTTTAAAATATTATCACTCTGCCCCATTAGAGACTTGCCGTTGTTTTAACTATTTCACGCATAAAGGTGTCCGACTTTAAAACAAAATAAAACCCTTTTAGGATTAATTATAATGATTCTCAAGGCAATTTAGTCTGCTGCAATTTTATTTTAAATGCAAAACGTTTTAATACATAAGTTTAAGATTGCCTTGAAGAACTTTTTAAGAATATGAAATTAAAACTAAATGGTTTTTAATATGGTTTTAAAATTTAGTCTTCAAGACCCTTTTAGGATGGGCCCTTTTTGGCTAGAAGCTGCTTTATGGTGATCCTAAGCTTGTCTTGAAGATCATTTGGTTTTATCGAAGTTTTATTGTATAATTTTAAAGCGACCTTGGAGATCTTAATAAGAGCATTAGTGTTACCTGGGTGATGTCTAGTATCTTTTCTAAGAAATTCTAATCTACCAAAAAAATACAAATTAAAAAAAGAAAACGGAACTTATCGCTGTACTTCAATGCCTGCTCTTCAACCGGCCCATTATACCACGCACTCTGTGTTCTAAGACTATGGTGAGAATATGAAAAACATGGTTGCCTAAAATTGTCACATTTTTAGTTTTTGCTATACAAAACTTGGGGAAAGAAATAAAAGTAGGTAATATGTTGGATTAAGTGAAAACAAATCACTTAGTGTATTTTATTTCCAGTAATTTATCTTGATACTTGATATCTTTCGTCATTTTCCAGAGGGGCAGAGCATCTGCACCCTTTTGACAGTAAGTATACAGGGTTGAGCAAAAGTAAACGAATAATCGCTTTTGTTAGTAGCAACCCAACATAAGTGTAACACTGAATTTTTGCTCATAAATCTTGCATACGTAGATTAATACTTCAATATCAGAGTTTCCAAAGTTTTAGAACTATTGCCATCTGTATCAACTAATTTCAAGGTAAAAGTATACCTGTGCATTTGATAGTTTCCTTGAGATTTTCATTTGTTTGGTTTTGGCGAATACTGTACACAGAAGATTTTCACGAGAAATACATGTATATTAAGTGCAAAGTATTGCATCAATTTATTGCCTCGTGAAAACATGCTGCATGGAAATGAAGGAAACGTTTTAATATGACTTTATGAGATGGTGAATTTAATAGCAACAGTCTGTAAGAAAAAAGCGTAACTTTTAACAAGCTCTCAAACAGACGAATAACCCACATAGCATCCTATCCTAGCATCCTAGCATCCTCCATAGCATCCTCCTAGCATCCTCCATAGCATCCTATCCATAGCATCCTATCCTATGTATAATCAAAAGAGATACATGAAGTGAAAATAACGTTCTGTATTTGCATGTACAACTATGCAATATATATACAGTATATACATTGTGGATATTCGTACGATGTTCTTAAAATGTACAGTAGCTCTGCTGTGCCTGAATGTATATTGTGGGTACGCATATGTTATGTAATGTATAGTAAGAGAAATCGATTTAGTGATGGGATGTGCCATGTGCCGGGTAAGATGCGACATGAGGGCGGGATAGTCTAACACATGATATCTTTTTTTACACCACTTACATTAAAGCGAGAAAGATAATTGTCGTTTTTGTTGGCACGCGACCGAGGCGGAGTTTCACTTACATTCTGTGATAGTTCAGGTCCGCACTTAGTTTTGTTACCGATTTGTTTAACATAATTATGTTATATCGGTCTATTTGCTGGTGTATTTTTGAAAATAATTTAAGAAGGTTATCGTGTTGTAGTGAGTTGTGTAATATATGGTAAGTGTAATATTATAAGTAATAATTATTTTAATTAATTTATTTGCTGGCGTTTATTTGAAAATAATTTAAGAAGGTTATCGTATTTAATGTAAAAATGTTTCGACCATAGGAGACGTGGGAAACGTCTACATCTTATTGTGTTTGTGCAAAATGAAAGTGATAGTGATTACAGTGATAAAGAAAATCAAAGTTCATCAATGTTTTCAGTAAGAAAAAATCGGCTACGTTTGAACGAGCAAGCAAAACAAATTTGCTTTCTTGTGTCGTTGACACTCGTCAATCAAAAACTCTGGACCCATCGTTAGCAAAACTTTTAAGAACCTTAGTTTACGATGAGTATCAGAAAAATGAAATCCCAACTATTGACGTGGTAGACAAAAAACTAAAGGAAATGGATTATCATCTAAAATATACCTAAAGAACTTTAGGAACTTGGCTGAGAAAAATTGGTATCAAATTATTAATAAACGTATGGCGATTATTGAAAGCAGACGAATAGTGCATGGTTTGAAAATACCATAATTCCTAACAAGAGTTTAACTAAGCTGAAGTTACAAATTTTTTTAATAGAACATGAACTCTATTATAAGGAAAATTATAATAAAGCACAACTCTTGGAAGTCATGCAAACGAAAAATTATGAGAAGAAGTATATTATAGACACTGCAGCTAAGAGATATGGCTACAAAATGTTGAGATTACCGCCATATTTCTATATTTTCAACCCGATTAAAATACTTTGGTGTAAATTGAAGAAAAATGCCAGGAAAGGAAATACTTTTCAGAAATTCGATAAAAAAATTGTAGTTATTTCAAAATCAAATGTCGAAAATTAACAAGGAAGATTGGGAAACAAGAATTAGGAAAGTAATTACAATGGAGGATGATTATTTAAAAATTGCTAAATGTCATATACCTAAATGGTAGAAATAAATTTATTATAAATTTGAACGAGAAGAGTTCATCTAAAAATTGAAAAGAGGGTGAGAAGGGCGACGATTCAGAGGAACAAGCGATGTGTGGTGAAGTAAAGCGAAGGATGTGAAGCGAAGAAGTCAATTTTTTGATATCAGTATTTATTTCCGTTTTTGTGCTTTCGAAGTTCAGTGTTTGAGAAATATTCCTTTTCAGAATGTTATTATCATTTATTAATATTATTTTCTGTTTTGACAAAAATACGTACCTATATCTGTTTTTATTATAGTAATAACTTTACTATTAGAATTTATTTTTAGTTTATTTATTGAAAAAAAAAAGTGTTTCTGTTACTATTTTGAATATATTTTTTGTTTTTATATTGTTTTTAAAGGTTTCTTGTTACTTTTTAAATAATTTCTTTATTCTATACTAATATTTCCAAACCCATCCTTTCCTGGGCAAGAAATGCTCATACCTCCTCGCGGTTTCTCTCTCTCTCTCTCTCTAGGTAGTAACAATTTATATTAATCGAACTTGAATACTGCAATTACTGTATGTGTAGTCACGCGGCCGATCGGGATTTAAATCCAATTTTCGGCTCTTTTTTTTTTTGTTTTTTCTGTCACTTTTAGGTATATATTGTCTATCTTTATTCTTTTTATCATAATCAGAGAGTAAAAAGCACTCTCTTTATCATACTTATAATAATATCGCACTTTCGTGCATGTATAGTGGGGCAGGAGCGATCTAGACGTAGACAAAATTGAAGTGGTCTCAATTTCAAATTGCATATTAATATTAGTAATGATGAAAACCAAAGTTTTTAGTTGTTGAATACCCAAAATGGTGGGGCGGGTTCATGCAAGTTAAAATTAGGAATATAAAATCTTGTATTGTTTTTAAATCATATAGTGGCCATATACGTAAATTAAGACATTGAAATAAATAAGTAGTTGCGGTTATAGGTATCCTTGCTAATTTTTCAATGTTACTTGCAAATTATTGCCCAAAGTTTTTCTAGAAAATTCATAAAATACGTTATATGCTTCGTATAATTAACTAATTATTAATTTGTTTGGCATGAATGCTATCCATGATATCATTTTAGGATATTATAAAAAGCTAATTTTGTTTATTTTGGTGTCATAAGCGCTTCCAATAGGTTGGTATGTGGATAGGTACCAAGTAGAATTAAAATTATATTTTTCTTATCACAAGACAATAACAATATATGGGTGTGTTTGGGAAAAATCAGATTTGTTTGTATTTTTTCTAATTAGAACTTTAATTGTTTTAATAACGTTATAAGAGAATATGCAATAAAGTATTTTAATTTGGAATTTGGTATCCAGGGGTCCCCAGTTCGACACGCAGGCAAGGTGAGTTTTTAATTTAATACAATCCTAGGTCTATGAATACAATGCAATAATACTAGTCCCTAAAGCTTAAAACTAAACCGAAAAATTGAAATATCAAGAATATTTCAAACCCGCGCGCGGTGCCTTTTTGTTTAGTGGGAAGCCTATGTACATAGGAAGTACCGTAAGTATATAGGGATATCTAGATTGGGTCTATATGATGTGAAATTTAGGACCACGTGTACATACTTGCTACTTGATCGGGAGATAGATATGCCAGATAGGTGTATGTCGTATTTCACGTTCATATAACGTGAATAAGCTTTAAACATATATCAAATATTCACATGTACCTAATGAACATGTATAGTACATGTATGGTATACGAAAATGTTATGTGGGAATACATGTCCTGCTTTAAACATTGCCTTCCATATGATAATATATCTTTGCCTAATAGCCACAACAAACATCCAAGTACACATTCTGTGATATTTACAAGGGCTCTGGAGAGTTCACGAAACTCTCGGGCGAAGATTTTGTTATACTGGTCATAGACTGGGAACAGTAGAAAACAGAGTTTTTCTAAAGTACTAACCCCGTAGTTTACCGTTTTGGGTGGGTTTGAAAATAGGTGTAGGTGCTTGTGGCCTAGCGTATATTGGCATGCAAGGTTGGATTTGCAAATTAAAGAAATTTTTATAATATATAAAAACAGGAAAAAAAACAGTTTTGAAATATTTATACTGGTCCCAGTTTTAAGAGTTAAATTTTCGGTTTCTCTTTTTTATTTCAAAATGTTATTATTGGACCTGGAATCGTTGGATTCGGAGTTTCTAGTTAGAGACTAGACTGGTAAATTCTATTTTGCCCCGACATTTTCTTTCATTCACTACATGCCTTCAGCTATTTTTGCTTCTTTTGTCTGTTTGTGTCGAAAATATTATTTATTAAGCCCAACTCGAACCCTCTTGTTTTTTGTTATCATTATTTAGTTAGTTTTAATTTGTGACCAGCGATTCTACTCTTCCTACGATAAAATACGGTCGTAAGGAAAGTAGCAAAAGTGAAAAAAGTAGTGGTCAACAATTGATGATTTCTGGGCACGATAAAACTCGTCTTATGGCAAAAGTTTTTTTTTGTCAATAAAGTTTGCAAAAAAAAAATCAGAAAAGTAGCATTAAAACAGAAAACATCTTTATCAATCTATAACAGAAACAGTTTAAAATATTATAAGTTAGGCCTTGTACGCATCATTCAGTAAAAGTTTTAGAAATAAAGGATATAAATAAACCAATAATTAAAAGCTGGTTCCATATGAAACTTTTTTCTGTTAAAAGAATAGGTGAAAAATAGATTGGTATTAAAGGTGACAACGTAGTGTCAACCATTTAAAATTATAATATGCGTTTATTTTTGAGTTAAAAATGACAACTTCATATGAATTATCATAAAATTTGTAATTTCAAAACTTTTGTGAATGTCTAAAAAAATGTACGCCCCATTTATGGGTTATATTATATGTGTAATTGTGTAGAAGATTAGGTATTAGCAGAAAATTTATTTGTGAACATTATTTCAAATAATAATGACATACGTAAATAAAAAAACTAGGATATTTTTGGACAGAGGTGACTTAAAACCTGAAAGAAGAAGATCAGAATCGAGACTTAAAATTTATCCTTCTGCGATTGATGTAAGAGCTTGGTGTGACATTGTAGAAGATCGGAGACAACATATTTTAGAACTCGTAACTAAAGGAGCAGAAAAAGTGAGTTTTTAATATCAAGACATGGACCTCCGTAATGGGCACCATTTTCATGCGCGATCGGCACTAGTGATTATTTGAGAGCTAATTAATTATATACCAGGTGATAATAAAAATTGCTCACCTATTTTTATTTTTATTTTTGTGGATACAATTTTGGATATAAAAATGGCGTTTCAGATCTTAAAACTGAACACCCGCTTATTTTTGTTTATATTAATCGATTTGAATTTTTCAAAAAAACAGTCTTATGTAGGAGTTTTTCTAGTTTTCAAATATACCATTATATTTTTTCTGTCTGAAAATGTTACTAAACTAGAGTTTTTATTTTTTTTTTAATACCCAATAATATATGTTTATATTTTTGAATTCGTTGCCTATTTCCAATTCCAAAATTAATGGAGATATACGCAAAAAAATCAACACGAACATCCACACACGCCTAAAATATCATGAATATCACATTGTCTATTGCAAAATTTTGAGATTTGAACAAAGTAGATAATACAGTACAGTAATGCCAATAAAAGCATGGAGAGATTAAAACACAATTTTAAAAAGAAAAGTTAATTTAAAAAAATAGCCATGAATTTTCGCGTAAAGAATTCAATCGAATTCAAACATATGAAAATATACAGGATGTTCCATTAAAAAATATATAAACCTTTATTTTTCCCCCCTGTGTATATTGTGTGACAAGAGGTGTAATGGACAAAATTTTAGAATTTTGGAATGGCATTTGGGGATTCAGTCCTGGTTGATCTAAAACTAAGTTATATCAAAAATAAGTTGAATTGGTGTTATACAGGATGTTTTATAAGCAAATTTGTAAAATCGTCACTAAATAAACGTTCTTTGTTTTTCAATATATGAAAAAATTCCACTAAAAAATGTTGTTTAGATTACAATTTGTGCCTACTTACCAAATTTTAGGAATATATAAATTAACTTTGTTGGAACTGCCCCATAGAATCGGCATGCCGTATGTGTGTTGCTGGTCATTGTTGTGCTATCATTGTCTCAAACACGTCTCAACGTATAACTTTCAAGAAAAACGGACTAAAATTAATTTCATTCAGTTAAAAAAAGTAGTCTATCTCGACAGAACTTTCTTATCGTATCCAATTTGAAATAATTAAGAAATAAATTGTTTTATTTACTTTACCTCATTTGTTTCGTTTATCTCGTTTATATCATTTATTTCGTTTTTGTTATATCTTATTCTCCTATTTAACTTATAGTTACTTGATAGAAATAGTTAGGACATATAGAGAAAGTCAGGCTAATATGCAATTGTGGTAGGAATAGGAGAAAATGTAGTTTCACTTTAAAATCGTGATATCATCGTTGTTATATTAACAATATCAATATAGGTATATATTTATTTCTTAAAATGAGCACTACTTATTTGTTTCCACTGACGTTTTATTAATTTTTTTCTAACCATATAAAGAAACGTGTACAGCAATAATAAAAAGAAGTAAGTGTCGTGTTACATAGTTTTTTCAAGCACCGAAATTTTTTTATTATTTTGAAAATATGTGACACAAAATGAAGCCAACACATCAAATAATGTTCTGAAAAAGAAAGTACCTAAGTGAAATGGTAAATTCATAATGATTTTAGAGTAAATTTAATCTACACAAGACATTCGAATTGCCGTGTCGAGATCGCGTCGGCCTAGTGCAACATAATCGCATAATTTTATGTTTTATTTACAACAAATGTTGAAAATAAAATATTAACGAAAGTAAATAAAAACCTGCACAAAAACAGATTTAAATAACAACTCCATTATGTTATTCAGACGCGGAGGATTGAATCAAACGCACCTCATTTTGCAAGAACATTATAAAGTTTCCGAACATTTGTTATAAATAAAATATATGGAATTACTTTAATATCCGAAATAAATATGTATAATATTTAAACGTTTTTATTCTTCTTCATATATGACTGTTTAAAAGATATATTTGTGTTATTTTAAATTCAAATTGCAATATTTTATTAAATATAATGAATGTATATTTTATTACATACTGCAGAAATCAAAAAGAAATTTTTTTTTAAGCTAAATCTTAAAATAAAAAAGTTGTAGTGAAATATCACATTTCCGCATTAGAGTGTCAATTTGTTCATTTATTAGTTTGCAGCCATAACTTTTTTATTTGATGTTGAATTAGTTTTTTTCCTTTCGAAATTGGATTCATCGGAAAAAAAACATTAGTATACTTTTGGATTTTTTTTTCTAGGTGAAAAATCAAACCGAGAACTCGAGCCTGTACAATATTTCCTATTTTAAACACTAATCAATAATCATGAAGGAAACATAATATACATAATAAGATATATTGAAAATAATAAGTTCCAAAACGATCAACGATAATATAAAGGAATTACCAGGTCATCTATCAATAACACTTCTATTTAGAGTATACTTATCGTTGAGGGATGTAATAACAAGCGGTTTTCTATGTTGCATTCGGCAAACATATAGATAAAACAAATGTTCAATATAAATGTAATCTACTATATGATAAGATATTATCAGGTACTTAGCTTTTAGATGGTACTTACTGCTCTAAATAAAGAGAATCGAATAAAATGCACACGAGTACGTTGTGAAGAATAATGACACAGCGAGAATAACCTATAAACATGGCGGGGGATCTCGGAACACGAGTACGAGTACGCGTATGTCCTATTTTTATTAAGTATATGTGTAACTATAATTTAACCTATCTATCGCATTTACCCTATTTATCTCATATGTATCTCGTTTATCTTTTTATCTTGTTTATCTTATTTATATTTACATTCTTTATCTTTTTTATCTTATTTATCTTATTTGTTTTATTTGTCTCATTCGTGACTCATATATCTAATTTGTCTAATTTGTTTTATCTCATTTTTGTCATTTGTAACATTTTCTCATTTGTCTCAATTATCTTATTTATGTCATTTATCTCATTTGTTTCATTTATCTCAGATCTCATTTACCTCATTTATCTTATTATCTTTTTTATTATTTACTTTATTTATTTTGTTTATTTTACATAAATAACTAAAACAAATGAAAATGATACATTAAATTAAAATCACTTATTTTTTCAAGTCAAATTGAATATAATGATGAGAAAGTGCTGTCGAGGAGCACCTAGTCGTGACCGTCAGTTTTTTGTTGAAAATAAGAGGTTCAGAAAAAAAATATTCATAATATTAATTTATTTTAGAAAAGTTATGTGTTCAGAGTACTCTCTTGCAACTATGATTTTTAAAAATAAATTCAAAATAAAATACTAATTTATTGAAAAAAAGGGCAGTTCCAACGTAAATTCATATTTCTGATATCTAGTAAAGAGGTATAAATTGCAGTGTAAACAACTTTTCTTAGTGGTATTTTTTCATATTTTGAAAAATAAAGGTAGTTTATTATTGACGATTTTTTATTAACTTTTTTTACTGTGTAACACCGAATGAACTCATTTTTGATATATTTTAGGTTTATACCAAGCAGGACTGAATCCCCAAGGGCCATTCCAAAATTCGATAATTTCTTGTCCATTACACCTCACGTTAAATCTATCCTAGGACTTAGTGTATTTTCAGAGACAGAAAAAATATAATTGCATATTTGAAAACGAAAAATAGTCTATATCAGGCTGTTTTTTGATGAATTAAATTAAATTGATTAATATTAACAAAAATACTTAGTTTTAAAGGAAACTACTTTTACACAGACAATCGGAGCCAGTGTCGACTCAATTCTTTTAAATGAAACACATTCTTTAAATAGAAATTCTCTATAAGTATGTTTTTGAAATTTTTAAATTCTTTGAAAAACTGCGGTGGTAGGAGGAATCATATTATTTTAGTTGGCCATGAAGCACGCTTTTAAAATATAGATTCTCTCAAGTGGATATTTTTAAAAATTTTTATTCATTTATTTAAAGTTGGCCTATTTCCGTTACCAGAAGCAATCACTGACGACAAGAGACGAACAACCACCAACTTGAAAATGTTACCGAACCTCTTCTCTATTGAAGAGTAGGAATTTTTTACTTGCCTAACATCTAATAGACAAAGAGACCGACTGGTTTACATCCCCCTCCGGAGCATGGTATATCATCTACACAACCCTCGCCTAAAGTCGGCTCCATGCATTAAGGCCAACGTTAACTCATAATCGCGTTGGCAGTTCGCGTGAAGCGTTCGTACATTGTGACATAGCTCATTTAGTTCGCGCAGCGCCAACGTCAGCATGTCTGACCATGGGTGCGGTTGGAGTACTAATTATATTTTATGTGTGACAACGGCAAGAAGACGCCGTAGAAGAAAATGGTGGGTAAAAACGCTTTATAAATTAAGAAATCAATTTTTAACTGTATTGACACAGGCGAAATATGGGTGGAGCGTCCAACGTGTGGACGGTTGTACGAATTTGACGCCCATCTCTTTGATGTTTCGTCAAGAAACCAACAGTCGACGGATAACTACCAACATTGGGATGAGTGTTGGCGTGAATAACTCGAGAGTAAAAACATTATATAAGTTTGGGTTGATGATGTAAGTATGGGTTGAAACACTTTCTGTTGTCATCCGGTGTAGCAAGTACTAAAAATACTGTGCCACTTTTTAAAGGTTCCACCGATATATACACCATGTTGAAGGTAAAAGACATGTAAAAAAATTATATTAATAAAAAAATAAATATTTTCCCCGAAAATTGTAGGGAGGCCCCAGCTTCATGAATCATGACTAGAGGCCGGATCCAAGGAGTATATGACGATATTTTCTCACAAATATTGCACCGAACTTTTGTGTCAAAAAACTTTAACTCTGGGAAATCGTTTGTCCTTCGTTCTACAATACTTCGGGAGGGAAGTGGACGCGACGTTTTTAAAATATTTCACAACAATATTCTTAGTGTACCCTTCGGATCCGGGCTCTAATCATGACTAATAGCGATGTAAAAATTATTCTTTCTATTTATAGTGTGCTGGAAAACTAATTCCTTTAGAAGCTATTATCGATGCCTTACCAGGTAGTAAAACTGGCGATAGCAGTCAACTTAAAAAATGCATGGCTGAGCTATGGAAATTTATTCAAACTTTAAGTTTAAGTAAAAGCGAACAAGAAAAATTAGGCATACTGGTATTAAATGCTCAAACTTTGGTTCTTGTTTGATTTCATTACAACTTGTTTTTTAGATAACAAAAATGGACGCAACATGCAGAAATAATTTGGATAAGGTAATGTAAAAATTTAATTACAGTCTGACTGGCGAAAGAAGTATCGCGGAAGGAATGTGCTTGCTGCATTCGATTCTCCATAAAGCGCAAATGAAATAAATGAATTAGTGCATGACAAATTTTTGTGATCATTTGCATTCACACCTACTCATTAGAAGATATACTACACTTCTAGTATATGGTTTCGCAGCAAGCTGGAGACTTATCTGTAATACCCTCCATTGCCGCGCGAACTTTCTTTCCCCAGCTGGACTTTACACTGACAACCAAAATTAACGCACCCCCAAAATTTACCATGATTTTGTAGCAAGGCGAGGCTTGCTTTGTAATAGATTTTCTATTTTAATTAATTTATATTATATGTATGATTATTTTGTGGGCCACCCTGTATATGAGTTTAGAAAAAAAAAATGTTTTGACTCCACGGCCGGAAATAACCGCATAGTTCAGTCGAAGCAATTTCTTATCGTGCTGAGGAAGTTTCTGGGAAACTTTCTCACACCTGAGTTTTGGATTGTCAGCAAATAACTTGGGATAGAATTAAGACGTAATTATAGTAAGATTAATACCTACCGGGGCATCTGTGAATTGTTGGAGGAGCTAAACTGGCCGCGAAATTAGAAAGAGCCAATGGGATACTGCCGAGCAAACAATTCGGTAGAGAGTAGAACGTAACGTAGAATGCTGGGAGAGAAAATTGGAAGGTTTGATTCGCGGCGTGAAGGGGTCCCTGCATGTATGATCGGCGAGGAGAATTCGTTACTATGGATTTTAATAAGGAAACTTCTAGAAAGGAAAGATTTTGCTAAAGTCAGCAAAAAGAAAAGGAGACGAAATTTTTAGAGGGGAAAAACGGGGTTGTTGGCCCAACGGTTCGGTGGAGACCAGACGTGAGAGAGCGCGTTTCCCTAAGGGTTAGTTAGGGGCTGGTTTTGGTTTAAAGCGTTTTTATTGTGCGATTTTGTTAAGAGAGTTGGCCCAACGGTTCGGTGGAGACCAGACGTGAAAGAGCGGTTCACTAAGGGTTTATTTTAGGGGTGGTTTCGTGTTTTTTTGGAGATTATTCAAAGAGTTGGCCCGACGGTACGAGAGTGGCCAGACGTGTTGTACGTGAGTTTTTTGCGTTTTGTCAGGGTAGATCAGTTACAAGGGTTGTTAAGTGTTTTTTTTTGTTTTGAAGTAGAGGATTAGTTAATTAAAAAACGCGCGGAGCATAATTATTTTAAAGGAATTTTGTGTTAGGGGGAGGTTTATTTTCTGGAGTTTTGTTAAGAGGGTTGGTCGTGATTTTTTTTGGTTTAGTAAATAAAGTGTGGGTTCGTGGAGTGAAGTTTGTTCCACTCAAAAAGTGAAGTGAGACACTTTTTCGTTTCCCTGTTGACAGAGGGTGGATCAGGAAAAAAGGGTGAGTCTGTTTTTGTATGTTTCGAAAAGAACTAAATATATATATAGATATACTAACCAGTGGGGTTCAAAATCAAATTTAAGTTTAAATTGAAATATTTAAAAATAAAGGTAGAACTTGCTTTGGCTTACAGGGCGGACCGACATCTGGAATTTTACAATTTACATTTTTGTGTTGTATGGTTTGTGATTGGTTTTAATAGTTTGAAATTTCTATATAGGGCGGCTCACTATAAAGGAAGTTCTATTTAAGGTGGAAATATATAATAGGGTCCCAAATTATTTTAATTTAGGAATGTTATCCTGCCTAGTTAGTAAGTTGAATTTTCCTTTTTGAAGAAAAACATTTCTTACGTCGTTGACGTACGAGAATAATTTTCCCTTAAGGATCGTGCTTTTATTTTATGTTTTGTTTGTTTGTTGGTTGTTTTGCTAGGTTTGTTTTCCAGCACTAGAATTTTGAATGTACTATGAAACTGGTTACCTCCTTAAATTTAGGGGCTGGTTTGTTAGTGCTTTGTGTGTTTAAATATTGAATTGTTAATTTAGGCCTGTAACTATATATTTTTTTTTTTAATTTTATGTCAGTATAGAAATTTTAAAGTTTACCTATGTAACCATTTTTGGGCAGGTAACCAAGTTGTTTAGCCTAGTTAAATATATTTAAATTATTCATTTTTTCGTTTTCTGGTAAACTTATTTAATCAGATAATATATTGATTTTTAACCTGTAACTACATATATTATTTTGCTTTATGTTAATATACTTATTTTTCTTACAAAGACAACTATTTATTTCTCTCATCTCATCTTCACCCTAAAAGACCACGCATATAAGCCGTGGCCGGGCTCTTGCCCTCCGAAGGTGCCTTTTCTTAAATAACATCTTAAGTTTTATTTTTGTTGTTGATTAAATTTATTATTTCCGAGGTCAGGCGGAAACTAAACTTACCTGACCTGGTGGCAGCTACGCTACCCTTACATTGACAGCCCGCCTCCCGAGACAAGTGAAGGAGCGATCTTGTGTGTGGGGACGGCGTGGCGTGTTACAATTTTGAATTTGGTTTTATTCTAAACTGTTTGTCTGATTTTATTATTGTTTTTGTTTTGTAGGTTAACTCTTCTGGAATGTAAAACCATGCTGATTTTATATAAAAATAGTCTTTCGTTAAATAGAGAGCGTAACAATTAAGCTATGTTTTTATCAAAAATTCAAATCACCCTGTGAGAATCAGCAGCAGCAAATTTAAAATCCAGTTTAGACCCAATTATAGCCTCAAATTTTCTTAACATTTTTGCTTCTTTGTACACTTTTTTATTGATGTTATTAAGGGAGATATATTCTAAACTGTTTGTCTGATTTTATTCTTGTTTTTGTTTTGTAGGTAAACTCTTCTGGAATGTAAAACCATGCTGATTTTATATAAAAATAGTCTTTCCTTAAATAGAGAGCGTAACAATTGATCTATGTTTTTATCAAAAATTCAAATCACCCTGTGAGAATCACCGGCAGCAAATTTAAAATCCAGTTTAGACCCAATTATAGCCTCATATTTTCTTAACATTTTTGCTTCTTTGTACACTTTTTTATTGATGTTATTAAGGGAGATATACTCAATAATTTCCAATGAATGTTTTTAAATAGCATTTTTTTATTAGTCACATCTTAGTAATTAATGGGCCGATTTAGCTGAACCGTGTCCTAAAATAAAGGGAAAGGATCATTCTCAAAGAATATGTCATTAGACATATCATTTTCAAAGAATCCTAAAGAACTTGGATAGAAAAATCTCAATTTTTAAAGGTGTCCGCTATTTTGGTTTATTTCATCTCAGATATTTTGAACTATAGGTATTGTAGCCTACTAAATTACCTATTTAATGACGCCAAGTGCATTCCAATCGGTTAAGTAGCCAAAAAAATGGGATCCAATAAACCAGAATTTTGGATGATTTCCCACTCGGTATAGCTGCCTTAATAGCAAAGATAAGAAAAGTACCAGAAACGAAAATATTTAAACAAGATGAGGTTACAATTGGGACTAAACTGGATTTTATTTTGCTACTGGTGAATCTCACAGGGTGTTTTGAATTTCAGATAAAAAAGATAGCTTTATTGTTACTATTTAAGCAAAAAATTACTTTTGCATAAAATAAGCGTGGATTACATTCCAGAACAGTTAAGCTACAAAACAAAAAAAATCATTGCAATCAGAGAAACGGTTTGGAAAAAAAATTCAAAATGACAGTAAATTTTGGGTGGTGCGTTAATATTGATCGTCAGTGTATATTAAACATTGTACCTAACTGTATTTTTATATATTTTTTTAGTCAGATACGAGTAAACCTGCGCCGAGCCCCCTAATTATTCAGGTATTTTTTTAAAAAAATATTTGTTATTAAAATAATTAAATTAGGTTATCTTTTAGAATGAATCTGTAGCTAAATCACTCCATGACAAAGAGAGGGAAGAAGTAGAAGCTTTAACAAAAATTGACAGAGAAGATGCATTAGGAACATATACGGTTATAACGGAAGGTCCAGCAAGAATAACAACTAGGATTAAAGGGATACAACCAGGTTTTCAAATAGGCCCAGGTAAAACAGCAGGAACTATAACTACCCGAGCACAGGGTTCCTCGAGGGCCAAGGCAACTATTAAAAATGCATACCCAGAGACTAACGAGGCAAAATTCAATGTTGAGGAAGCGGCAACAAGTAAAGCACTACCGCCGGGAATAGTACAAAAATATGAAGTATCAGCAGCAAAGCAAGAACAAATATCAACAGTTGACAAGCCATTGGCAAAAGTAACAAGTAAAGCACTACCGCCGGGAATAGTACAAAAATATGAAGTATCAGCAGCAAAGCAAGAACAAATATCAACAATTGACGAGCCATTAGCAAAAGTAATGATAGAAAATAAAATAATAGCGAGTCAAGAGCCACCAACAAAATTTAATCGGGAGGAAATATCCAGTGAAATGCCAATAATCTCAAAACAACAAGAAGAGGCTATATCAGCTTCTGAAGAACCAACTATGAAAGTGGATAAAATGGATACCATAGAAACTATTTTACCATTAAGAAAATTGGAAGAAGGGATTATATCAGCAGGTAGAGAACCATTAGCAACAATTGAAGAACTACCAATTATTACAACAGGAGCAGTAGTACAACAGGAGCAGCCATTTACGGAATCTTCATCAGCTACTTATGTAAAAAAAACTGCGTATACTACAGAAATACCTTTAACGGGCGAGATTTCAATGGATACATGTAATGCAATTCGAGATCAGCTAGCGGTAGTTTTTCTTATAATGATTTAAAAATCCTATACTTCACCTCATAAATGTTATATTATTCTAGCAACAAAATCTCATCATAGAAAAACTTAAAATTCAAAGAGATGATCTTCAAAACAAATTAGATAATTGTCTTGAGGAATTAGAAAATGCCAAGGTGAGGTTTTTAGATAAAATAAGAATTTTTGCTTTTAATTATAATTATATTATTATTGTTAATGATATGTTTAAAATGTTTCAAAGCAGAGAAATGACAACTTTGGACTTTGGAGTAACCTTTCATAAAAGTAGATACACAACATTTATTGCTTTAATTACAGATCTACAGGGTGGGCCAGGTTTTAATAAGACAAAATACGTCAAAATAATATGGATTTGTCATATAAACTTATAACAAAAAATGTTTAGTTTTCAAGATAGAGGGCGCATTTCTCCAGAAATAATTGAGACATTGTAATGAAATTCAGGAAACATTCAGTGCCAAACATTATTTAACAATTTTTAACAATTTCTGTCATCAATGCGTTCAGTGAAATAGAAAAGTGACTTAAATATGCCTGCATTCAGTACCGGTTATATCGTTGTCATTTTAGTTAAATTTTCAACAGTGTTCTAGGGGCGTTGCATTTTACTCACCTTCGATGCTAAACAATCCATGTTGTCAACTCGTGTTCTCTGACAAAATTAGTAACCAAAAACTTTTTGCAAAAAGCAAATTTCACAATTTTTATCCCACCAACTAATAATTTAATAGATAAAATATTTTTGGTTTGTAAAGGAAATGCTATTTTAGATAATAAACTTCGAAGAAATTTATTTCACTCTTCGAGTTAGACACAGTGAGTGATAAGTGTATCCCCCTGGTGGTCAGTGCTAGTACCCGTCAGACATCATTAATGTCATAGTGACTGATAGCTACCTGCAAAGTAGGTACCAAGAGCTGTGACCTCTAACCCTGGTGGGCTAAACTATATAGTTTTCATCTCACCATTCGGAATTATATTAATGGAGAAATGAAAAACTATGTAATTTTTTTAGAAAGTTTTTCAATTAACAGATAATTAATAAGTAGAGGATGAATGATTTTGAAATGAGTTTAACTCAAAGACGTTGCATCCTATCAAAACATTATAAGAAATATTTTTTTGTGCATGTCGAAAATGAAAGAAAAAGTAGCTTAGGTTAGTGACATTCCGTTTTTTGAAAATAATATCTTCGATACCCCTCCACCATTACGCCTCTGGTTGGAATGGAGAGATGAACACTATGGTGAGAAGTGTACTGATGTACGCAACGTGCACCTTTCAAATTTTATAATGATATCTTAATTATTTCCGAAAAATATAGAAAAAACTGAAAATAAATTAAAATCTCAACGCCCTCTATTTCGAAAACTAAGCATTTTTATCTATAAGTTTATATGACAAATCCATATTACTTTGGCGTGTTCTATACAATCAAGTAAGTACGTTATAACATGATCGAATTACGACTTCTTGTCACTAACATAGGTATTTCAATAATTAAGTTCTGGCTGATTGGATTCTATTTTAGTGTAAAAAAAACAGTTCCATTCCATCTTGTAAAATGGCTGCAGAAATACAGATTCTTGGAAATAACGGTAACCTTCAATTTAACAAAAACGTGCTTTACATTCCATACAAGGTCCTAGCCACCTTGTTTTTATAGGCATTACCATTTTACAGATTATAAGATTTTAATTTTATTCATATTATGACATAACATTTATAACAACAAATTTTCACATGGGATCTTATGTCATTTTGCTAGTAAAATAACGAAATAATTATAAATATAAAATAATAATTAATTAATAACTTATTCCGGCTTGGTGGCACCGTTGGATGGAGCGCGCAATGGCAAGTGTGACTAGAAATCTATATATCATAGCTGCGGGTTCGAATCCCACCAGACACTGAAAATGTCGGTGGGAATGAATGTATATCCACGTTTTTCTAAGTGTAACCGCCCTCTAGATAGTTTCAGCTTTGTATTTCGGGGTTTTCATTTCTGTAGTATTTATTTATTATTTATTATTATTTATGTCAAAAAGGACAATGCCTAGAAAAAAGTAAAAAAAATACCAAAAACGTATTAGACAATTTCTAATTATTTCTCTTGTCGCAATAATTATCATTATTTTTTTAGAAATCAGATGCAATTGACACCCCATTAATATCATCAGCATGCAAAGAAGAAATTGATGCTTTGGAATTAGAAATAACTGAAATGAGAAGCGGAAGCTTATCTCCAGAACAAGAAGCTGACGTTATAAAAAAAGAAGTAGAAGTACTAAAAAAAATATTGCATGAAACTAAAGTCAGTTGAAAATGAAAATGAAAAACTTAAAACTGAGAGAGATAAGTTGAAAAATAAAGTAGTAGTATCTGGAATAGAGGTAGGGTCTAAAGAAAATATTCCAGATATGGAAGAATTAAATAGTAAATTAAACAACCTGGAAGATCTCACAAGGGAAAGAGATTCGTTAGCCAACAGGGTCCAAAAACTTGAAAAAGAACTTTTACAATATCGAGATCTACCTGAGGATGTAGATGTGTACAGAAATAGATCTAAAATGTTGGATAGTGCATTAGAAGAGCGAGATAAAATGGGTAAAAAAATAGAACAAATAAAAGACTTAGAAAACGAATTAAATGAACTAAGAAAGAAAGCTGCAAGAGTTGATGAGTTAGAACAGGAATTGATATATTACAGTAAAAGTGATAGAGCTGCAGGCATTGAGCTATCAAAGACTAAATCAAGATGTGGCTGCTTAGAAAGAGAACTTCAGAATGTTAGAATGGAACGAGACTCAATGGCTAAAAGAATTGAATGCTTGAAACGAGAAGTAGATAATTTAAAATCCAAGAGTAAGGAAGCTGAAATTTTAAAATTAGAACGAGACAGGTTACAAATAAAATTAAACGAACTTTCTCATATGCAAGTTCAACACGAGAATTTGAGATTGAAGTGTAAATGTCTAGAAAGTGCAGCCAATGAAAGAGACATGTACAAACACAAATATGACGAAATTGTTTCCATGGAATGTCAATGTGAAATGTTACGGTCACAAGTTGATGCAGCTAGAGAGATGACAAGAGAAAGAGATTCTTTGATGAAGCAAGTAGGTGATTTGGAAAGTTGTATATGCGAACAAGAGGAAGAAATAAAGACATTAGTATCGCAAGTGGATAATTTAACGCGTAGCAGGGATGTATCACAGGTATTTATTTAATATACAGGGTGTTTCGTAGTAACACAAAATCTTGTTGGGTATGATTCTATAGTCAATTATCACACAGTTAAATAGTATGTCCTCTCTGAGGTCTAATTGGCAATCAGTTGCATTTAGAAAGTTTAAAGACATAGTTTAGAGTAATAATTCAATAGCTTATAAAATTGCAAATATTTGCTAAAAAATATATGAACAATGAAAATTATGTATGACATCATTTGTCAATGTTTTTCAACGAGCCCTCAGCATTTAAGGCAAAATATGCCCATACTTCTGTGTAGGGTATTCAATAACCTTAATTTTCCCTTTTCAAAGTTTTTCATTACGGTAAATAGTTTCGGATAATCAATTATAATACGACAGAATTTCAATTTTTGCTGAAAAAAGTTTTTTCTTCTCCAGATTATTACTTAGGGTGTATAAAACATGCATGATTTTTTAAAATGTCATTAATTTTTAGTTTCATAACACCAATTAAACAATTAAACAAGCGAGCCTTTGTGCCACTCGATTTTGGAAGCCTCTCACGATTAAATAATAAATGATAAAGCTCTGCCATTTTGATTATTTTTGTAAGGAATCTCATTATGTATCCTATATATTTTTGTCGTATCTCCTACGGTTTACCCGGCGTATCTCCTGAAAAGTCGCGACGCACTTTTTTTTAATTTTAGGAGGTTTTCGCATAATTTCCGGGCCGCTCCAATGTGAAATATTAGTTTACTTGTTATTATTTCACATTTTCTATAACATAAACCATGAATCGTGACTTCCTTAATTTTTTTCAAAGGTAGCATAGGGAAATTGTTAAGGCTCTTGGCCTATTTATTAGTCGAGTGGACGATTTGTTTAGTAAATAGAACTCAATTCTATTTTATCAGGCGAGTAACCTTGCTGCACAATAAAAACATCGTTTATGACTTTAACATAAAGATTAACTTTTTCTCTTGTTTGTCTTAGTTTCTGCAGTGGTGTAAAGATTAATTTGTGACATTTAAACATAAAATTGTTTTTATTCCTTAAAAATGAGATTTAACAAAAAAATTTTAGAAATTTATGTAAAATTATTTAAGATAAATTGTTAGTAGAAGTTGACATTTTAGAAAAATTTTAAAAATTTCAAAATTGATCGTATCGCAATATACAATTTGATAGACGTCTCAATATAGAAATCTGAAATTTTACATATAATATTTGGGAGTTACAAGGATGGACCCTATTAGTCTGGACTGCCATGGCAAAATGGTACCCCATCGAACACCTCAAATTTAAAAGGTGAAAATGGTTGGAAAACATGTAAATAACATGTTATGCCCGCCAGACTAATAAAAATTTGCTAATTGCTATTTTTAATAAATTTTTGAAATTAGTCAAAAAAATGAATTTGCTTTTCAAAACACAATTTATGGTAAATAATGTATCATTTTTATTAATTCACATCTGAATGACCTTTTGTTATAAATTATTTCTATCATGAAATTACGCTTCATAACACCTCCTTGTTTTTTTTTTTTAAATTAAGTTTGAGATCTTCTCTATCTATTAAAACTTGTCTGGCTCGAAATTTTTGTTAATTACCTTGTCAGACTTAATTTTAAATGCGCAGCATCAATGCAAGAGATAGAACGTCAGGCTTATCCCCTGGCAGCTCATAACACTACTTTTTTTTTAATTAAAGTAACTTATTTCTTTCATGTCAAATTGAATATGATGACGAGTAAGTACTGTCCAGGAGCACCTAGCCACGACCGATTTTTTTAAAGTAAGTGTTCAAAATGTCCCTCGTGAGAAGTCACACAGGTATCAGCACCGGTCAACTAATTCAAGGATTCCGGAAGTAATTCGAATATCTTCACAGGCAGCCATTACCCTCTGTTGGAGAACTGCTATGTCATTTATAGGCACAGAATAAGCTAATAATGACCACAAAAAATAGTCAAGGGGGTTTAAGTCTGGTGAAAAAAAGGACCAAGCAGTTGGCCCACCCTGCCCAATCCGTCGTTGCAAATAGTTTTGCAAATCGCGAATCTTTGGACTAAAATGTGCATGTACACCATCGTGCATAAGCCACATGATTATTTGATATGGCAGCTTTTCTAACAAAAGTGGTAGATCATATTATAAGAAGTGCTTGTAATTCTCTCCATTTTATATTCGCAAAAGGTCCTATCAACCTATCGCCTAAGATGCGTGCCTAAACGTTTATCCCGCATTTGTCCTGATGGTTTTTATCGACAATATCATAAGGGTTGCTTTAGCCCATACGTGGTTTCGTGGTTATTATGGTAGGTAGGTAGGTAAAGATACCTTCTTTTGTGAATCCAGCCTCATCCGAAAACAACACATTAGATATGAAGAGAGTATTTTCAGTATGTTTATACAGTAATCATCTGCAATATGCTTCACGTCGTGGTAAATCGGCTAGAAATCATATTCGGGGAGGTATAAAATTTTCAAAAAGTTAGAGGATAAACACAGGAATAAAATATAGTAACACTTTGAGATACACGACTTGGTATTAATAATGGTTATTATTGTACAGGATTGGCCAAAACAAAAATCAACCATAGACGTACGAAACTGGGATGGGGGAGTTTCGTACGCCTATGATTGATTTAATTTTGGCCAATCCTGTACAATAATAACCCTTATTAATACTAAATCGTGTACCTCAAAAGGTTGCTGAAATACTAAATAATGAAAACCAGCTTTTGGGAGCCACCTTCGAGGATTGGAGCGCCCTTAGGATGCATTTGTGGATCCATGTTTGTAAGAACTTTTTTTCATATTTTTACAAGTAGAATCAGCACCCAAACTTTGTCCCATTATTTTGTATCCGCCCTTACAAGTTATTTAGAATGAACTAAATGTAAGTTGATATCTTAACAGGTCAGCATCTTAAAAAAAATTCTAATACAAATTTTCAACATTCTGTATTTTTCCTTTTTTGTATAGTTTTTTACAGCAGGATTAAATAGATGAACTACCTCTCATTTTAACGTTCAAAAATAAAAAGAAATAATTATGCCTATTATTTTTTCTAATATATAGATACCTTCGTATATACCATACATGTGTTGGTTTTTATTTAAGAATTTCCAAAATTATTTCTAAGGAAATTATCATATGCTTTTTCAGGCATTACGCTCTGGAAAAATATTGACACCCTTCGCATTGTCAACGACCAACATAAGAGTACAATATTTCACTGATATTTTAAAATTATAATAATTGTAATGTTTTAGAGTCGCATGAGAGATGCATTAACAACCATGAGAGCAGAAGTTGAAAAAAAAAGACTGCCTTATTGCTGCATCAGAAGAAAAATTAACTGCTGTGCAGGCTCAACTGAAAAGTTCAATACAGGGTGTGTCTTGTGAAACAACTTGTTTAAAAACTCGCATAGACGAACTCGAAAGAGAACTTGACAAAGCCCAGTCAGAAATTGAACATTTACAGGTGCAGGTTAGAAATACTGACGATTCTTTACAAGGAACCAAAAAACTAACGAAAAGCGAATTTGAATCGGTAGCTGCTATGAAACGTGAACTGGAAGCGGCTAAAGAAGAAAATAAAAAGTTACAACAAATTGCAAATAAAATGGTAGCTCTAACTGGCGATGAACATGTCCAAAAAATGCTCAAACAATCGGAGTGTGCTGTCAAACGTGTAGTTGAGGAATTAGGAAAGCAATATAAACAATGGGACCACATAAAGTATAATACCAAAAGAGCAAGTGCTGGTGATGCTAATAAAATTAGACGTTTTGAATCTAAGGACGTCTCAGATTCTGAAAGTAATGAAAAACTGAAAGAGGAACTGGAGGATATTCTAAGAGAAAAAGAAAAATTAGAAACACTTGTTAAACAGATTCAAAGCGATAAATTTTCTTGTCGGTCTCAAGAAGAGTTGATTTCTTTAAGAATAGAAAATGCACATTTACAAGAAGAGTTACAAAAGGAGATAAAATGTCGAAAAGATTTAGAAAAAAATTTAAATAAATGATTATACAGTCTTATTATTGTTTACTTACATATAATCCTATTTAAACCTCAATTCAGCGGCTCGGTAATGTGAAAGACAGAGGAGCATGCTTCCATCTAAACCCATCAGGGTTTAAAACCAGATAGGACAAAAAAAAAGGAAATACGGGTCTTTTATTTTTTCTGTTCTGGATACACGATTAAAATCGACTCCGTCTTTTAGAAATACCTTGTTTAATACGTTACATTATAAATTTATAATTTATGATCGAAAATTGTATACAGTGTGTCCCAGGATTGATGTAACAAGAGGTGAAAGCGACTAAACATATTTGAATTTAAATTTGATATGTTGGCAATAAACCCCGCTTGGTTTGAAACGAATTTAAGTATATTTTCGACTTTTTCAAATCATGGGGGCCATGACACCTAAAAAAACAATTTGTTCGCTTCAAGTAAAGTATCATCCGTCCATAGTGACCTGTGTAATACTAGTCTGTCCGAGCTCACCAAGAGTAATCAAATAGAAATTGCAGAATCCTGTATTTTCTTGATTCGACTGACTAGTATCTTTCTCTATATAATGTTATATAAACAAAGCCAGTATTACCCACAGCCACTGCAAGAGCAGATCAAGAGCTCCCTAAGTGGGGGGGGGGTATACTTGACATAAATACTGAAAAATGCAAGAAATGGTGTGTAATATAAAAAGTACAGGCATTTTGAAAACATTAATTTTTTTATGGTAATTTTAAACAGGTACAAATCATGACCATCTTCAATAGGATTTTTTTACGGCCTTAGGAGAAGCAATTGCATCATCCCCCCTATATTAAAGACGATTAAAGATACGACAAGCGATGTATCAATTCTGATTGGTCGGCGCCATGTTTAGTCAAATCACTTATGTGAAGTGAGGTACAAACATTTATATGGTTTGATGATGGCGTTTTTCAACTTTTCGTGTAATGTTTTTCTACTACTTTATCGGGTTAAATTAGTTACGTTTATCGAAAAAAATTTGTAATTTTTAGGCAACTGGCGAAAACCACGAAGTGGCTGACGTTTATCGACCATTAACAAATTACCAAAACTTCACATTTAGATAATAGGTTTTGAATAGAACTAAAATAGAATAATAAAAAACATATTTATTCCACAACAATATACCATTTGATTAAACCAATAGATTTGCTAGTAATATCATGGCTTCTATAAATATTATTATTTACCTTACCGATTAAATAATTTCTGTAGTAATTGTTTGTTTATTAGTTTTCATATTCCAGGAGTAGTGAATTATATAAACGGAACGCAGCCATAATTTGACTTAACATGGCTGCCGTTGACGCCAATGTCTGTAATATAGTCACTGCAGTGTATTGCCTAGTGAACTAATTCCAGCTGGCTGTGAACAGACTAGTAGCACAGTAACCATAGACACAGTAACTCTATTCAAGTGCTAGTAGTAAGTTTGTTCATAGAGCAGTTTCCAACCGTTTGAAGTTGTCTGAAGCATGCGCACATTGTTGTAGAGATGTGGTTGTTCAATCAGAACATTTATTAATGCAGAGCTCTCGTAATAATCGCATCTTTATAATCATGAAACTATCACAAATCGTATCTACGAACAAACCTATTATACAAGGTTACTGGATTTAGCTATCTAGGGTTAAACGATCTATCTGGGGACAGGACCAATACCGTTGTTTTGTGATTGATATAAGCACCTCTAAATTAATCATTGGTATCTAATCAGCTAAATCCAGTCAGAATGGTAATACGAAGTTTGGTAGATTTAAATAATAGGGTATCTCCATTGAATGCAACTATAAAGAATTTCGTTTTTACATGTAAGCATCTATGATATTAATTATTTCATATTTCAAAAAATATGACACTGCATGATGATTGTCAGTCACAAAATCTAAATCTTCCTAATACAAGAATAATTCCTTCACAATAAAATATTATGAATTTAAAAACAAAAAAATTTTAGTACACTCAGCGTTGCTACTGGATCACAATGTCGTATATAAATAAAAGAACTAAATTATTTATGGCACGTCCGAAGAAAATAATAGTTCCTGTAAGATCTGAAGCTCGAATGAAAAATTACTTTTCCTCTACTGATGCAAGGGCATGGTGTGACATTGTCGAAGAACGAAGAAAACATATACTGGAATATGCAGCTAAAAACAAAGAAGTATGAAATTATAATTAATTGATATTACAATTTATTGAATAAAAACGTTGATATACAAATTTTCTAGGGTTTTTGCTTGGATAAATTTATCCCTCTTGAAACGCTTTTTGAAGTTATGATGGCAGCGAGAAACGATGAAACAAAAAATCTACAAAAGAAAATAGATTGTTTAGAAAAATGCGTAGATATCTATTCCAAAATTGAATTAACCGATGAACAGTACAGAAAACTTAATAATCTGGTAAATAGAACATTTTAATTTGCATAAATAACATATTATATTTACATATGAATTGCTAGTAGTATTTTGTACTAAGCGAATATGATGTTAAATATGGAAAATTTTTAGAAATCGGAAAATGAAAAAGTTTATGGAAAGCTGGAGTGCTTTCAGGGTATCGGAAAAACATTAAATTGTACATTAAAAACAGGTGAGAGACGAGATGTTGGGGAATATGCAGATGCGGAACTTGAAAATGCAAATAATGTCCAAAAACTTGAAAAAAGAACTTTTGCAGTGTCAAGATTTACAAAAGGATGTAGATATATACAAAAATAGATGTAAAATGTTGGATAGTGCATTACAAGAGCAAGATAAAATGAGTAAAAAATTAGAACAAATGAAAAACTTGGAAAACGAATTAAACGAACTAAGAAAAAAAGCTGTTAGAGTTGAAGAGTTAGAACAGGAATTGACTCATTATAGTAAAAGTGACAGAACTACAGACATAGAACTATCACAGACTAAAGCAAGATGTGACTGCCTAGAAAAAGAGCTTCAGAATGTTAAAATTGAAAGGGATTCGTTGGCTAAAAGAATAGAGTTCATGAAAAGAGAAATAGACAATTTAAAATCAAAGAGCAAGGAAGCTGAAATTTTAAAATTAGACAGAGACAGGTTACAAATAAAACTAAATGAACTTTCTCATATGCAAGTTCAATACGAGAATTTGAGATTAAAGTGTAAATGTCTAGAAAGTTCAGCCAATGAAAGAGATATGTACAAACAAAAATATGATGAAACTGTATACATGGAATGTCAATGTGAAATGTTACGATCACAAGTTGATGCAGCTAGAGATATAACAAGAGAAAGAGATTCTTTGTTCAAGCAAGTAGGTGATTTGAAAAGTTGTATATGCAAGCAGGAGAAAGAAATAAAGACATTAGTATCGGAAGTGGATAATTTAACGCGCAGCAAGGATGAAACACAGGTATCTTTTCAATATACACTAACCGATAAGGATGATCAGTTGGAAAGTATTTTTTGTTAGGAAGCTGTTTTTTTTTTTATCAAAATTGAGGAAACCGCTTTCATTTCTTGCATCTTCCTTGTTTTAATTGTTTTTGGCTTAACTTCTTTCATTTTGTGTAGTCCTGCTTTCCGTATTTTTTTTTAAATGTTCCCATTTCTTTCTTGATTGTGATTATTATTGCTATCTTTCTTGATTATTTCATTTATACTGTGTGCCCAAAATTCGATGTTCAACATTGGGATCTGGGAAACGGGAAGAGCTACAAGGTCGGTTAAATGGAATAAGTTTTGGAAAATTTTCTGCTGATTCCAAATCCGTTAAGTAACCACGGCTAATTGAGACCGTTTTTGAGATTTTCCAAAAAAACGAAAATTTTGTGATTTATATTTTGTCTGTAGCCTAGTAATCCTTGGTAAGACAGGATTTAGACTTTTACGTTATTAGGATACTTTTTTGAGACTAATATTTTGGTCTAGAAACGAATGTTCGATAGTTTTTGTTTTCGAGATATTCGAGGTAACTTTTGCTTTTCTTATGGCAGTCATACTGGATTTTTCGTTTATCAGATTGCGCTTAAAAAAGAGCTTTCAGATGATGTATCACATGCCGAGGAAAAATTGTTTTTCAAGGGACTAATTTAAGAAAAGCTATCCATTGCTTAACAAAACAAAATAGTAGGCCATGGAAAATCAAAAAGTTTTTGTAAAGCCAGAGACAAGGAAGTTGCTTATTCAGACGGCGACTAATTATTATCTGTGTACTTAAATTGCTTTATTTGTACAATTTTCTAAAAATATCAATAAAGTGTTCAAAATTTTAACAAGTGAATCCTCTTCCTCAAGGGCATTTTGTATGTAAAGTAGTTAGTAATTAGTAAAATTTTAAAAATGCTTTTCTAAAAACGACTAAATTCACACATAACTTTCAATAAAATTTAGTAGGCTGTGGTTTAAAATAAATAATAAGCATTACTGTTAGTTGACACTTGTTCACTAAATAGTAGTGGCATTATTGTAAATTATTCAAGAATACTTATTATTACTTTTCAAGAGTGTGATTATTGCAAAATGGCGTACAAATTCTCAAATGAAGAAAAAAGTGATATGTTAGAATGTTATTTAAAAGTAAATAGATATTCGCAAAATGCATCGACTTCCTGTCTAGAAACATTTCCGGAGAGAATGCAACCACATAGAACAGTTTTTGAAAAAATTGTAAACAATTTGTTAAATTACGGGAGTTTTAATAATGTTGGCCGCATAAATTAATTTTCGAAGCTGTTAACAATAATCCCCGCATATCAATGCGACAAATTGCAGACGAAACAAATATTCCTAAGACAACTGTACACGAGACATTAAAAGAAAGGAAATATCATCCGTACAAACCTACGATTGTTCAAGCTTTATACAATAATGATTTTGGCAGAAGATTTGAATTTTGTCGTTGGTTTAATTAGAAATGCGAAGAACAACCTGATTTTCAATCGAGAGTTATATGGACCGATGAAAGTTGTTTTACAAATTGTGGAGTCTTTAACAAGCACAATTATTACCACTGGGCTACAAAAAATCCGCATGCAGCTACGCAAAGAAGATTCCATTCAATGTTTGGTGCGACATGAAAAGTATTACCTTTTCTCTTCCTATTCTACTCCTATGATCTGCCTATAACCCTTTCCTTATTTATTATTCTCAGATCACCATTTAATTGGTCCATTCATTTTTCACAACAATTTAACGGGAGCAGCCTATCGTGGTGACCTTCTAAAAAATAAAGTTGTGCTGCACATAATACTAATAATAACGGATATTGCAGGAAATGTTTGGTAACCACATAATTTCAAACAGAGGACCAGTATTGTGGACTCCCAGCTCGCCTGATATAACCCCTCCTGATTTTTATTTGTGGGGTATGGTAAAAAATGAAGCGTATGATTTTGAGTGCCCGGTAACTATCGATATTTTGGAAGACAGAGTTAGGGACGTTTTCGGCACAATAAATGCCAATATTCTCACAAGAGTAATCAGGTCAGTTAGGCGTAGATGTCAAAAATGTATTCAGCTAAATAGAGGTCATATTGAACAGTTTTATTAAATATTCTTATTTCTTTACTATCATCTTTCCTATCATGTCAATTTGCTGTTATTAAAAAATTTTCTCCATATCGATTATGTTCAGTATTTTAACAGAAAATTAAAATTATTTAAACATGTTAAACTGGTAACCTTAATGTTACTGCTATTTTTTATAATGGTTGGTATTAGGTATATCCACGAAATCAAAATAACTTTTTATTTTCCATGGTCTACTATTTTGTTCTGTTAAGCAATGGATAACTTTTCTTAAATTAGTCCGTTGAAAAACAATTCTTCCTGGGCATGTGATACATCATTTGAAAGCTCTCTGCAATCTGAACAACGAAAAATTCAATATGGCTGCCCTAAGAAAAACAAAAGTTACCTCGGATATCTCGAAAATAAAAGAACATCGAACATTTGTTCCTATACCAAAATATTAGTCTCCAAAGTGTTCTAATAAGGTAAAAGTCTAAAATCTGTCTGACTAAAGATTATTTGGCTACAGATAATGTTAGGACACACTATTTGTTTTAATTTCCTGTTTGAATTTCGCTGTTTCGCGTTACAAAGTAAAGGTTGCATAACCTACGTAATGACAGTTTTTATTGACATAGGATGGTTTTGGCGGCAAGATAGCTATTCATTATTCATTGTTCTGGAAGCGTCCTACAAAAAAGGAGAACAAATCTTGATTTTTGGGGAACTTAAGTTAAAGTGCCCGGGAGAGGAAGAAGTTTTGTGTAGCAATAATAAAGGAATGATAAATAATGTGAATGTGAATCTTCCATGGATGGGGACCCCATTTGCAGTTAAAGAAATCCATAAGGTAAATGCAACTTTCGTTTCCCATTACATTTAGGAATTATATCCCTCTATTGAGGTGGTCCTTCACAGTATCATTTAGTGTGTCTTTATCAACTGGCTGCTTTCATTTAGAATTGTATCAAAAACAGAAAAATGGGAAATCACAACATTTTTTATTTTTTTTTGGAAAATCCCAAAAACGGTTTCAGTTAGTCGTGATTTCTTAACTTATCCTATTTAACCGACCATGCAACTCTTATGGTTTCCGAGATCGCAATGGTGAGCATCGGATTTGGGACACACGGTATATTTACCATGAATTTGCTTAGTTTATTTTATTGTGTTCTACTACTCTAATGTCTCAATAGCTTCTTTCATATTTACCATATCCAATTTTGTAAATTTAAATGATCTTTCCATTCTTATTCGAGGGGAGGCAGGATGGTGAAGGATTGAGTACAGTGTTAGAAGTATGAGTGCGACTTGTATAGTATGAGCTGTTTAAAACTGACAAAAATATAAAAAAAATACAGGTTGTTTTATTTAAAAAAATTACAACTTTATTGTACATTATCAAAGATAGAAAAAACATAATATTTAAACCCAGGTAACACTAATGCTCTTATTAAGATCTCTAAGGTCGCTTTAAAATTATACAATAAAACTTCGAATAAAACCAAATGATCTTCAAGACAAGTTTAGGATCACCATAAAGCAGCATCTAGCCAAAAAGGGCCCATCCTAAAAGGGTCTTGAAGACTAAATTTTAAAACTATATTAAAAACCATTTAGTTTTAATTTCATATTCTTAAAGAGTTCTTCAAGGCAACCTTAAATTTATGTATTAAAACGTTTTGCATTTAAAATAAAATTGCAGCACACTAAATTGCCTTGAGAATCATTATAATTAATCCTAAACGGGTTTTATTTTGTTTTAAAGTCGGACAACTTTATGCATGAAATAGTTAAAACAACGGCAAGTCTCTAATGGGGCAGAGTGGTAATATTTTAAACGTAACGCATATAAAGCTGATCAAATATAATATTCAAATGCAAACTATTCTGGTAAAAATTTCCAACGGATGGCACTTTTCTGACAAAATATAATAAAATACTTCTATATAACTCGAGCGCCACCAATATAATGTTTTTTTTATTTTCTAAAAATTTTTTTAAAAATATCGTCAATTTTTATTTTGCATCTAAACATCCAAATGCATTTTTTTTATTAAATTGCATGTTTGGACACACCGTCCTTCAGTTATCTAAGAGGATGTAAAGCGCATATATTTCAATAATATATTTTTCTTTGGCTATTGAAAATATTCATCATGGTGGGTCTGTATCTTATATAAAAAATGGCGTGGTCTAGATAAAAACTGATTGCAAGTTAATAGAACATTTTAAATCTTACAAGACTTAAAATAGCGTTTTATTTACCACTTTAAGTACAATTACTCTCCCAGACATTTATTTACTCTTCCTTTTAAAACTGAGTTGCTTTAATATGTTCAAACTCGTGGCCTTATTGATTTAAAGGGATCTGACGCGCCTATGAAATCCTAACCTTAAAATTGTGCCGGTTTTGTGATTGCTGGATTTAGTGACTTCGTTTTAATTTAAAATACTTGTCACTAATATTTTCCATTTTAAATATGTCTTCTGGTTTTCATTCATGCATAAAGTAGGTACACGGACTGCACTGGTTCACTAAATCAGCAATCAGTTTATTGAGCAGATGGCGTGTTTTCTCCGATTATGGAGGGGGTAGAATTAGTTTTAATAAAGTCATCAAAAATCCAACAGGCATTTCTTTTAATCAAATTGACTAAATTAAAACCTTTGAACTTTAAAATATTCTTAATTTACTCTTTAAAAAGTAAAAACTATGTTTTAGGATTTAATGTGGAATTTCATTGAGCATATAGGCTTAAGATAAAATAGTTTTCTTAACGGGTTTTAATGACTACATCAAGGATACTCCATAAAACTACATTAAAACCATTTGTTCCAAAATGGATTGTTTTAAAACCAACTTGCTATTTAATTCTTTAAAAGGCAAATTAGTTTTAAAATAGCCAATGTCAAGAGTATTATAAAACTAGTATAAGATCAATAGGGCATTAGGAGCAAACAGTTTTTTTATTTTAATTTAAAGAGTGCATTAAATCCTTTGCATAAGAATCAGTGGTCTTTAAGAACTTTTAGTTTATCTTAAGGTAATTTTAAAACCACTATCATTTTATTGAACATGTTAAAGCACTTTTAAAACCTAAATAAATCAAAAGTATCTTAGAGTTGTTACTTGGGAATTTAAATTAAAATCGAATAATGTTATCGAAAATAATAAAATATTGTTTTTTTTTATCTTTGAAAATAAAGTTGTAATTTTTTAAATGAAACAACCTGTATTTTTTTTATTTTTGAAATTTGTGTTCTTTCAAATTACAATGATATATTAGTTATGTTAACACTTCATTGTTTAATGCTGTTTCTTATCATGGCAATCTTAGTTTAAATTTTGTTAAATTAACTTTCCTCAATGAATTCTTTTTGAAATTGTGCTTTATTCTCGCTATGCTTTTATTGGCATTACTGTATTAATATATGTCTACTTATGTTCAAATCTTAAAATTTTGCAACAGAAAATGTGATGTTTATGATATTTTAGTCCAGTGATGGACTAAGAGGTGGGGGTTTTGTTCAATCTTAATAAATTAATAAATATATAATACGTGGTTATTTTAGTTCACCATAAATGAAAATTTAGTTGTAATATCAAACAAAATCCAAATTTTGCGGCCCAATGGTAGCCAGGATATTGTTTCAGGAGGCGTACAACTTAGCAACACCATGGAAAGAAAGAAAAAGAAGGAATTTTTTCTTAAGCAGCACTTTGTATCAGCGTCGCCCCACGCGTCCTGACGTTGCTGGATAATGCCGTAACAACGATTATCAGACTCACTTCTGCAGCAATTCAGTGGATAAAATCAGGGTCGCCACAACATCGACATACGAATGACAGTGATGACCAACGACGTCGTTTTAATGTTGTGCTGAAAACCATAACCTTTACCCGGTCAATTTTTTTAAATTGAGCTTCTAGTCTTATGAAGTAATTTTGCTGCGGGTATCTCCTGTTTGGAAAAAGTTGTGCGTAGTTTATTGCAGCAGCGTTGGAGTTTTTCCGGAATTCCCCAACAGCATGTCGACTTTTTCATTTTGTGTGTACATTTTCAATGGATATTGAAAAAGTAAACGTAAAGGAGCAACAATCAATTAGTTATTTAAAAACTGACAGTTCAAACAATATTATGCGATTTTCATTTATTTCCAAAAGAAACTAAGTTTATTTGCAAATTATTTTAATGCTTTAAATTAACATCTTTCATACGAGACCAATTCAATGCCACAATTCATTTATAATGAAATCCGTTATACTTATACCAATTTAAAGCTTAAATTATGACGATTCCTATGGGGAAGGAGAAAATAGAGTTACTATTTGAAAAAAAAAATAGTAATTGTCGCTCAAAAGTCAGGAAAAAATTATTTTGAATTTTTTCAAATAATTTCATTATAATGAAAAATATTCGCTTCATATTGCACCCAAATATCATAAATGAACCATATTATGATATCCAATGCCCTACTTAGAAAATTTTCATTGTACAAAGAGTTTCAATTATTAACTTTGATTTTCATAAAATTATTGAGTCTGACATATTTGACGGTAATGTCAAAAATTTTGATTTATTATACAGAAAATTTCATGCATAATCAGAATATCTTAAAATTTGCAGGGTATTCCATTTAAAAATTCCAAATTGATGACACTTTCGGTGAAACCGGAAATGGTATTGATAATATATGCTAGTCAAAATAAGCCCATTTATTTTCCATACGTAAATTTTAAATGTGAATATTTTATACCAATTTTTTACAATATGGTGGGCTGATATATGATCTCGTTGACACCCAGTATAACTATTATATGTCATTGTAATTGGAAAGAAGCAACGGATTCAAAAATATAAAAATAGGCAGGATTCCATTTAAAGAAATATAGCTTCGTTTTTTCTCCCGTACACATTAAGAGATAGAAAAAAATTTAATAAATTTGAGAACTACAAAAAAATTCTAGATAAGGTTGTTTTTTTTTTGACAAATCAAACAATAGTGATAGTGAACTTTGGAAACCCTGCCGGTGGCTGGGAGCAGTATCTAAAGATAAACATATTCTTCTAAATTATATACAGTATGTCCGCGAATGGGGTTTACAAGAGGTGAAATTGCTAAAATATTTAACTTTTCGAGAAAAAAACATTCTGTATAAAAATTTTTGTTTTCCTGAAAAATACGAATCACGTTGATAATCTTTATACTTTTTATACAGGGTGCTCAAAAAATACAAAACTTGAACTTCGTTTAAGAGCAAACTGGCCCTATCTTTATTTTGAAACAACATTCTAAATAAAACAGTTGTTTTAAATTTCGTATTCAGCCAAAATTAAAATTTCGATTGAATATTATTATTCTTGTAAATTACAAATTATAGCACGTTTTTGAAACATACCTTTCTATAAGCTACCATTTCGTTGTTAGGTATTTTATAAATTCAGAATTGTTTATCTGATACTTATTCGCCTTGTTCAAATGCAATTAGCTAAATAGAAAAGGTGGCAAAACTGACAACAATTCTCTTATTTCACAAACAATCCAATATTCAGTTGAAACTTTGGATTTTAACTGATTATAAAATTTTAAACAATTTTTTTATTTAACATTTTGTTCCAATTTACTTTTAGGCGAATTTTTGAACACCCTGTATAAAAAACATGAAGTTTCTCAACGTGAATCGTATTTTTGAGGAAAGAAAAACTTTTATATTGAATGGCTTTTTCTCGAAAAGTTGATTATTTAGCAATTTCACCTCTTGTAAACCCCATCCGCGCACATATATACTGTATATTATATACTATCTAAATCAGTCGGCATCTTGGTATATAACAAGTTTATTAATAATAACAAAAATAAGGCGGGGATAAGTTTTAAAGGGACAACCTGTATTTAGGCGATGTCCCATTAGTTTCCAAACACCCTGTACATTATAATTAAAAAAAAATTATGCAAAAATGTACTTGATACAAATTTATTACTATTTGTTTTTTTATTTACAATTTTAAGTTGATACTTTTGGCAGGTCAGGGTTTGTCCAAACAGTTTCCTAAAGTCCTATATTTCCCCATTTTTTTTTTACGGCGGGATTAATTACCCAAAGTTGCTGAATTGCATGTTATTAACTTTTTTTATTTCTTTAATGTTGAAATCAAGAAATGAAACAGGTTTAATTATAGGCTTAGCATTATTTTTGTATTGCATATTCTGAAAGTTTGCACTGTGTTTACCAAGTGTTCAAAAAATTTTGTTATCGATGTTTGCATCGCCTTCATATGTAAAAAAATTTTAAAATCAGCGAGCTGAATCGTCATTCAACTCGCTGCGCTGATTTGAACAATTTTTTTGAAGAGTTCTTCGTTGCCGAAATTGACGTCATCAGGTCCCATATACTCTACAGCCGTTAGCCTGTGCCGATTAAATGGCGGAAAGACGGGCGGACAGTTGAGCAGTTTATCAGTTTAGCGGCTAACTTCAGGGGGGTTCAACTGAGATAGCATTGTCGGGATATATAGTCATTTATTTCTGTATTATCACGTTTCAAGATATAATCCAGGTTCCAATATGTTAATAATATTTAGATTTTATTTATTAGTTTTAATTTTACTATTTTAGTACCAATTTATACTATTATAATAATTTGTAAATGTAAAATTCAAAATATATATTTAATTGTGATTTTTGTTTCTTTTATTTCCAGAAGTACATTAAACTCCAGAAAATGCAACATAAAATTTTTTTTATTTTTTTTCATAAAAATGGATGGCTAATATTTTACGTTTGTGTTTTTAAATATTCAGTTAGGTATAGGTAAACATTTATTTTATAATATACATATTGTCCACTCTTATTGAACTTTTGGCAGCTCATTTTTGTGGTTCATTAGTTCATAATAGATGGCATTAGTATAGTTATTTGTTAGTAAAAAAGAGTAACTTGAAAAATATGCAATAATAAATTAAAGTCGTATTAGGATTTTCAGCTCCTAAGTGAACTCTAACTAGATTGATGGGAGAGGCTCATTTAACATGTATGTTTTCTATTAATTTTATTAATAATCGTGTTGGCCATCTGGTGGTTGAAGACAAATCATGATCGCCACTTGGTGGTTGAAGAAAATTTAAGCGCTGCCAATTTTTATATAGGACTGGCTAATATGTATATAATAAAATAAATGAGGTAAACTAAACCAATTTAAGTTTACCTAATACGTTTGATTAAAAACCAAATGTAAATATGTTGGCCGAGAGTGCAGCCTACTTGTCAAATTTGTTTTTTGATAAAAATAGTGTAAGAGGTTCATTCAAGTTTGCTGCGTTTTTATAAGTACCGATGTCACCAAGAGATGAGGCTTTACGATTTATATTTTGTATTATATTTGCATTCAATGAAAAATGTGGCAATTAGATTAAGACTTGGTGTTATTCCACATATATTAGCTTCCACTGCCAGCAAATTAGAAAGATCTGCTTTTATATAATTTATATCACATACTGTTAATGGCACAAAATGCCATAATTAAACACTTAAAAATAGCGTGGTCACCTTAAATGTGTCCGTCATATACCTAATCCAGTGTATTGATTGCGGGCGAACTTAACCAGCAGGACCTGCTGACCTTACTCTGACGTGTTCGGGCGGATAATGCAATTGATTTATCAAATGCAAATATCTTCCTCAATTTTCGTTCAATCGGCTTGATATTTTTTGAGGCCGTTTATACAAAAAACAGTATAAAAATTGAAGAAAACAGGAAAACAATACTTCACTAAACGAACCTATTAGGTATGCATGTTATTTTTACTAATTGATACCTCTATACGTTTTAATCGATTTTTATTTAAAAAGGAATTTCGAAATTATGTTTAAGGTTGCGTTTTCACCAGACATTTGACTTAAATATTTAAATCGCTATTCAAATGTGTCTCTTTGTATAATATGGAAAAATTAAAACGTGATTCATCTTAAATACCATTTACATTTAATCTATAAAATTTCAGGCAATATACTGATGCGTATTTTTTTTTATTTCTAAGAAATACGATTATTTAGTTTCATAAAATGGCATTAAATGAAATTTTCGTATTTATTATTAACAAAAAAAAAAATACGCATCAGTATTGCCTGTAATTGTATGTATTAAATCCATCTGTAATTTAATATGAATCATGTGCTTTCATTTTTCGTTCTTATCAATAAAAAAATATAGCGATTTGAAGTTTTATGCTAGCTATCATGGAGACGAGGACATGTTAATGCCGCCTTAAAGACATTTTTATAACTTTTATTAGGCATTACTCTTCCCAAAAAAATAATTATAGACGCCCTTTTGAAAGTAACTCTTCTTGTATTGTCAAGGTACAACATAAGGGAACAGCATTTCACTGATATTTTAAATATTACAATGTTTGTAATGTTTTAGAGTCTTATGAGAGATGCTTTTTCAACCATGAGTGCAAAAGTGAAAAAAACAGACTGCCTTATTTCGACATCGGTGCAAGCTGAACTTAAGAAATCAAGACAAGGTTTGTCTTGCGATACAACTTGTTATAAAACTCGCATAGAGGAACTTGAAGGCGAACTTGACAAAGCCCGATCAGAAAATAAAAATTTGCGGAAGCAGCTTAGAGATACTGATGTTTCTATACAAGGGTCCAAAAAACAAACACAAAGTGAATATGAATTGGTAGCAGCTATGAAATGTGAATTGGAAGCGGCTAAAGCAGAAAATAAAAGATTACAACAAATTGCAAATAAAATGATAGCTTTAACAGGCGATGAACCTGTCAAAAAATCTTTTAAACAATCGGGAAAATGTTCAGACAATTGTGGTGTTAAGCACGTATTAGAATTAGGAAAGTCATATAAAGACTGGGATCAGATAAACTATAATAAAAAAAGAGCAACTTGTAGTCAAGCTAATGAAGCTAATAAAATTAAATGTTTTGAATGTAAGAATGCCTCAGATTCTAAAAGTAACGAAAAACTGAAAAAGGAAGTGGACGATAATCTAAGAAAAATAGAACAATTTGAAAAACTTGTTAAACAGGAACAAAACGACAAATGTTCATGTGGAACACAAAAATCTAATTCACAAAACTTAAACAGAGATGCAAAGTGTTGCAAAAGTTTAGAAAAAAAGTTAAAAAAAATAAATTATACACTCTTACTCATGTTTATTTAAAGTTGATTCATTTTTTGTTGTAACTAAAAATTGATTTTCGCGTTGTTAAGTTGGACAAAAAACTTCTGTTAATTTTAAACTCCTGTGAGTGTCATTCTGTTCATTTTAATTACAAACTACAGTCAATGTCTCTCCTGGTTTTTTATGGCATGCCGTTAATGACACTACTTAACCTAAAAAAATAATTGCCAACTTAACGACTTGAAAATCAATTTTTAGTTAGGGCAATAGAAAATGAATCGCTTTATGAATAATCCTACATATTTAATATTTCATAATATTAATATCTACACAGCCAATGATGCAACCAGTAGCTAGCTAGGATTTCTGAGCCTATATTCAAAAACTGAAAATAGGCCCCTCTTTCATGGAGAAGGGTGGCTGTGCTTGAAGGCAAACACACAATCTTTTCTCAACAAAAACATATATTCTAGCATTTATTACAGGTCGGTGGCAGCACTAGCTCAAATTTAAAGGTGCGGACCTCTGGGTGGGCCACAAGCATTTCTGTTAGGCTAATAAACATAATGCGATAATGAATATGAATTAAATGTCCCATGCTTCAATTGTTTGACATGGTATAATATCCTATAATTCACCATCTGCCGCTAGACAACCTGCCGCTACGCAGTACTCCTGCCACATTGCAATGTTTTTCATAGTCGGATCAGGTTAGGCCTGCAAATCAAACAAAAAAGTTGAATCCCCCCCTTCCTTCAGCTACAAGAAACGACGAAAAACTGTCTTCGCCTATAGATGGCAAAACTGTAAATCTATTTTTATTGACTAGCAGGTGGGCACCAGGGTGGGCCACAGATTTTTTTGGGTTGGCGTCGGCCCACCCTTAGTTCCGCCACTGGTACAGGTAATCCATTTGTATTATGAGATGCAATTGGCGCATATTTAAAATATCTGAACTTAATCAGAGACTCCACATTTGTATTGTGTAGAAAGTCTACTTTGTCATTTAAAAGATCCACTTATACTTAACATTGTAAGAAATCTGGGATTGTTTTTCAAACCAGTTTGGAATTTTTGTTTTACTGCTTCAACAATATTTCACGATAACTGAAAAATGTACACTGCAGTGCAGTGAACTGCATCTGCTATAGAACTAGAATTTGTAATTTCTAGTACTTTAGATGAAATCACATGTCCGCGCATTGAACAATTTTTTCCAAGGCACTCACTAAAACATTTGCCATCTTCCAGCCGCAACATTGGTGGTTTCATCCACGCTAATCCAAACGTATTTGTCATTCAGTTTAGTATACTGTCACATTTTTGTGATAAATGTTTTTTCTATGACACCTGAACATTGCTGTATCAACTGCAAATTAATACACTCTTGCAAAAATTGTCTAAATAGTGGATTATCTAGTTATCCACTAAATGTAAGTTAAAATTTGTTTGCCTGCCACCATCAGTAGCACTACCACTCACACACTTTTTATGACTGTCTGAGGAAATGTGTCATAATGTTTGCTTACATTGCATAAAAGCATTTTGCTTGAGCAATATAATTTTGTGTCGTAAATTGCAACTCCGCAAAAACAACTAATCCACAAGTTTACATTATCTTCTGAAGGAGTTGAACAAGATATTTTAAGAAAGTTGACCTTTGTTCTCTTTAATTTCGCACTGTTTATGTTATAATATAAAGCATTTTGAGTACGACCCTGTATGGAACAACATGAATTTCGTCATGTCGAAGTGTCAGTTGTTATACTCATGTTGTGATCATTCAAAATCTATGATCTATGTATTTTTTATAATAATGGTCATGTTTTAATTTAAACCTAAGGAATTTAACATGGTGTCAGGTGTGGTTGTTGTAGTTTAATTATGTAGACTGCAAAAATAAATACATGTGAGCAAAATTACGAAATTGTGCTGTTGACCTTCAAAGTTCAGTCATAGTGTACCTATTTCAAAATGGATGCGGAAGTGTTAAAAAACCTGTTGAGAGAACAAACAAAGATTTTCAGTGCTTTGGCTCAGCAAATCGCCAATAGCCAAATTATAACAAGCGCATCATTGCTACAAAATGTTCCTCCACCGCCTCCACTCGAAGTAGAAACAGGTGACATGCAAGAAAACTTTGATTTTTTTTGTTGCTAACAAGAATAATTAATGCACTGTAGCTGGAATAGATAAGTGGCCTGCTACAGATAATGCAAAGAAAATTAGTATTTTACTTTCCTTCATTGGTTCTGCATCATGAAAAAGTATTTTAATTTTGAACTGAGTGAACAGGATAAAACCTTTCCAGAAACAGTATTATCTGCTATTAAAAGCAACGTTGTTTATAGTCGAAATATTATTGTTGCTCGTATGGAATCTCTCGTGTTCACAGAATGTAGATGAAACATTTGACAGCTATTTAATAAAGTTAAAAGCCTTAATGAAACCATGTAAATATGCTGCATTAGATGAATTCCTCACATACAAAATCGTCACAGCATATAAATGGCGCAATTTAAGATATGCTATGATCTCGATTCCCGATATTACAAAAGAAAAGGCTATTGATCTTTATCGGATGGAAGAAATATCCACTAAACACACTCTAAACTTTCCATTGGATGATAATGCAAACACAAAGGTCGAGGCAAATGTGAACAAAATCAAGTCCAATAAGAAAAAAATGTAAATTTTGTGATGACTGGCACATTTTTATTAAAAGATCTTGCCCAGCTTTAGGACATAAATGCAGGGTATGCCATTTAAGTAATCATTATGAGAAAGTATGAAAGAAGAAAGCAGATATAATGTCAAGAAAATCTAAGAATGTCAAGAAATAGTAAATAAAGTAAGTGAAGAAGAAAATTCCACTTGTAAAGACGAAGACTACTCTGCAGAAATTGGAAAAATATTTGACAATTCGAGTTCAAATGGAAGTATTATTGCTGAGTTGAAGTTAAAACTAAATAATAAATGGGAAATAGTGAAATGTGATTTAGACACAGGTGCGAATACCAGTCTTATAGGTTATAATCAATTATGCACGTTGTTAGACACAGAAAACCCTGAATTATTGATTTCCAAATATAGGCTACATAGTTTTGGTAGTAGTCCTATTTATGTCAGAGGAGAAATAAAGATTCCATATAAGCATAAAGGTAAAAAATATTTATTGGTACTTCAGGTTGTTGATGTTGACCACTGCCCTTTACTTTCGGCAAAAGTATGTACAACTCTTGGACTTCTAAAATTATGTAACAGTATACAAAGTATTTCTGAATATAGTTCAATAAAGTTAACATCTAACCAAAATGCCATCAGAAAAGTATACAGAATTCAAGCTGAAGGATTTTCTCATATATTTGAAGGTTATGGTGAGTTGTCAGGAGAAGTACACTTAGAAGTTGATAAATCTGTTACTCCCGTTATACAACAACCTCGTCGATTTGCAATTAAGCTTAGAAAAGAACTAAAGACAGAATTAGATAAACTTGAAAATGAATTATTACTAAAGATCAACATACAGACTGGGTAAGCAACATATTAATTGTTCGATAAAACAATTCTTTTCGAATATTCCTTGATCCAATTCCACTGAACAAAGCCTTGAAACGACCTCGACTACAATTCATTACTCTAGATGAAATTTTACTTGAGTTGGGTAAAGCAGAAATTTTTTTGGTAGACGCAAAAAAGATATGTTGGCACTTAAAGCTTAGCGAAGATACTAATTTGGCAAAAGATTTATGTATTACAGACAAAAGAATTAAGCACAATCAAGCAGATACTAGGGAAAGCTCTGTATGCCAGAAACTTATATATTGTATCGTAGAAGGTTGGCCGAGAAAAATCTACGAAGTTCCCGATGAAGTTAAAACCTGTTTTAAATATAAAGATGCACTTTCCACTCAAAATGGACTCGTCTATTATAATGATCGAATACTTATACCTAATTGTTTGCGAAAACTTATAGTTGGAAAAGTACATACTAGCCACAATGGTATTGATGCTAATTTTAAGATTAGCAAGAGCAAATATTTTTTTGCCGGGCATGAATTCCGAAATAAAAAATAAAGTGCAAGGATGCGACATATGTGCCAAGTACAGTTCATCACAGAGAAGATCTCCCATGCAAACTCATTCAATACCCAAGCACCCCTTCCAAATTGTGTCGATGGATGTATTTTTTACAATGCCCCAAGCAGAAACAATTTTTAATAACTGTAGATCATTACTCTGATTATTTTGAACTAGATATCCTAAAAGACGTCATCATCTTCAATCATTAGCTGCTGCAAATGCAAATTCAGTCGCTTTGGAATACCGTAAGTAGTATGTACGGATAACGGAACAAATTTTATTAGTGCAAAAGTTTGTTAAAGATTGGCAATTTACTCAAGTTTCCTCATCTTCACACCATCAATAAGAAAATGGTAATGCAGAAGCAGCAGTAAAAATTGCAAAGAATCTAATAAAAAAAGCGGAAGAAGGAAAATAAGATATATGGCTTTCTTTGTTATATTGGAGAAATATTCCTAACAAAATTGACTCCATCAGAGCGTTTCTTATCAAGATCGACCAGAAATGGTGCGCCGTCATCTATAGAAAAATTAAAACCTCACCTCGTTGATAATGTGTCTAAGAAGATAAATAGAAAGAATAAATTTTATTATGATTGTAAGACGAAAGTGTATCCTGAACTAGATGAAGGTTTCTTAGTAATGGTTCAGCTTAATCCGAAAATCTTGAACGGTTGGACCAAAGGTACACTTGAAAAAACATTATTGCTAGATCCCATATAGTCAACGTTAATGGTTCGTCCTATAGAAGAAATGTTGTTATATTAAACCGCACAACTCACATACAAGCGACATAGTTCAGTCATACAGTCATCAAATTCCAGTTCTTCCTTCAAGCCAAATGCCTCCAGAAGAAACTCTTGAAAATGTAGACTAAACTGTTCTTTATAATAATGCATATAATATTCTTCCTATTTCACCAACTCCAAAAGAATCGTTTAACAAAATCACACAACCTGTTAACTCAGACCACGTAATGACATCTCTGTAACGCAGATAATATGGATATTTATGAACAAAAATCAATTTCGTCATTGCCTATAAATAAAGTAGATATTATAAAAAAAGTTACTTAAAGTTAATACACGGTTTGGGAAAGCTATTTTTGCAGTACTTTTCGACAACAATGCAAATAATACTTTTAAATCATTTTTACCAAAAAGGGTGCAAGAGATTTTAACGGAAGATGTTATTAATGAAATGAATTCATTACCTAGCAAATATACATTGACTTATTTAGGTAAAAATATTCCTAAAGTAACTGGTTTAAAATCAAGATCCTTAATAAAATTTCATGTCATTGATTATTGATTAATAATAAACAGTAAAAGGATTTGTGGCAACAATTTAAATATTATATACTAAGATCGGTCACACTGTCACTATTTCTTCTCATCACACAATAATATTTCTGTACAAAGACGGTCTTATTAACAGGTAATTTATATTTACTATTTACATTTCAATATATAACTTTCATTTATTTTTATTTTTTAGATCAAATACTTGTTAAGAAGATATCAATCAATATGTGGATGCAATATGCTGCAGAACAGTGGCCAAAGGCTGAAAATTTAAATCTAGCAATAGAGAGATTATCGTGTGAATTAAATGCCTTAAGTTTCGAAGCGGAGCATGAAACTGTATATGGGCATTATTGTTTCGATGAAGAAAGTGTGAAAAATTATAAGAAAATGGCTGAGAGATATAGCTTAGGTGCAAACTTATGTCAAAAATATATCTACGAAATTTTAAATTTGGAGGAATTTTGCACTGAAATGGTAAATGTAGATTTAAAAAGTTTTCTAATCACTATAGGAGATCACCTGCCTGAACATATCTTAAATAAGTTTAAATTGAATGACGTTGGCGATTTAAACGAGTCTAGTGATGAAGAGAAAGAAGAATGTACCATTTAAAATTTTTCCAAAGGAACAATAACAGATATTTATTATTATTTATATGTATATTATATGACGACTATAAAATATATGTTCAATACATAAAAAGTGGTTTTATTTATATGTTTTATGAGCAAAGTATGAGGGAATAGGATAAAAAAGTAACATAATATCGATTATATATGTGTATTTTTTATAGTTAAGGGCCAATAGGCTAATTACAGTTAACATTATTTATTATAACATTTAACTAAATATTAATATATAAATCATAAAGAAAAAATTTCGAGAATAAAAATGCAATATATAATTAATGATTATTTGTGTATTAAGTAATATGCTTCATCTGGTGACTGGAAAACCATTGTGAACGGAACCATCTAATACACTATAAGTCAGATATGCGTCATGTAGAATCAGTGCATACACTTTAGTATTTTTAGGAAATTTATTTTTACGTGTTTCAAATTCGAGTTTTATATCCACTGTGGATGATTTCAGAACATCAGCCTGATGTGAGCAGTCAATAACAAATAATGGATTACTCAAAAATTGGCCAAGGTCCATCATCGGTTCACTCATGTCTTTGCCATAAAAACTACTCTGAAAGTTTTCGTAAGCATAGTACGCTGAAGAATAGAGTTTCTTAGTAAAATCTAGATTCCAACGTTCGTATGGAAATACCTCAGAGTTTAAATATAGCCTGATATTATTAATATCGGCATGAACGAATTGTGTTGCATGCTTTGCCCTATTATCGGAATGATCGGTGTTTTGGAAACAGATAATAACGTATCGTGGTCTCTCCAGGCTAGTGCTAGTTTTTATAGCCCAAATATCCGATGAAGTTTCTCTCAATGCGGGCAGTTCGTAAAGGTCCCACATGCGATAGGCCATTTTGACATTGGTTTTGCTATTTCCTTTAGTTAATCGAGACAACAGTTTAAGTTTTTGCCGATCTTCTGGTACAATATGTTTTATCTTCCATTCAATTTTACTTATTTCTATATGAGCGTCCACATCACCTACATAACAATTCTTGTAGGTACGAGCAATTATCAAAACTAATTCCTGTTTAACGTTCAAAATACCCTTTGTGTAATCTTCAGCAAAAAGCCCATGAGGTATTTAAGTGGTAGCTTTCCACTAAAAATATGACTGTTAACATCTAAAATATCTTGCCTAGTTTCAGTGAGACCCCATCCGCATGATGGTAAGGTTCGTGTTTGCGTTTCGCCAAATGATATCATAGTTTTCAATGTCGTAGTTATGCCAGGTTTTCGAACCACCGCCACTTGCTCGCCACCCATTTCATAGCGAATCTCATCAAAAAGAAATGCTAATGTATTGTTTGAAAGATAACATGATTTAGTAGTATCGCTTGGGGTAAACTTTCCTTCAATATAAATGTAACTGTCAGCGATGTCGAGTATAAGATCTTGAAAATGGACAGGAATTCGTATTTCATCAGAATTTCTATAGCTTGGTGATCCATATGGTTTATACGTATGCTCATGAAGACTGACGAGCGAATGGTCGAACACAGGCTCATCAAAAACTTCCAACTTTTCACTTGAAGTAGAGGCAGCCATCCTTAAAACAGGTCTTGTATGAATTAACGGTTATTAGTTAAACAAAGTCCAATTGATTTCAGAAAGATGAGGTCTTTAAGTGGTAAATTATGACGTGTTGAAGTTTTAACTGTTGCACGACGAATGAGCTGGCTTCTGTTATCAATTATTCTTTTATTCTTTTCTTCTTACTCATGACCATTATGATAAGGTCGGCGTACATGTATCAGCTGAAGATTGTAACGAAAACCCATTATAGTATTAACAGATGATTACGATAATCGTTTTAATTCTAGTTTCACAATTATTTTCTCTCCTCGAAAGTCAATCAAATCACCGTTATCATCTAAAATGTAATGTTATCTATAAAATGACGACCGTCAGGTCTAACAGGCATATAAATAATGTTTTGCGGTTCTTTGGAAAGTTTGTGACCTGGTTCAACATCGATATCAAATTCAAATAAAGTATGTACTTGCTCACCATTGAGATATGCACCAGACGTGATATTACAATCTAAACGTACTATTCGAACTTTCATAATATTGACTGGCAACGTAGATTCATGTATCTTATTTGCCTGTAAATGTTTTGGTTCAAATCCCAAGAGGCTGGCTATAAAATCACTATGTGTAAAGTCAATTTCATACTTTGAATAAATTTCACACTTTAATGTATTATTGTTGGCACGCAAAGAGAATAATTTCCTATCATTTTCTTCATTTTTTGATGAAGAGCCGTTATGAGCTGTCATGGCTTGATATATTGCTTTATTAATTTCATCGATTTCATATGCTCCAGGTGGTATTCGAATAGTTACAGGTGGTGCTTTATTCATAACTTTATACATAAAAACATTATTATTTTCATCCACATTAAGAATCGAGTTGTATGAGTAGAAACCGAGCAGGCCTAACCCATAACGGCCGTTTCCATCCAGATCAATGGGCGGATAAAAATCGGCACTTAGCACACTCCAGTGCCCAGATAAGGTGAATGTATGCGACATGACTGACAAATATTTTTGGCTGCCTGTTAATTTATTGTTGACTGCAACAGTTTAACGGAATTTTCCTGTGTTTTGGTGTAGGAATTGATGCTGAAGATAAATCTGTCGTATTATCTGATGCAACATTTACGTCATTTATATTACAATAACAACATATTAGTTTACGTGGTGGAGGTCCATCATTCACATCCCTATCTACACCACTGTCAATACATTGTTCATGCTCCAAACAGTACTGATATTTCAATACGTCAATATCCTTTTGCAAATGTTCCGGCAACTTATCCCACACTAATGCAATTTCGTTTGCAGCACACGCAATCATGACTTCCTTGGGCATATCTGCAAGCTGCTGTCTGCTCATTTTAATCAAACTACGTAATCTGGATAATGCGATTAGCGAATGCCCCATTCTTTTAATACGTTCACGATCTATTTGAGGTGTCATCTCCATAACAATTTGTTTATTTTGTTATACTTTAAACTGATGAGAGAAACTTCAGACACAAATGCCCACACCATACTGTATTGAACTTTTGATGACGCTCATAGTTATAGCATATTTTGTTAGAGGCTGCCAGGCCACTTTGAAGGTATTGTACTAATTCAATGGGTGGAGCTAAATCACCAAAACTATCATAATAGTTTACTGAACAACCACTTTTTCTATTTATATGCAACCCAATGTGTCCCCGCACCGTCTACACTATCCAAATTAACAATGGCTGATTCTTTATGATGGGGTCCGCCAATCGGTAGATTATCACGCATGAATACATCTCGAAAATAAGGTATCTTCATTACCACAGCAAAGTGATTGAGATCGAGATCGGTAAGCGGTCTTCGAGGTAGGGTGTTTAGTAGTTTTTTGGATTGTCCGTTTTCAGGTAGAGCCCCAATCCTGTGCGATATGGTTTCAAGTATAATCCTTTTCCACTTTTACCTAAAGCAATAGCTTCCATATTTTTATTATGACGCTGAGCTTCAGCTAATCGTTGCTTACCGAGCTTCACATCATTTATAACTTTAGAAACCCCTGCGACACCACCTGCCAAGGTTCCTAATGCTGATAGTCCGGCAAATATTGGCAATAAAGGTAAAATTCCTCCTACTTTAGGGATTGGTATTACTGGTGGGGTGCGAATTTTTCGTTTTCCACCCGATGTTCTTAAGGCTTGACGTGCAGCATGTAATGCAATTTCAGCTGCTTTATGCATGTTTTTAGCAGAAAATCGTTTACACAGATTTTCGTAACTTTTCACGAATTTTATGTACAATTCCAGAACCAAAGGCAATCTTTTTTTCTTTTTTCATTATATTTTTTTCCTTCTTCAAGTTCTTAATGGATGATTGACAACCCATTCCAAAGTGTCGTTTACCCTTCATAATATTTGTAACTAACCAAGCTGCAGCCTTTTCACCAACACTAGCGTCCGTAGATTTAACTCTTTCCCAAGCACGTTGTTCAAGATTGTAATCGGCTTTATGCCGTGCTGATAGGTCTGTATTCTGCAAGTATGCAATGTCGTGATGTTTGCAAGCAATATCCAGAGGATTTTTACCTGGATCACCCCGTGCAAGGCGCTTTTGAAGTTTAGTTCCAGGTCCACAATATTGATAGCCTCCGGGCAAATGTAGTTCAAATGGAAGTTTATTAATAAGCGAATTAATGACACCACTACCAGTTTTCAAACGTCCGCGACATTGATAACACCTCTTACAACTATTTAGTTTGATGGTCGACATCTAAATAAGCAAATTCACTAGGTGCATCTGTTTATTAAAAAAGACCTAAAAATTTCACAATGAAAATTGTGGGACAGAAAGAGAAACTAGATATCGACAACTTAGATGAAAGAGTAAATAGCACAGCATCTAACAATTTTCAAAGACCACGTCATGGTTCACTTCTTCCTCGTACCATCCGATCTCTTTTAATAGGACCATCAAATTGTGGAAAAACTAACGTAATGATTTCTCTGTTAACTCATCCTCGTGGACTATGTTTCGCCAACGTTTACATATATTCAAAATCATTATATCAACCAAAATATGAATATCTCCGTAGTGTATTGACACCAATTCAAGGATTAGGTTTTTATACATACAGTGATAATGTGCAGATAATGGAACCTGCCGAAGCTAAGCCAGACTCTATCTTTATATTCGATGATGTAATCTGTGAGAAGCAAGATGTCATCAGATCATATTTTAGTATGGGGCGTCATAAGAATGTTGATTGCTTTTATCTGGCCCAAACATATTCGCGCGTACCCAGCAATGAAATTGTAATTTTATAATATTGTTTAAACAAGATGAGTTGAATCTTCGACATATATTTTCTGATCACGTGGCTCCCGACGTAACATTTGCGCAATTTCTGGAGATGTGCGCCGAATGCTGGAAAGAAAAATACGGATTTTTAGTGATCGATAAAGATAGTGAAATACAAACGGGGAGATATCGAAAAGGTTTCGACAACTACATTTATCCATAATGCATCCGCTAATCACAGCTCATTTGTTAAGTAGATAACGGCGGGTGCACATCATTTCATTTGGTTATGATGGCAAACAAAGGTGAAAAAAATTAATAGTGAAATTGATTTAAAACGAAAATTAATTGAAGTTACCGATGCGGTTAAAAGGAAATTCAATACAATCAAAAACAGACATAACGAGGAAAAGCTAAATCTTGAAAAGCTCTACGAACCTATAACAAAGCCATTGAAATCTATATCAGCAGCTGCAGAAAGTGCAAAATCTTACGTATTGCCAACACCCCAGTCATTTACAACACCAATAATAGAATCAAAAGTACCTTCAAAAGAAATAAAGAGTGAAAGTGATATATCTAGAGGAAGTTTTAAATCAGCTAGGGAAATATCAGATGAAGAATATAGCGATGATGATATAACATCGTTGCAAGCATCATCTATGCCAACACCTCCGGAAACATCACCGTCTTCAATAGATAGTCCTTTATCAACTCAAAGCAGCGATGTTAGAAAAATACATTATATACCGAATATTTATATTGAACGCTTAAAATATAATAAATCTCAATATGATACCGTATATGGAGTTCGAGTAAATCCCATTACAAATAAACTGTTTATGGGAAATGCAGAGGTACGCTTTTCTGGAAATAATATATCGTTCTGGCGTGGTAATAAGAAACTTAAAACATTTCGTGGTAGTGCTGAACTATATGATTTAATATTTCTAAAACGACCGCCTGTTTTAGACAGTACTGAAAATGTTATAAGCGAGAATAATAAGCAAACTTATGGTGATATCTTGCAACTAACCAATGCGACATACAAAGATTATAACAGTAAATGTGGTCGAAACGTCAGTAAATCAAAAAAATACATTGAAATAATAAAACCTCTAATATCTCATAAAATGACAACAAGATCTAAACACAGTGAAAAAGGTCTCCGAAATGTATTAAAATTACCTTCTCGCAAAGTTCTTAACAACAAAGACATTAACTATGTCTATTGGAATGATCCAAAGGAATTAGTGGATCGTTTGCGATTATTGTGGAGTTCTAAGATGGCTGGTAATAGCGGCGTAGACAATGAAATAATTTCAATAATAGAAGAAATCCGTGAACAAGGCATAATACAATAGCATCCTTCTACATTTGTGGGATGATATATAACACCAACAACACAAAAAAATAAATACCAGTCTTAATTCAGAATGACTAGCGCCAATACTATCGATAAATTTGGACGCAAAGGAATATGGAAAAATGTGGCAAGATTACGTGGACCTCCCGGTATTGGTTTTAAACTTAGCAAGGATGGGAACTATGACGTTCAAGGTAAACGTTTAGAGAATCTCGCATTACCAGAACATGATAAGGATGCTGTGACGTTTAGATATTTAAGTGATTGTATTAAAGAGACAAAAAATTTAACCCTTACGGCAGTTCAGGAGTCTGTGTCTATGATTATGGAAAACATTAAAAAATACACCGATGATGAAATTGCAAAAATCAAAAGTTATCAAGATTCTACTGCCCATGCAATGAGAAAACAAGCAACAGATAATTTAATTGAAGAGAAGTTTAAGAATACAGAAGAAAAAATACATATAATGGAGAAGTCCTTAAATGCTCAGTTGGAAAATTTAAAAACTTTAATTCACAAAAATTATGGTACTTTAACAAGTAGAGTTGACAAATTGGAATAGATGATACAACTTCTCATCGTGTCGAGACGACGAATAATAATCGTTTGGCATTTCCTCAGAGTGGATGGAACCTATAGAAAGTTAGAAATACAAAAGAACAGCCGAGCAGTTGATATTATTTAATTACTAATATGACTAGTAACGTAAAAAGGCAAGTTGTTGATGAATTGCATAGATCCGCTCGCAGAAATTTCCGCAGACGAAGAACAATTATCAAAGGTTTTGGAGATTTGTGGCAAATAGATTTGGCAGAAATGCAGCCATATGCTAATGAAAATAGAGGTTATAGATACATTCTTGTAGTGATTAATTGTTATTCTAAGTACATATGGACTAGACCTATTAAAAAGAAAACAGCTATAGAAGTTTCAGCAGCGATGAAAAGTATTTTACATGACGCACAATATTCTCCGAAGAACATACAAAGTGATCAGGGTAAAGAATTTTACAATCGACATTTCTCTGCACTAATGAATCATTATCAGATTAATCATTATTCCACGTATAGCACAAAGAAGGCGTCAATTGTGGAACGAGTTATTCGAACATTAAAAAACTGGCTATACAAAGAATTTTCAGCAAGAGGTAGATTTGAATGGTTTAATATTCTCCCAGACATCACCAAAAAATATAACGATAGAGTACATCGCATTATACGAATGAAACCTAGTCAAGTGACACCACATACACAGTTACATGTATATGACCATCCCAAAATTGCACCTTTAAAATATAAACTCCGTGTGGGCGACACAGTTTGAATTAGTAAATATAAAAGTATATTCGACAAGGGATATACACCAAATTGGTCTACAGAACTTTTTAAAGTAATTAGGGTAAATATAACAAATCCAGTTACATACCTTATGGAAGATATAAATGGGAGACCTATCAAGGGGTGCTTCTATGAGTTCGAACTTCAGAAAACTAAACATCCCGATATATATCTAGTAGAGAAAATTTTACGTCGTCGTAAAGATAATGATGGAAATCATAAGATTTACGTTAAATGGCTAGGACTTTCTAACAAACACAATTCATGGATTCCCGAGACTGATATTGTATAAAGGGAGATGATAAAATCATTCATTTTGTAATTGCTTTACGATTTTTTTGTAAATGATAATTGTTTATAACTAGAAACATATTTTTTTATGAAATATTTAATAAAATAAAAATAATAAACAATATTTTGAAATAATTTTTTCTTTTATATAAATAACCATCTACTACCTATACTAATAAGAAAATGTACGTTTACTTTAAAAGAGGAACAGTTATAATTTGACATATTCCCACGGGTGTTCCAAGAAATATTTAATAGCTCTATTCTGTTAAAAACTGTGCCGATATCATCCTACAGAATTTTCTAGAATTTTATAATGAACATTCTGGGTGTTCTAACTCGAGACATGGTCACACACAAATTTATATTATGTTTTAACAAACAGTCTGAACCTAAACAGTTTTTACGGCTCTGTTTGTATTACAAGCATTTCTTAATGGTATATCTTTGTATAAATAATTATAGGCCGCCGAAGTTCTCTGTAATTTAAGAGGGTTGTTAAAAAAACATCCCGTCGGCATTTCAAAGAATGGAAGAATTTCATTACCTGCAAGGGTCCCATAAATTTTAATGGCTTTTAAGTTAATGTCTTCCTTTTTGGTATTATATAAAATTTATGACCCAGAGCCTTCCAAGAATTTAATGGTTAGTTATTTTTAAAGGCATCCTGTCGGTACTTTTAAATACTTTATCTTTGGGTTTATGATTACAGCCTGTCATGGTTTTATGCAATTTATAGGGTAGTTTTATATTTACTATACCTCATCGGCAACAAACAAAGAAAATATAATGTATCTTTGCTTTTATGGCATGAGAACCTGCATAGTCTTAAAATATGTTAATTACCTTTATTTTAATGGCATCCTGTGCCGCAACCTTAAACATTTCTTAAGGGTCTTAGAGATTTATTACTACGCTGTGTAAAATGTTCTAGAAATGTACAGCACCTTCTCGGCGTTTGTCGTTCGGTGGAGGGGCCGAAGTGTATAAAACTGAAGGAAGTCGCTTCCACTGGCATATTCTTCTCGCAACTGCGTGGTGAGCTATCTCGTCTTTAACGCTGTTAATTTTTTTTTCTGTTTCAGAATGGCAGAACATTTCAATGTTGCAAATGCTGCTGTTGCTACACCATCGATCTCCTGCAATGAATCAAGGCACCAGGGTGTCAATATAATATCAAATATAATTATTCGTCAAGCAAATAATCAACCCAGTAGTGCGCTCAACAACATCCTGGCGGATTGTTTGCAGAACGGATCTATGGGGTATCAACAACGGCAAAATACATTGAAGACCGAAAGTAAACGTAGAATTGAGGTTGAAGCTGAGCCGGAAGTTATACTTATTTCAGATGACGAGCAACCTGAGCCACAAGTCCTCCACATTTCGGTCAATGAGGAGTTTGACAACTTGGATGTGGACAAGTTATTATCTGAAATAGTTTTAACTGAGAACAATTTACAAACTTCGACTTCTGTTTCCAATAATTTGCAAGCAACCGCTCTGGATATAGAGGAAATTGAAGTCGCTGTTCGTAATTTGATCGAGGCCGAGCAGATGGCGTCAAACAATCGAGAGCACAATGTCACCTGCACCAAGATTGTTGCCGTCTCCAAGTTTGACGCCATTACCACCAACTGATACTCCGCGTTTGCCGAGGACACCACGGTCGTCGCAATTTAGCCAGGCTTCCTCAACCCTACCGTCTCCTGGAAGTTTACCAGATGTTGACGCCCTGTTAAAATTCCAAGAAGAGACTCGTCCTCTGAAACCTGGAATTCAATGCAGGAAGCGATTATTTACTGAATCGTCGCCGTCATCATCCGATAAAGCACCCAAGAGGAGGTATGGAAAGAGTTTGATTGAGGAAGAAGTCGCATCAGGAAGCGGTTCAAGATGTGAATTATTTCCTCAATCAGTTTTCTCCCAGCCTCACCAAAAGGATGTAGTGAAGAATTTCGTATCCTTTGTTGGTGAAGTCTGGGAGAAAATTCATGATTATAAGAGGAGAGCTGAGGATTCATGTCGTAATCGTCAGCGAGCAGCAGGTTCAATGATAATCGCAGAGGCGGAATTGGCCGACCTTACTGGGCAATGGCAAGATTTAGAAAATAAAAAAAATGATTTACAGCGTCAATTAGACTGTGTAATAAAACAGCTAAACGACGTTCAGCAAAAAATTAATAAAAAAGAAGATGCCATTGAAAATGAAAAAATAGCTGTTCAGACTGACGATTACAACAATGAAGAATTGGCCGAGTATCAAGCCCAAATGGACAATTTGCGGCGACTATTTGACAATTTCAAATAGTAATCACCAGCATTATCAAACAGCCCTTATCGGGGCTATTTTGCGGGAAATAGGCCCTCTGGGGAACCCGCCCACATTAGAAATAAAAAAGGGGTAACGAACCGCAGTGTGCGACCCCATACTAGAGTGGTTTGGAAGCGGCACACAGCTTTTAAATCATAAAACGTATTTTTTATATGGTCTATTATAACTGATTATAAAATCAAAATTATTTATTTGATTTCTTTATTAGTCTTTTAAGTATACATATCGAGTTTTTCTAATGTTTTAATACAATCATCTATAAATATAATTTTTACCACATATTAATTGAATGACAATTTATTTATACATGGTATTCACAATTAAATATATATCATATTAACTTATCTACGCTGCTCAATTTCTGCAAAGTAAAAACATCACAATTAATATTTAAAGTATCATATATCACTTATATCTTACGCTCTAAGAAATCAAGACTTGGGGAGTAATCATACCTCGGGCTCCCAACAGCTTCCATAATTATCGGAAACATATCAATCTCTTCTGTAAAGAAAACATCATGTTATTATTATACATGGATGTTACATGCACAATGTCGTACCTTCCGATTCTGGCAGGTTTGAGTTAAAAAGGTGAGGAGGAGATTCCAGATGCTCTGGAGTAGGAGATGTTGTGGAATCCGGTACTTCCTCCATATCATCATCACTCCAGGACACATCACTGTTGTAAGCAATAGTTTCCAAACTCCTCGCCGACGGACTTCTCCGCAGAGGTGAGGAATATGGTGAAGTCGTAGAGTCAGCTTCGGCGATAGTAATTTCGTTCATTTTTTATTGTGTAACTGATACACGAACGCTGGACAGAAGTATGCTGGTGTCTTCAACGTCTCGTTTTATACTTTATTTTAATATCCCCTCCTACCTTCATTCCCACCCCTAAAACTCATCTGTTGTTGATAGCAAAAGTGGTGGTAAGTACGTTCTTACTCAGTTTAAATATTTAAATAGAGTCTGGAGAGTGTGCATTATTTCTTCAACAGTTGTCAAAGTTTCACCATGTCTTTTCCCAAGAATGGGATATTAAGCCTAAAATTATTGGATATCCGATAAGGATGGGCAATAAGCGTCTCTGCCATAATTGTTTGGTTAACAGTCCTATAGAAGACTTAACATTTTTACAGGGTTATTGCCCTACATGGCCGAAGTGAATCAACCATATTCAGCCGTAATACCGAATAAAGAGTTAAACAGTGGTGGAATCCGCTGCTAGAAATGCTCATCGAGACTTAGAATGACTAATTTTTGGCATTCTGAGGGATGTATATTTAAAGTATGCAGCAACCAGACCATTCATTCAATGCTGCTGTGTCTATGAAATGCACAGGCAGTCTTGTTGGAATAATCTTTGTCAGGTATGTCGCAAAGGCGCCTAATTTTGTGAGGAAGGTTTCTTCTTCCACCAACAATCACATGATACCAATTGTGTGTATATCACATATGACAGACGCATAATGATTAGCATAAATTGTAGAATAAATTAACGGCCCTTTTTAGGGCTATGTAGAAACATATAGGCCTCCTGGGGAACCCGCCCATATTAGAAATAAAAAAGGGGTAACGAACCGCAATGTGCGACCCCATACTAGGGTGGTTTGGAGAAGCGGCACGCATATATTTTACAAAAATTGTAACTGTGGTAATACTATAAAAATAAAATCGAGATTCGTTTATCACTATTTT